>CM023611.1:24356476-24944532 GCA_013358685.1 Antennarius maculatus | reverse complement strand
CAGCACCCATCTGAAAAAAGTGTCAAGTTTGGGTTTGTTAGCGGTTGTTCATACAAATCTGGTCGCAAGGTGTTTTCGTTTCGCATTTTCTGAACACACTGATGTGGTTCTCCGTCAAGCATTCCTTCTGCCATGTTAACTCCTTCGTGTGTGTGAAAATTATGTGTGGTTGAGTGAGTGCAGCCTCAATTTTTCTTTGTCTTCCTCCAGTCATTGTGAACATTTGGCTTGAGACGTACTGGACCACACTATGGGATGATCGTATGGTCAATGGATGTGCAGAACAATGTGGGCAGTTTTCTGTACTAGTCTGGCCAGAGCTGATGCAAAAGACGCACAGAGCGGGTGGCGTTTTTCATAGTTGTCCAATGGTGTTGAAACGTACAAACACATTTTTTACACCTCCTTCCCCCTTCTGATAAAGTACAACAGAAACACTGCTGGACTTTTCAGCAACATCAAGATAAAACACGGAGGTGTAGTCTGGGACAGCCAATGACGCAGCAGACGACAGTTATTGTTTCAATGCAATGAACACTTCTTCCGCTTCAGGGGTCCAATTGAGGGTGTTAGACAGATTTTGCATCCCTTGGTCATTGACCATTAGTCGCAGTGGTCGTGTAAACTCAGCAAAATCAGGGACATGATGTCGAGAGTAGTTGCAAAGACCAAGAAAAGCCAACATTTGTTTGACATTGAGAGGTTTTGGCGAATGGAGGATGTCATCTTTGTGAGACGGGGACATGCCTGTTCCCTTTCTGGACACACAACGCCCAAGGAAGGAAACTTGAGTCCTGGCAATTTGGAGTTTGTGTTGAGCAACCTTCAAACCTATTTTGGAAAGATGCAGCAGTAATTGGTAGGTAGCATCAAGACATGCTCGTTCGGTAGGAGCAGCCAAAAGTAAGTCATCAGCATATTGCACCAGAAGCACCCCGTCAAGAAGAACAAGAGGGGCCAGCAGTGTCTTAAGATGGGCATTAAAAATGCCAGGAGAAAGGACAAAGCCTTGTGGTAGACAAGTATAGGACTAGCGCTTGCCATTCCAAGTGAAAGCCAAAAATGGTTGCATTGAGGGATCCAAAGGAACGCTAAAGAAAGCGTTTGCAAAATCAATGACAGTGAAGTATCGGTGAGAGGAAGTGAGTTGAGACAGAGCAGCATGCGGATTCGGTACAGGAAGGGTAGGTGTTAAAACAGCAGCATTAATTACACGAAGATCATGTATCATACGCCATTTACCTGTACCCTTCTTTTCAACAGGAAGGATCGGTGTGTTATAAGGACAGTGCGAAATTTCAACCACAACTCCAGCTTTCAACAATCCCTCAAGAGTCTCCGTGACACCAATTAGTCCAGCTTCCTTTACCGGACACTGGGGAACCCAGATTGTTCCAGGTTTGATCTCAAATTTTTCAGGAGACACAGGGCATCTTTCTACATCTGTGGGGTCTTTAGTCCAAACCTCAGATGGGAGAGATGCAATCAAACTAGGAGCAAACTCACTATCAGTAGTTTTTTCTACCATGATGTCTGTCCAAGAGTTGGTGTTCAAGAATCGAGGTAACTTTAAATTAATCAGATTGGAGCCAATAGGCATCCAAAGAAGTAGAAAAGAACAAATGTTCATGGACAGTCGTTTGCCAATCAGAAGCCTCCACGCAGGTTTTTACAAAAGGGCCCAAATCTTTTTGGGTATGTTTAGGCGACACCAAGAGAGACACATGCGGATGACTGGGAGGCATCGTGGGATCAGGAGGATCATCCATTTTGTACCACTTCTGCTGTTCAGGTGTGAGCTCGACTGAGAACGCAACACCAGGTTTGCCGGCAAACAGATCTCCTGCTTGCAATTCCCACACCTGTCCTAAGAGAGGCTGTAAGTTGTCAAAATAGAGATCACCACCATGCCTGTCATAGTACAGAGTGCAGTGGAATGAGTCAGATACCATATCATAGGGCCTGAGATGAGGTACCCACGACGACCAGGACGCCCAAAAGCGCTCGGCCTGACATCATGCATTGGAGTCAGTTTCGATCTTTGCCCAGTAGATGTCAGCAGTTGTACAAGCTACTGTGGTGGAGTCAAACAGAGGCGACTGCAGAGGTGAGAAAGAGTCAGTTTCGGTGCATACCAACATATGTCCATCAGGAAAGGACAGCTCAAGTCCATTAGAGCTACACTTGATCAGAGGGCACATAGTTATCAACAGATCTCTTCCAAGAAGATTCACTGGACATGTTGGGGCATGGACAAAGCAGTGTTCAAAAATCTGAGAAAAACATTCAACAGTCACTGGAGAGGTTTTGTGCAGGGAAACATCTTCACCCTTGAATCCAACTAACAGGATGGTTTCCACAGTAATGTTGGCACCAGGAGGCAAAGTCTGAACGGTGGAGTATCTTGCACCAGTGTCTACCATAAAGGGAAGGAAGACTCCTCCTACCGTTAATGTGATCATAGGCTCCTGCAGGCCTAGACTCGTGGATTCAGGGCATCTTCATTATGGACATTGTCCACCAGGGGGCAGATATGGCTGGTTGGGTACCTGCGGTGGCGCCTGCTGTGGTTGCTGGGGGCGCTCTTGAGCATAACCTCTCTGCTGCTGACATGGTGGGGGAGGGCCTCTAGTCATAGGAGGTCCATAATAGCGGCCATGCCCAGGACCTTGTCCAGCCCATGCAGGTCTCAAACGACAATCACGAGCCCAGTGACCAGGCTTCCCGCAATTGTAGCAAACCCCGCCCCCGCGGGCAGTATCTCTACCCATGAATGGACCCGCCTGATACATCATGCACTCTGCCACGACAGGAGGGGAGACAACTACAGGGGAGGACGAAGCTTTCCTCCTTCTTTTTCAGATCCTGTAGCTGCATTTGTGCCAATTGAGCCTCAGTATTTTTAGATTTGTCTAGCTATGATTCCTGTTCGTTCGCATGTCTCCTCAGGTGATGTTTGAGGTGAGAAAGCCACCGATCCAGTGTTGCACTGGGAAGGTCCGGATTGGATTCCATGGCCGATGCCACAGTTTTGGAAACACCTTTCATTATAGCCGTGCGGAAGACCTGTGAGTGGAAAGGAGAGGACGTAGGGACATTACCTGTCCTCACGGTGTATTCTGTTTGACAGCGAGCACAGAAATCAGCTGCTTCCTCATTTGGTTTTGGATGTGAACACCAAATCTAAATGATAAACTCAGGCAGAGGGAACACAATATCAAGGGTATCACCTAATCTTTCAATGTCTTGTCGCATTAGCGGCCTACTGTCAAGCATAGAGACCAAGTTTGAATCGCGTAGTACTGTTCTAAATGAGCCAAAGGACATTGTTTGATTAACATCATTCTCATATCACCTACTCCAAGAGAGTGACCAGCTCCGTCTCGCTGCACAGCCAGCAACCAGTTCCTTCCACCAGAAGAAAGAGGAGGAAGATTTTGCATTAGAACATTCAAATCAGTAGGAACGAAAGGTTTCCAAACCGTTGCTACATTCCCAGTGGCCGGATCCACTTTCTTGATCATTGGTGCTTGGGGCACTCTTGACTGCTGTTTGGTCATAAGTCTGTGGGGAGTCTCTTACACTCAATAGACACATCAGGGGTGGCATGAACAGATGTCAAAACAGGTGGATATGTGGCTGGAGTATTTGGTGCGCTTAGCTGTTGTCCCATAGCAACTTGGAACATATGTTTAAGATCAGCGATTTGAATTTGAACATCGGCGATTTGTGTTCTATTGACAATTCAACTTGCATTCTTGCTGCTTCCTCCAGATTCACCAGTTGTTGTCGCTCTTCTATTTGTCTAGACTGTTCTTGTAATTCTGCAAAGGTCTTCTCTTCTTCAAGTGCATGTTTCCTTAATTCAGTTTTAACCTCACTTGGAACTTCACCACATCTGTTAAGTTCAACTTGGAAACAGTATCATTTTTAATCTTTGATCAGTCGGCAAATTACGATTTATGGCATTTTGCAACCTATTTTTCATCTCATCAATGGCTCTTGATCAATGGCGGACATTAATTCTGCCACTGTAGGTTTTGTGGTTGGTGCAGACGGTGCGGATGCAGTTGCGGAAGCAGCACTGGAGACATCTAACTGTCCTCCATGTATATTGAGAAATGGAGCTTGTAGCTCCGCTAAGGCTGCCTGTGTTTCCTTATATGGTGACATGGCGAACGGATTGTTTGTGGACCAATAGGAACTGTTTGGCGCCTCCCCTCCGACTACGGAGTAGGGAAGTGGTATGATAAGCATATCTTCTTTGTTTTTCTGTGGGCATTGGCCAGTACTCCCTTCCTTTACAATAATTCTACTTAATCTGACTGCAACTCCCATAGCTAACATCCTAGCATTTGACTTTACTTTTTCGACCTTCCCAAGACTTTCCCTAGCTTTTCTACCTCTAGGAGAGAAACTGTTGGTCTCCTTCACAACCTTATTCAATCCCGCCGTCTTTCGTTCATATGCTTTTTCAGTGTCTTTCATCAGCGTCGTCAAACACGCTGACGTGGATTGTGGTGGATACCATCCGTCACTGCAACATTTTTCAAACCATGCATGCAATTCTCTTTGACTTTTCTCGCGAGATTTTTCAGTCAGTCCGCCGACTGCAACCTGAGATGCCAATTTACCCTGGTCTTTTAATAAAACACCAGCTGGATGATCAGGAATGTCTCTTAAACCAAACCACTCCTTCTCCCGATCAAATTCACCCTCCATAACTGCAGTTATTGCTCCCAGAGCAGAGTTCCCAGACCTCAGACTAGTCAGTGTTTTTTGGAAAAAGGAGGACAACGTCTCGTCTCACTACAAGACAGCCACGTGCCTCACACTGGAGACACAAACAATTCACTATTTCTCAGCGCGCAATTTCAAACGAGGAATTCTAGTCTGCCAGATTCTTTGACAAATAGTAAAGAACGGACAACCTCCAGGACCGAACAGTCACAGTTCCCTGACTGGACACACTTCAGACGTCAACCTATTCATTTATAGTGCACTTTTAAGTCCTTTTATTTCTACGAGAAATCATACAATGACTCTCAATTTCCAAAAAGTTTTAGAGACAATACCGGTCCCAGGGATTTTCAACCTTTTTGTGGCAGGACGCTGCCTTAAACCCTTTTTGGCTGGTTCGCCGACCAGACAAGGCTTTTCAACCCTTTAGGAGGAACCTCATTCACTCCAGGGACTCTAACCCAGGACATATAACACAGGCCTTTCAAAAAAACCATTTCCAGTCTCAGTAACAAATTAACTTATCTAAAAACAGGAGTTCAAATCAGAAAATATTGACGGACCTTAGGTTCAGTATCAGTTGACAGACAGAAGACCAATTTTAGAGGAATAATGGCCCTCTAGATCAGCTGCTCAATTTGGGGCGCGTTCTGAAGCCGCTGCCCGTCACTCTGCCTCCCTGATGTGTGTAGTTTGAAGTGATTGTACTAACTGCATGCTTACAAGCCCCCTTGAGTGCTGTGTTCAGGGGGCCTGTATACTTGTCAACTAACCGAGTGACTTTGTAATTTCCCCTTGCGGGATCAATAAAGTATACTTCTTCTTCTTCTTCTTCTTCTTCTTACCTTTTCAATTGATGGCGCCTGAAATTCAGTCTGTCAACCACAACTCAGCCCAAAATCACGTCGGGGTCACCAAATTGTTGGAGGCGATCCTTTTCCAGTCGCCACGTGTTCGTTTGATTTTGGGTAATGAGAATGTTGGTCACGAAGAAAGTCTTCGAAGCTTTATTGCAGAATAATCTGGGCACAGAAGTCTGATAAGTAAACTATCCAGGCTTGAGTGCGCCGAAACAAAGACATTCCTCAGCGTTTATACTACTTCATGGGGGTGCCTAAAATGGGGTGTCTTCTTACAACATTCTTTTCCCGTAGGAATACAGCGGATATGTTAATAGACCTGTCCTTAAGACTGGTTTCAGCCAGTTCTGAGTCTGTTATCTGGGTTTTATTACAGTTTCACAAAGCATGTTTTCAAGGGGGTTATTCCAGGGCACATCATGGAATAGCGGTCTTTTAAAAACACTTCCTGATCTCTTTATCTAGTTATCACTTCCAAATATAGTAGTGGCAAATATGAGTTTCAACAGATTTCGGTTTCACTTCGCAAACAGTCAGGCTGTTTCTGTGAAGTCACGTGACTTCTCCTCCCGCCGTTCTGCCCACCTGCTGGCAGCTTCCGCATAGCAACAGGTGACGCCTCGACGGACACGTGGAGACGAATCAGAACCTCACGTTTGGCCACATTTCACTTTTTTTGTCTCATCTTTTTTTTCAGTAATACTGGAAAATAATTTTTAGTGTCAAGACCTGAAAAGAAAGTTTTCACCTTTAAAAATGTATTTGTTTGTTCCTCAAACTCTGAGTCTGTCCCTATAGCTGTAGAAACAAATCAAACAACAAAAACTGGCCGCTAGCGTTAGCCTAGACTTATCACTGAGGTCAACCAACTTCAACCAGAGAGATTTGATTTGATTTTTAACATTACGTTTATTCATAAAAGTCAAATTACAGAATAATCATGTTGACACAAAATCCAAAACAGATTCACGTAGAGGATTTCCAAGAGTCTAAGCTTTTAAAATTTATCAAACTAAAAAAAAAATAGATAGATAGATAGATAGATAGATAGATAGATAGATAGATAGATAGATAGATAGATAGATAGATAGATAGATAGATAGATAGATAGATAGATAGATAGATAGATAGATAGATAGATAGATAGATAGATGAATAGACAGACAGACAGACAGACAGACAGACAGACAGACAGACAGACAGATAGATTCACACGCATCACTGTTAAAGAAATATGCCTATTCATGTTTTTTGCTTACTGACAACTTTTATTCCTGACAAAATGACACAGAAACATACTTACACTTTATTAAAGTCGTATTGTGGTGAAAGTGTTGTTTTATTTGCACGATCGTAGCCACAAAAGGTGTACTTCTGGCCTTTAATACCCATAATGCAGAAAACAATAATTTTAGCTTTATAGTATTTTAAATAAAGATATGCAATTAAACTTTAAGGTATTGCACTTTAAATCTACAAAATAAAAATTACATTAAACATAATCAAACTTCTTACTGAAAACAGCATCTTCATATTTGGAATTACTATTTAATAATTATCATGTTTAGTAGATCAGAATGTTTTCCAGTGGGTGTGACTCCATGCTTGTGGAGTCACACCCACTAGTTCATCACCAGCTCAGAAAAGGGAGTGAAAGATGATGGAGACTAAACGTAGGAGAAAGGATGGAGGATGAGGAGCAGGGCACAGCATGTCCAAAAGAAACCATCAGCAAAACACATCACAGTTTCATCTTTATTCTCCACATTCACAGCAGTGTAATATCTCATCAACAGAAGGTAATCAATAAATCAGTGGAGTTATGAACAGGCTGGAACAGATCTTCTCTGTCATTCTCTAGGTCTCTGTCCTTTAAATTAACAACATAACAGACTGACAAACAGGTTTAATATCACTATAAATATTTTATATTATATAATCATGATACAATATAAAAATAATCAGTAACAATAAATTTATAAAATACTAGATATATATATATGTGGATAGATATAATAATAATATATATACATTTATATATATATATAGTATATATATATATATACTTATATACACACACACACACATATATACACACATATATACACATATATACACATATATACCCCTTTATATACATACATATATATATAAAGGGGTACCCAGGAAATACAGGAAGCTCTCCATACCTGAAGCACTCGAAACTGCCAAACAGAGACTAACGGCTCTGGCTACCCGACTGAAGAGATACACCAAGGAGATAGAGGCCAGGAGAATAAACAAGACCTTCTCCACTCAACCAGCAAAGGTGTACTCTCAGTGGCAGGGAAATAGCATCCAGTCAGACCCACCAAGAGCTGAGGTGGAGAAATACTGGAAGGGCATATGGGAAAGAGAAGCATCACACAACACCGATGCCCAGTGGCTAGTGGACCTGAGGACTGACCGCAGCTGCCTCCCAGAACAAGAACCAGTAACCATCTCAATGGCAGACATCCAAGAAAGAGTGTCAAAGATGAAGAGTTGGTCAGCACCGCGCCCCGATATGATCCATACATACTGGCTAAAGAAGCTGACAGCACTCCATGAGCGTCTAGCACCACAGATGAACCAGCTGCTAAGGGATGGGACGCACCCAGAATGGTTGACTGAAGGCAGGACAGTCCTAATCATGAAAGACCCACAAAAGGGATCTACCCCATCTAACTACCGGCCAATAACCTGTCTCTGTACGACATGGAAGCTCCTGTCAGGCATCATGGTGGCTAAAATGAGTAGGCACATGGATCAATGTATGAGCGGGGCACAGAAAGGAGTTGGTAGTAACACCAGGGGAGCCAAGCACCAGCTACTGGTGGACAGAGCAGTACACAGAGACTGTAAGAATAGGCAGACCAACTTGTGCACCGCCTGGATAGATTACCAGAAAGCCTATGATTCAATGCCACACACGTGGATACTGGAATGTCTGGAACTGTATAAGATCAACAGGACACTAAGAGCCTTCATCAAGAACTCAATGGGAATGTGGAAGACAACCCTGGAGACTAACTCCAAATCAATTGCCCAAGTTAACATCAAGTGTGGCATATACCAAGGGGATGCACTATCACCACTGCTGTTCTGCATAGGCCTGAACCCCCTCAGTCACATCATCACAAAGAGTGGCTACGGATACCGATTCCGAAGCGGGACAACAATCAGCCATGTCCTCTACGTGGATGACATCAAGCTGTATGCCAGGAATGAGCGAGAAATTGACTCACTGATCCACACCACCAGGATCTACAGCGACGACATAGGGATGTCATTCGGATTAGACAAATGTGGCCGGTTGGTATCAAGAAGAGGCAAGATAATCAGAACTGAAGGGGTTGACCTACCAGGGGGCAGGATAGAAGACATCAAGGACAGCTACAAATACCTTGGAATCCCACAGGCTAATGGCAATCATGAGGAGGCCGCAAGGAAGTCATCAACAGCCAAATACCTCCAGAGAGTAAGGCAAGTCCTGAGAAGTCAGCTGAATGGCAAGAACAAGGTCCGAGCCATCAACTTGTATACACTGCCGGTCATCAGATACCCCGCTGGGATCATAAGCTGGCCAAAGGAGGAGATAGAAGCCACAGATATCAAGACTAGAAAGCTCCTCACCATGCATGGAGGGTTTCACCCCAAGTCCAGCACCCTGAGGCTGTACACTAAGCGAAAAGAGGGAGGCCGAGGACTAGTGAGCATCAGGGCCACTGTCCAGGATGAGACATCGAAAATCCAAGAGTACATCAGGAAGATGGCCCCAACAGATGAACTGCTCAGTGAATGCCTTAGACAGCAGAAACCTGAGGAGGAAGAGGAGGAGACAACATGGAGGGACAAGCCCCTACACGGCATGTACCACAGTCAGATAGGGGAAGTGGCTGATATCAGAAGACCTACCAATGACTGGATAAAGCTGGACTGACAGACAGCACAGAGGCACTGATCATGGCAGCACAAGAACAGGCCCTAAGTACAAGAGCAATAGAGGCCAATATCTACCACAGTAGATCTGACCCAAGGTGCAGGCTATGTAAAGAAGCCCCAGAGTCAGTCCAGCATGTGGTAGCGGGGTGTAAGATGCTCGCCAACTCAGCATACATGGAAAGGCATGGGGTGGATGGGGGTGGGGGGTGTGGTGGGATGGGGGGTGATGGGGGGGCCTCCTTGCCTCGTGCCCCTTGGGCCTGGCCCGTGCGCCCTGGCGGTGGGGGCCGCTGCCTCCTCTGGGTCCCCGGGTCTACGTGGTTCTCGGTATCCCGGTGGCTCTTTGGGTGGTGGCTTCTTGGTGCTCCTGGCTGCCGGGGTTGGAAGTGCTCGGTTGGCATCGCCCTGTTGAGTTCTGGTAGCCTATCTGGGTGTTGGTTTCATCACACATGCATGTTGGGTCAGGGCTTACCAGCTCCTGTCGAGTCCAATTATTGAGAACCGTTGGGTCCCATCAGAACGTGATGAGTCTCACTTCAGTCATCACAATCTTATGCCCTCTATCTTCCTCCTACACTGGTTTCCTCTGGTGGTCTATTCTACACTAACAGGACCTCCACTAATCTGATGTTTTGTAACATTGGTGTTGAGATATCAGTTCTAAGATAGAATAAAACATCCTAAACCTTTTTCACCCCAACAGCACTCCCTGTCTGTCCACTACCTTGTTTATGTTCGCTCTCTCTGTCTCCTTTTTCCTTCCCCCTTAACTCACAGAGGTGCAGCACCCCCCTCTCTGGCTCACAATAGGAAATTCTAATAAAGACTGACAATTTAGTTACCAGAGAGGATTGGTGACGGTCACATGCATGCATTAAAATATATAAAAGATTTTGATGCAAGACTAAAATAAGCATTGATCTCATAAAAGGTTAACCCCCTTTTATGGGGTTAAACTATGAGAATACATGCAGACAAGACAAAAAAAAAAAAAAAAAAAAAAGGCACAACCAAGTAGCCGTGATAGTGTACAGGAACATCTGTACCCAGTATGGACTAGAAGTACCCAAATCCCAATGGGACATACCACCAAAGGTGGTTGAGAACGACAAGGCTAAGATCCTGTGGGACTTCAGCTTCCAGACTGACAAACAGCTGCTGGCTAACAAACCGGACATGGTGGTGGTGGACAAAGAGCAGAAGAGAGCAGTGGTGATAGATGTGGTGATTCCAGCTGACGCCAACATCAGGAAGAAGGAACACGAAAAGATTGAGAAGTATCAAGGGTTGAAAGAACAGCTGGAACAGATGTGGAAGATCAAGGTTAATGTGGTCCCCGTGGTAGTAGGAGCACTTGGGGCAGTGACCCCCAAACTGGAAGAGTGGCTCCAGCAGATTCCAGGAACAACATCTGAAGCCTCAGTCCAGAAGAGCGCAGACCTAGGAACAGCTAAGATACTGACAGAACCCTCAGACTCCCAGGGGTCTGGTAGAGGACCCGAGCTTGAGGATGACACAGATACCACCCCACAAGGGTAAGAGGGACATTTATATATATATATATGTGTGTGTGTGTGTGTGTGTGTGTGTGTGTGTGTGTTTGTGTGTGTGTGTGTGTGTGTGTGTGTATATATATATATATATATATATATATATATATATATACAGTCAACCCTCGGTTTTCGAACGCTTCTGTTCTCAACCAATTCGGTTTTCGACCAGAAAATCCGAGAATTTTACGTCTCTGAACTCGACCAAAATTTGACTCTCGACCAAACCGAAAGAAGCTGAGCGTACCTGAACGCGACTCACTTGGGAGTCGAGCGAACTCAAATGCCCAGGATGCTTCCTCCGTAGTGCATTCGTGTTCAAATTTCCATAGGATATCTGTTATTAAATTGAAATAAAACAGAGTGTGTATTTCTACTCTTTTTTATTCATGGTAAACAGTATACAGTGCAGTTTATGGTGTAAAATAGTAAAAAAAAACTTGGAATGGATTAAAATTATTTACATTAATTATGATGGGAAAAATAGTTTTGGATTTCGAACAACTCGCTTTTCAAACAGCCTTCTGGAACGGATTATGTTCGAAAACCGAGGGTTTCCTATGACTGTGTGCGGTAAGACTGTCAGCAGCCTGGTAGACACTGGAGCCACGCATTCCACTTTCAATACACCTGTCCCGCAGTCAATGTTAACATCAGACAGCATATTATTGATGAGCTTCTCGGGGAAACCACAGGTTCTGCCTTTCACCAAACCATTGCGCACTGTGTTTGCTGGACATCATTGAAGACCCAGATGGTACTCAAGTCTTTTGCAGTGAAGCTGGACACAATGGACAATGGCTGATGCGACCAGTTCCAACCTCACCCACTGCTGACATCTACTGGGCTGAGGTTCAACCAGAGACACCCTCCGCTGACCCTGGTGTGTGTTCTGTGTATGCCATGTGGAAGCCTTGGATTCAGTCCTGTGCACCCTACCTGCCTCCTATCGATCCACTACATTGCACACTGTTTTATGATAGTGACCACGATGAAACATACAAAGATAGGTTCAGATCACACATAGTTGGTCGTAACATTTCGAGCACATTTACATCTCAACTGAAGGCATTGCGGCACCCACAATTTTGACACCAGAACAGAACACATTGTTTGAAATGGGAAGCACATCAGTTCCCCACAATTTATTGGCTGTGTCTTCAGGGGATGAGTCAAGGGAACTGGGAGCCATGGTCAAACGCTTAGTTAGCCTTACTGATTGGCAGGATTCACAAATTCCACAAGTTCAATTCTCACCACCAACTAAATCATACAGAATTTTAGGTTCCATGATTGATACAGCGACACTCTAACATCACCTCATTTCACGCAGAGACTCAACAGATCATGAGGATAGCCAGGTAATGTTAGATTCTATCCCCAAAGGGATATGATCTACAGGTCCATTTGATATAGGGCATTGTAAAGATAACCCCAATGTTGTCTTTGATGCACAAGCTGTTTGCAGAAAACCCATGGCTGGAAGCAGCAAATGAGGGGATGGAGAGTACACTATGTGGACTGTGAGATGCTGGTGATGCTTCATCCCCACTATGACTACACTTGTATATCTGACTACAGTAACATTTGTGTGTTCCATAAATGTATGTGTGTACGACATTTTTCGTTATGGCATGTGATTGTAGCCCCCGCGACTTTATGAATAGCTCTACATACTGTGTTCTTCCCGAGGTTTTCAGCACCGCCAACAGAATACATAAAAGTACCTATGAATGAATGAATCAATCTAACAAATAATTAAACAAATAATTGATTGATGGCATTTTATCTGTGGCTTGCTTGTAACCCATCCAACAAGGGATTTAAAGACATCATAATAATTACGAACATCACTAAGAAATATATTAACTAATGTAGCCGCAAGAGGGCACAAATGTAGCCGCAAGAGGGCACAAGCCAGTGTCTTATTGTGCCGGTCCCAAGCCCGGATAAATACAGAGGGTTGCGTCAGGAAGGGCATCCGGCGTAAAACTTTTGCCAAATCAAAGATCCGAATCAAACCTATGACTTCCATACCGTATCGGTCGAGGCCCGGGTTAACAACGACCGCCATCGGCGCTGTTGACCCACAGGACGCCGGTGGAAATTGGATTACTGTTGGTCGAAGAAGGAGAGGAGGAAAGTGTGTTCGCACGAAGAAACAGAAGAGGAGCGCCAAGAGTATAGGACTAAGAGTAGGGACGTTGAATGTTGGAACTATGACAGGAAAAGGTAGAGAGTTGGTCGACATGATGCAGAGGAGGAAGGTAGACATACTGTGTGTCCAGGAGGCCAGGTGGAAAGGTAGCAAGGCTAGAAGTTTAGGAGCAGGGTTCAAGTTGTTCTATCATGGTGTAGCGATGTTGTTCGGTCTAGAGACAGTGTCACTGAGGAAAAGACAGGAGACAGAGCTGGAGGTAGCAGAGATGAAGATGCTGAGGTTCTCTCTGGGAGTGACCAGGAAGAATAGGATCAGGAATGAGTACATCAGAGGGACAGCACATGTTAGAGGTTTTGGAGATAACGTCAGAGAGGCCAGACTGAGATGGTTTGGACATGTCCAGAGGAGAGATAGTGAATATATTGGTAGAAGGATGCTGAGTCTTGAACTGCCAGGCAGGAGGCCTAGAGGAAGACCAAAGAGGAGGTTTATGGATGTAGTGAAAGAGGACATGAAGGTAGTTGGTGTGAGAGAAGAGGATGCAAAGGACAGGGTTAGATGGAGGCAATTGATTTGCTGTGGCGACCCCTGAAGGGAAAAGCCCAAAGGAAAAGAAGACTAAGAAATATATTAACTGTGGAAAAAACACCTCAGTGCAATGCACACTGTCTGCGGGACTGTCAGCGCGTGGTTGGGTTACATTACGGACGTACGGCTCCAGCAGCTGACAGATGTAATGTAACCCCTCTCACCAAAACCTGTACCTTTCTACAGTGATTGTTCAGGGAATTCGAACGGATTACAGCCATCTCTAAATATTCTCTCGCGCCTGAGCGCTCTTCGCACAAGCTGTGCACCAAGATCCACCGGGTTCTCATAAAACGGACAGTCCATTTTCAATGAGAACTGATTGGTCAGTAGGTGGGGCCGTTATACCTGCTGGGCTCTGATTGTTCAGTAGGTGGGGCTGTTATACCTGCTGAGCTCTTATCCTGAGTTTATCCTGCTTCGGAGCAGGTTAGGTGTTCAGCATAGGTTACCGCGACAACGTAGCCCGATAAAATGTCGGCCACCTTTATGGTACCGAAGAGCCAGGGTTAAGCTTGAAGTTATCTCGCTAAACCGTAATCCAGCTTTATGGTACAGGCCTCTGGTCTCTCAGTAACAACAGCAAAAGTCACACTGATTTGCAGGCAGGTCATTTCATGTGAGTTCATGCACTGTCTTAGTTTTGTTCTTTGAAAAAGGTGACATTAATTCACAATTCATTAAATACACCAGTAAAACATATACTGTACTTATGTCTTGAATTTGAAAAAAAAAGTATTTTTTTTACGAAAGAAGGGTTTGGTGAGTGAGCATATGAAACCGGCAGGGTTTGGTACCTCCAGCAAGGTTAAGAACCACTGTCTCTAGACCAAACAACATCGCTGGTCTCACCACAGTTTTGTACACCTTTCCTTTCATTTTAGCTGAAACTCTTCTATCACACATCACACCTGACACTTTCCTCCACCCGTTCCATCCTGCCTGGACACGCTTCTTCACCTCTTTTCCACACTCTCCATTGCTCTGGACTGTTGACCCTAAGTACTTCAAATCCTCCACCTTCTTGATCTCTTCTCCCTGTAACCTCACTCTTCCACTTGGGTCCCTCTCATTCACACACATGTACTCTGTCTTACTGTGGCTAACATTCATCCCTCTCCTTTCCAGGACAAACCTCCACCTCTCTAGCTTCTCCTCCACCTGTTCCCTGCTCTCACTGCAGATCACAATGTCATCTGCAAACATCATAGTCCATGGAGATTCCTGTCTAACCTCGTCTGTCAGCCTGTCCATCACCATAGCAACAAGAAGGGGCTCAGAGCTGATCCCTGATGCAGTCCCACCTCCACCTTGAACTCCTCTGTCACACCTACAGCACACCTCACCACTGTCTTACAGTCCTCATACATGTCCTGCACCGCTCTAACATACTTCTCTGACACTCCAGACTTCCTCATACAATACCACAGTTCCTCCCTGGGCACCCTGTCATAAGCTTTCTCCAGATCTACAAAAACACAATGCAGCTCCCTCTGGCCTTCTCTGTACTTCTCAATCAACATCCTCAAAGCAAATACTGCATCTGTAGTCCTCTATTTTGGCATGAAACCATACTGCTGCTCACAAATGCTCACTTCTGCCCTTAGTCTAGCTTCCACTACTCTTTCCCATAACTTCATTGTATGGCTCATCAGCTTTATTCCTCTGCACATCTCCCTTGTTCTTAAAAATGGGCACCAGCACACTTCTCCTCCACTCCTCAGGCATCTTCTCACTATCTAAGATCCTGTTGAACAACCCAGTCAGAAACTCTACTGCCACCTCTCCTAGACACTTCCAAACCTCTCAGGTATATCATCAGGACCGACTGCCTTTCCACTCTTCATCCTCTTCAATGCCCTCCTCACTTCATCCTGACTGATCTTTGCTACTTCCTGTCCACAGCAGTCACCTCTTCTAGTCTTTGTTCTCTCTCATTTTCCACGTTCATCAACTCTTCAAAGTACTGTTTCCATCTTCCCATCACACTGCTGGCACCTGTCAATAGACTTCCATCCCTGTCCTTAAACTCCCTAACCTGCTGCACGTCCTTCCCATCTCTGTCTCTCTGTCTTGCCAACCTGTATAGATCAGTCTCTCCCTCCTTACTGTCCAAAATAGCATACAAGTCATCATGAGCCCCTTGTTTGACCTTTGCTACCTCTACCTTCACCTTACGCTGCATCTCCCTGTACTCCTGTCTACTCTCCTCAGTCCTCTCAGTGTCCCACTTCTTAGCTAACCTCTTTCTCTATATAGACTCCTGTACCTCCTCATTCCACCACCACGTCTCCTTATCTACTTTCCTTCCAGATGACACACAAAGTACTCTCCTTTCTGTCTCCCCGATCACATTAGCTGTAGTTGTCCAGTCATCTGGAAGCACCTCCTGACCACCCAGAGCCTGTCTTAACTCTTTCCTAAAAGTCATGCAACACTCTTCCTTTTTCAGCTTCCACCATTTCGTCCTCTGCTCTGCCTTTGTCCTCTTCATCTTCCTCACCACCAGAGTCATCCTACACACCACCATCCTATGCTGTTTGGCTACACTCTCACCTACCACTACTTTACAGTCACTGATCTCCTTCAGGTTACATCGTCTACACAAGATGTAGTCTACCTGTGTGCTCCTACCACCACTCTTATAGGTCACCCTATGTTCCTGCCTCTTCTGGAAAAAAGTATTCACTACAGCCATTTCCATCCTTTTTTCAAAGTCAACTACCATCTGTCCTTCTGCGTTCCTCTCCTGGATACCAAACCTGCCCATCACCTCCTCATCACTTCTGTTTCCTGCACCAACATGTCCATTGAAGTCTGCTCCAATGACAACTCTCTCACTTCTAGGCATGCTCTGTATCACTTCATCAAAGTCCACCCAGAATTTCTCCTTGTCCTCCAGCTCACATCCTACCTGTGGAGCATACCCACTAACAACATTGACCATCACACCTTCGATTTCTAGTGTCAGACTTATCACTCTATCTGACACTCTTTTTACCTCCAGGATATTCCTAACAAACTCCCTCAAGATAACTCCTACTCCATTTCTCTTCCTATCTACACCATGATAGAACAACTTGAACCCTGCTCCTAAACTTCTAGCCTTGCTACCTTTCCACCTGGTCTCCAGGACACACAGTATGTGTACCTTCCTCCTCTGCATCATGTCAACCAACTCTCTACCTTTTCCTGTCATAGTTCCAACATTCAACGTCCCTACTCTTAGTCCTATACTCTTGGTGTTCCTCTTCTCTCTCTTCCTACGAACACACGTTCCTCCTCTCTTTCTTCGACGAACAGTAGTCCAAGTTCCACCTGCACCCTGTAGGTCAACAGCACTGATGGCGGTCGTTGTTAACCTGGGCCTCGACCGATCCGGTATGGAAGTCATAGGTTTGATTCGCATGTTTGATTTGGCAAAAGTTTTACGCCGGATGCCCTTCCTGACGCAACCCTCTGTATTTATCCGGGCTTGGGACCGGCACAATAAGACACTGGCTTGTGTCCTCTTGTGGCTACATTGCAGCCAGAACTTTAGATAATAATTTAAAATCCACATTCAGAAGACTTATGGGTCCATATGAGGAGCAATGAAGAGGATTTTTATTCTTCTTCAGCAGAAGAGAGACTGTAGCCTGATTTAGAGTTTGAGGAAGAGTTCCAAGAGCAAAAGCTTCATTATACATGTCCAATAATAATGGTGCAAGTTGTACCCAGAATTTTTTGTAAATTCAGAGGGATAACCTTCCGGTCCTGGGCACTTTCAACGCTGAAGAGACCTCACAGCCGCACATAAGATATTGATATATAAGAATAAGAAATTGATTTAATAAGAAATTGATATATGATTATTGATCCTTGCAGAGTTCAGTAAAGCAATAAGAGATAGAGATGACATGTTCATGCATACATATGTAATATAAATATATACATATGTGTTTGTGTGCGTGAGTTACAATGGATGATTAGTGTCACTGGAAAAAAAAAAGTTCTATGTTGTGAGATAAAAGTCTGGATTCTGAGACGTCACCACAGCAGCTCCACCAGCTTCATCCTCACGTCTGGATCAGTAACGCCTCATCATTGATGACGTGTTGTTACTGTACGTCAGGTGCTGGAACAAGGAAAACACTTCACCAAAGTGACATGTGTGGTTTATTATTTTCTAATGTGTGAGCAACAGAGCCTGAAAATAAGTTTCTTTATGAAATCTACAGGTGATACCCCCCCTCCCCCGATATCACCTATGAAATCACTTTTCACCATTTAACAATCAGGTCCTTTCTGAACTCCCAAACAGATTGTCTCAGCAGATGAACCCAGGTGATGTGTCTCATGCTAATGACCCTCATTAATAAACAAAGACTCGGTGAAACTCACATTTCAACACCCCCCCTTTGACACCCCCTGGGCACCCACATCAACCATCGTTGAGGAGCCAGACGGGTTTGGACCATGGTGGTTGGAATGTGAACAGCACTGACCACACCCCACAGGTTAATAACCTGGGACAAGACCAGACACCTTCAGAACTGAAGGAGCCTCTTGGATGAGAGGAGAAACGTCTTCAGGAAACTGTCTAACAGTCCAGTGGATTGATTTAAACAGCTTTCAATCTTCAATTCTTTCACGGTGATTTACCCACAATGATGATTATTGATTACTGGCAGAAAGACATTGATCAACCAAATAAAGAACAAAACAAGAGCTGCAACTTGATTGGCTGTGACTGTAGTCACGTGGACACAGGCTATTTGTTCACCAATAGAAGTGTTTGTTTTCCATCACAGAACTTCTGAAACTGGACGAAATCAAACATACAAATTAAAATTAAACAACAAACAAACACGAGGAAAACAATAAGAGGGAACTTTTTTTTTTTCATCTTCATGACTTGTTCTGATTTCATGTTTCTAATTCAAACGTTTCTGTGAACCAAGGAACTGAAACGTTTTTCTCTGGTGCTTTGGCGCCACCTGCTGGTTGTATCAGGATCGTCCTGGAGGATTTGAACGTTCCTTTATTCTTTAATTGTGTTTTTATGTGTTTGAATCTTGTTGTTTGTTTGTCTTGAATCCTAAAACCTCCAGAATCAAACGTTTCTAACTACTTTCTATTTTTACTTTAAAGTTTAAGACGTTTTGAAGGAATGAAGTTAAAGTTTGTTGACATGAAAGTAGTTTTACAGAATCACATGAAGGTTCAGTGGCAGACACGGACATCACGGACCGTGGGAGGCTGGGGAACACACTCTGTGGAGAAGGAACGTGTCAACACATCTATGACATGTTCTACATCAGGGGGGTCAAACTCATTTTCACTGGGGGCCACATCAGCATAACGGCTGTCCTCAAAGGGCCAGATGTAACTAATCAATGTAACTAAATGTAACTCAATGTAATGTAACATAAATGTAACGACTCCTTCATGTTAAATAACTGTGAATTTATTACTTATTCAAGTTACAGTTACACAGAAAAATATGTTTGCTTGTTGTTCTGTTATATTTGTTCTATTTAAAGTTGTCAGGTTATGAAACCCACAGAACTCCATCAATCAAGGATCAAAACTATGCCAGTGAATCAAGGAAAATGGGTCCTGGAACGACTCGGACTAATCTACTACCTCACCCAGTCCACCAGGCTGAGACCCGCATTTGACACCGACAGAGACAAAAGGTTTTTGTGCGTTAGTCTGAACTCTGTGGCTCCATCAAACAACACACTCTCATCACGCACAAACTTCCGTCACCTCGGACTCCCGAAACGGGGGAGTGATGTGAAGATCTGAATGAACAACTTAGTCTAAAAGATGACGTCACTGTATGGATCAGGATCAAGGAGTCGGAAAGCACTTTGTTCATTTTCAAGCATTTATTCAAACATCAGAACAGAAGCAATAAACGAGTGGATTCTACCAATCAGATCAGGATGTGTTCCAATCAGCTGATGATCAATCAGTCTGTCTGTCAATGCAGGCAACAAGAGGTGATGGGGAAACGTGACGTCACGTCAGTGGATGAGGTCAGAAGGCTGCAGCTCAGGTGACCTCATGCAGTTCCTCAGTTGGTGGATCAGTCGGGTCACGTGACTGCAGGTCCATCAGGTGACATCAGTGAGGGTCTCTCCTCTCTGCGGGACCAGGACCTCCTGCGCACTCCTCCTCTCCTCCTCTCCTCCTCTTCCAGAACCGGTCCGGACCGGCGGGTCGAGCCCGCATCAGTCACCCGATCAGGCGGCAGGAAGTCTCCGGTTCGGTCCGGTCCGGTCCCATCTCAACGGCCGTCGGTCTCCTGCGGTAGGAGGACGGCTGCGTGGCCCTTTCCCACTCGTTCTCCCCGCTGACCGCGGTCCAACTCGGGTCCGGTTCGGTTCAGCCGTCCTGGAGCTCCAGGTGTGGAACCCACAGGCTGCAGCAGCGGTTCTCCTCGAAGAAGCTGCCGATGTTCTCCAGGGCCGGACACCGGAGCGGCTGCACCGGAGGGTTCTGCAGAACACGGAGGAGAGGGCGGTGACACTCCCGGAAAGCCGTGACGTCACCACCGTGGAGCCGAGCTGGACTTACCGTGACCAGGATGCAGTGCAGGTCCCGGGGCTCGTTGCCGTCGCTGTCCCCGGTGTCCTGCTCCAGGACCCGGGCCAGCCGTCTCACGCCGGACACCCTCACGATGTTGATGTCGTTCTCGCAGCAGAAAGCCTGCAGCAGCGTGACGTGGATCTGCAGCGCCACGTCATCTTCATCCTCCTCATCCATGGCGAGGACGCACAGAACCACACTGTCCGGATCTCTGCGGGGGGAGGAAGAGGAGCGAGGCCGGCTTGGTGTCAGGCTTTCAGGGAGAACATCAGGAAACCGCGCTAAAGACAGAGACACTCACGCAGTCAGGAGTTTCGCGGACTCGTGGACTCCCAGCGTGACGCGGTCCTTCTGCTGAGCCGCGACCAGCAGCTCCTCCAGAGCCTGACCCACCGTCTCCATCCTGCAGACACAGCGGAGGTTAGAAACCCGCAGAAAGAGCGCACAGCTCTGCGCCAAACACCGATGTTCTCTGCGCTAAGAAAGCAGTTGGAGCGTCGTTAACGTACCTGTTCTCGTTGCTGTTGGAGCCAACGACCTCCTCCAGAGTCATGTTCAAGTCGCTCCAATAATCCAGCAGATAATCCACGGGAGTGACTGATGCCCACAGCGGAGAGGCTGCTGTCCCGCTAAAATCCCGGAATCGAGTCCGAACGAGCGTTAATCCGGATCGGTGCAAAGATCCTTCAGAGTCCGTGAAAAGAGAAGCAGAAGCTCAGGTCCGGTCCGGGATGCGGGTCTCAGAGATCTGCTGCAAACAGCTGAGACGCTCCTCGTGGAGCCGCTCTAAGCGACAGGTGTGGCCCCGCCCCGCCCAGCCGCTCGCTCTCTGATTGGCTGTTCCGGCCTCACCTGGAGACGCTTCCTGTTTACCGTCGTTCTGTTGACCTGAGTGTGAAGATGAAACCAATCAATAGACCAATCGATACCTGTGAACACAAAGACAGAAAACAAATCGCTGCTTCAATAGTTTCAATAAATAAACTTCTGAGTTTCACGAAAAAAATCACTTCAAACTGAAAAAAACAATGAATTTAGGGAATAAAAGATTTATAAAAGGGTTAAAAGTAAAGTTTGAATATTGGGAAAATTTAAAGGAGAAACTCTAAAAACAGTGAGAGATTTCATTTCGTTTTTAAATTTAGAATTTGTATTGTACAGAAAAAACAAATGGCTGCTTCAATAGTTTCAATAAATAAACTTCTGAGTTTCATGAAGAGAAGTAAAAAATCACTTCAAACTGAAATTTAAAAAAAAGAATTTAGAGAGTATAAGATTTATGAAAGTATGAAAACACTGAAAGGGTTAAAAGTAACGTTTGAAAATTGGGAAAATGTAAACAAGAAATTTAAAAGGTGAAATTTAAATTTAAAACATTTAATTCTGTGAAATTAGTTTAAAAATTGAGGCTTAATTTTTCTTTAATAAGTCCTTAAACTCCGAAATTACTGAAAATTTATTTTAAAATTGAATCCAAGAAAAAAAACTTCAAAAATGTCTATAAACAATGAAAGATTTCTAAATAGAGTCGTTCTGAATTAAGAAAGCAAAAACAAAGTTTAAATTAAAGATTTAACAGAAAAAAAGACTTAAACTTTCAAAGTTGAAGTTGAATTTAGACATAAAAGATGAATGAATGAGTATAAAATTATAAAAAACACTGAAAGTGTTTAAAGTAAAGTTTGAATATTGGGAAAAGTTAAAGAAATTTAAAGGGGAAATTTTAAATTTAAAACATTTAATCCTGTGAAATTAGTTTAAAGATTGAGGCTTCATTGTGAGAAGCAGATAACTGCTTTCATTTTCTCTAAAATAAGTACTTAAACTCCTAAATTACTGAAAAAATAAGTTTTTAAACTTGAATCAAAGAACGAAAACTGCCAGAAAATCTAAAAACAATGAAAGATTTCTAAATAGACTTTCTTTGATTTAAGGAGCAAAAACACATTTTAGATTAAGGATACATTAAATTTACCCTAAAAATTCAATTTAGGGTAAAAGAAAAGTTTTAAACTTCAAAAATTGATGTTGAGTTTAGTTTTTAAATGTGAGGGTTTAGTTTCTGTGTGAAACGACTCATCGTTGTCATTAATAAAGTTTTGATGGTGTTATTGATTCACAATCAGTAGATCATCAGTCATGTGACCAACATAAACACAACAACACAACAATAGAATCATAGAAAACAGAAACTGATTCCATCCAGTTTGAATTTTTAAACTAACTTGAATCCTTATTTAACATAAAGAGTGTATTTATGTTATTATTTAGTTATTATTTTATGTTTACTGTTTATGTTTACACTGTTTATGTTTACACTTTCACACCCTTCATACTAACATAATGCTGCCACAACATGAAGGGTCCTGATATCTTTATTTATTACACCCCTGCACATAACTTTCATATTGGACATATCTGTTTATTGTGTATTTTAGTGTTGCTTTTGACTTTCTGTTTATTTAGACTGTTTTGTTTTTTGGTTTTTTTGCTTTTTGCACTCTGCATGAACTAATAAAATGTCTAATCGATACCGATGAACAAAAAGACCTAATTGATCAGTATCAGCAGAAAACAAATTACTGCTTTAATAGTTTCAATAAATAAACTTCTGAATTTCATGAAGAGAAAAAAAAAATCACTTCAAACTGAAATAAAAATGAATTTAGAGAATGAAAGATTTATGAAAGTATAAAAGTATAAAAATACTGAAAGGGTTAAAAGTAAAGTTTGAATATTGGAAAATTTAAAGAAGAAATTTAAAGGGGAAAATCAAATTTAAGGTAAAAGAAAAGTTTTAAACTTGAAACTTGAAAATGAAAGCAGTTATCTGCTTCTCACAATGAAGCCTCAATCTTTAAACTAATTTCACAGGATTAAATGTTTTAAATTTAAAATTTCCCCTTTAAATTTCTTTAAATTTTCCTAATATTCAAACTTTACTTTAAACACTTTCAGTGTTTTTTATAATTTTATACTTTCATTCATCTTTTATGTCTAAATTCACATTTAAAAACTAAACTCAACATCAATTTTTGAAGTTTAAAACTTTTCTTTTACCCTAAATTGAATTTTTAGGGTAAATTTAATGTATCCTTAATCTAAAATGTGTTTTTGCTCCTTAAATCAAAGAAAGTCTATTTAGAAATCTTTCATTGTTTTTAGATTTTCTGGCAGTTTTCGTTCTTTGATTCAAGTTTAAAAACTTATTTTTTCAGTAATTTAGGAGTTTAAGTACTTATTTTAGAGAAAATGAAAGCAGTTATCTGCTTCTCACAATGAAGCCTCAATCTTTAAACTAATTTCACAGGATTAAATGTTTTAAATTTAAAATTTCCCCTTTAAATTTCTTTAACTTTTCCCAATATTCAAACTTTACTTTAAACACTTTCAGTGTTTTTTATAATTTTATACTCATTCATTCATCTTTTATGTCTAAATTCAACTTCAACTTTGAAAGTTTAAAAGTCTTTTTTTCTGTTAGATCTTTAATTTAAACTTTGTTTTTGCTTTCTTAATTCAGAACGACTCTATTTAGAAATCTTTCATTCTTTATAGACATTTTTGAAGTTTTTTTTCTTGGATTCAATTTTAAAATACATTTTCAGTAATTTTGGAGTTTAAGGACTTATTAAAGAAAAATTAAGCCTCAATTTTTAAACTAATTTCACAGAATTAAATGTTTTAAATTTAAATTTCACCTTTTAAATTTCTTGTTTAAATTTTCCCAATTTTCAAACGTTACTTTTAACCCTTTCAGTGTTTTCATACTTTCATAAATCTTATAATCGCTAAATTCTTTTTTTTAATTTCAGTTTGAAGTGATTTTTTACTTCTCTTCATGAAACTCAGAAGTTTATTTATTGAAACTATTGAAGCAGCCATTTGTTTTTTCTGTACAATACAAATTCTAAATTTAAAAACGAAATGAAATCTCTTACTGTTTTTAGAGTTTCTCCTTTAAATTTTCCCAATATTCAAACTTTACTTTTAACCCTTTTATAAATCTTTTATTCCCTAAATTCTTTTTTTTTTCAGTTTGAAGTGATTTTTTTCGTGAAACTCAGAAGTTTATTTATTGAAACTATTGAAGCAGCGATTTGTTTTCTGTCTTTGTGTTCACAGGTATCGATTGGTCTATTGATTGGTTTCATCTTCACACTCAGGTCAACAGAACGACGGTAAACAGGAAGCGTCTCCAGGTGAGGCCGGAACAGCCAATCAGAGAGCGAGCGGCTGGGCGGGGCGGGGCCACACCTGTCGCTTAGAGCGGCTCCACGAGGAGCGTCTCAGCTGTTTGCAGCAGATCTCTGAGACCCGCATCCCGGACCGGACCTGAGCTTCTGCTTCTCTTTTCACGGACTCTGAAGGATCTTTGCACCGATCCGGATTAACGCTCGTTCGGACTCGATTCCGGGATTTTAGCGGGACAGCAGCCTCTCCGCTGTGGGCATCAGTCACTCCCGTGGATTATCTGCTGGATTATTGGAGCGACTTGAACATGACTCTGGAGGAGGTCGTTGGCTCCAACAGCAACGAGAACAGGTACGTTAACGACGCTCCAACTGCTTTCTTAGCGCAGAGAACATCGGTGTTTGGCGCAGAGCTGTGCGCTCTTTCTGCGGGTTTCTAACCTCCGCTGTGTCTGCAGGATGGAGACGGTGGGTCAGGCTCTGGAGGAGCTGCTGGTCGCGGCTCAGCAGAAGGACCGCGTCACGCTGGGAGTCCACGAGTCCGCGAAACTCCTGACTGCGTGAGTGTCTCTGTCTTTAGCGCGGTTTCCTGATGTTCTCCCTGAAAGCCTGACACCAAGCCGGCCTCGCTCCTCTTCCTCCCCCCGCAGAGATCCGGACAGTGTGGTTCTGTGCGTCCTCGCCATGGATGAGGAGGATGAAGATGACGTGGCGCTGCAGATCCACGTCACGCTGCTGCAGGCTTTCTGCTGCGAGAACGACATCAACATCGTGAGGGTGTCCGGCGTGAGACGGCTGGCCCGGGTCCTGGAGCAGGACACCGGGGACAGCGACGGCAACGAGCCCCGGGACCTGCACTGCATCCTGGTCACGGTAAGTCCAGCTCGGCTCCACGGTGGTGACGTCACGGCTTTCCGGGAGTGTCACCGCCCTCTCCTCCGTGTTCTGCAGAACCCTCCGGTGCAGCCGCTCCGGTGTCCGGCCCTGGAGAACATCGGCAGCTTCTTCGAGGAGAACCGCTGCTGCAGCCTGTGGGTTCCACACCTGGAGCTCCAGGACGGCTGAACCGAACCGGACCCGAGTTGGACCGCGGTCAGCGGGGAGAACGAGTGGGAAAGGGCCACGCAGCCGTCCTCCTACCGCAGGAGACCGACGGCCGTTGAGATGGGACCGGACCGGACCGAACCGGAGACTTCCTGCCGCCTGATCGGGTGACTGATGCGGGCTCGACCCGCCGGTCCGGACCGGTTCTGGAAGAGGAGGAGAGGAGGAGAGGAGGAGTGCGCAGGAGGTCCTGGTCCCGCAGAGAGGAGAGACCCTCACTGATGTCACCTGATGGACCTGCAGTCACGTGACCCGACTGATCCACCAACTGAGGAACTGCACGAGGTCACCTGAGCTGCAGCCTTCTGACCTCATCCACTGACGTGACGTCACGTTTCCCCATCACCTCTTGTTGCCTGCATTGACAGACAGACTGATTGATCATCAGCTGATTGGAACACATCCTGATCTGATTGGTAGAATCCACTCGTTTATTGCTTCTGTTCTGATGTTTGAATAAATGCTTGAAAATGAACAAAGTGCTTTCCGATCCATTTCTATCCAATCCACTTTTTTTCTATAACACTAAAAGTGCTCCACAGTCAATAAATAAACACAACAGATGCACCATAAAACAATGAAAATAACGCCATTAAATAAAATATCAAATAAAAAAATCCAATAAAATAAGTTAAAAACGGAAATAAAATCCGATTTATTTTTTATTTCATTCAGTCATTTGTTTCAGGGAAGGCAAGGAAATAACAAAAAAACAAAACAAAAAGAAAATAATTACATAAGCGAATAAATAAGCAAAGCACATAACTCAACAATGCAATTGTGCCTGAAAAGAAGTGGGAAGAAGAAAACTTATTTAATCCCACCCCAGTTCCTCATTCAGCAATTAACACATTGAGTTTCACTGCTACTTCGTTTGTTACGACCCAGCTAGAGGACTGGGGAAATAACATTACTAGGATATGAAAAGGGGGAACATAAAACATTTCTTTTCAAATTCTTGCTTCAAGTACAAAGGTTTAACTAAGATTGTTCTTGTAAGTAACAAAGGAAGGCCAATGGGCGCTGTTTAACGATAACAGAAAGACACTAAACTTTGGACTCTTCAAGAGATTCAAAAATGCAAACTTCACTAAGACAAATTTACAAAATGGAACAAAAACACAACCGGCTCTTTAACGAGGGTGTACACTAATCAAAATCACAAAATCCGAATTACAAGGTCACAAATCATAAGGTCACAAATCATAAGGTCACAGTTCGATGCTGCTCTCTAAGGCGTGCTGCCACATTCAGACAGTCGCCCCGCTTGGATGGCACTGCAGAGCTTTTAAGCTGTCCATTCCAGGTGACGAGACCAGGCTTGGGCTAATCAAGGAGATGGCACACCAATCAGGAGATGGGATTGGCCAGGAGTCCCAGAGACACCACCCCTGGCTCTGATGACGGAGGGCGGAGCAGAGGGATACAGAATATGCAGATGAGCTACGGCCATGACATTGTTCAAGGACAATTGTACAATTATTGCATCGTGATGGCGTCACCATAGGCAACAATAATTATTACATTGTAATAGCAATTTATACAACAATGTAAGGAAGGTATGATATACCAACAATGGTAATGAACAAAATACCAATGATGGTAAGGAAACATTGAGCACATGTTAACACTACAAACCAGAACAACAGCAGTTTGAGTTAAAGACCCTCATCTCTGTATTCTGACCAGACACGATCTTTATATAACGGTGTGAATTGATGAGCACTTTGGCATTTCTTGTGTTGTAAGTCCAGTTTGTTCCAGAGTTTCACTCCGCGCACACACACACACACACACACACACACACACACACACACACACACACACACACACACACACACACACACAAACGTTTACGAGTGGTTTGAGCTCTCGGCAATGAAAAATATCCAAAACCTCTCAAGTTATGAGCCCTGACTGGACTTATAAAGAATCGTTGGAGGTTTGGTGCTAATAATGTGTTGAATGCTTTATATAAAACTATTGATGTATTATATTGTACAAGATCATCAAATTTTAGCAACTTTGAATGCGTAAACAGGTTATAAGTATGTCCAAGAAAACCAACCTTGTGAATGATCCGCACTGCTCTTTTCTGTAATGTCTGTGTAGGTTCTCAGTCATCCAGGTCATGGTTATCCAAAAGCTGTTGAGTCGATCCACTGGACGTCTCTCGGATGAGAGACGAAACGTCTTCAAGAACTTTCTTAAACGTCCAGTGGATCGACTCAACAGCTTTTGGATCTTTTCTGTAATATGATCAGAGGATTAGAGAGTAGAGTATGACTTTATTGATCCCTTAAGGAGGTCCCATCAGGGAAATTAATTTCTCCGTCGCACACACTACAGTTAGTACACAAAACACAGAAAAAGCACACAGAAAGCACCAGCACATAGAAAGTAGTACCAACACCAAATAGAAAGATTAATGAATAACCCATCAAGAATATACAAATAGAAAGGCATAAATAGGCATAGCAATAAAGAAAAAAAAACAGGCCTAGTTAAGTATGGGTATAGTGGAATGTCTATAGTGTTTGCATTGTCTGAGTCATCCCTCAGCTCTCGTGTGAACTCCCCTTTTCTTCATCTCCCCCAGAGAGGAGTTGAGTAGTTTAATGGCTCGGGGCATGAAGGAGTTCTGTTTGTCTGTTTGTCCTGCATGTTGGGAGGCGCAGTTTCTGGTTGGTCAGGCTTCTTAGGCTCCTCTGGTTGTTGGTAACGGTGTGCAGAGGGTGGCTGACATTGTCCATGATGTCCAGCAGTTTGTCCAAGGTTCTCTTCTCTACTACCGTTGCCAGAGGGTCCAGCTTCATCCCGACCACCGAGCTGGCCCGCCTGATCAGCTTCTCCATCCTGGAGAGATCCGCCTTAGTCACGCTCCCTCCCCAACACACCACAGCGAACGACAGGACGCTGGCGACCACAGACTGATGGAACATCCACAGGAGCTTCCTGCAGATGTTGAATGCCTTCAGCCTCCTCAGAAAGTACATCCTGTTCTGTTCTTTCTTGTACAGCTGCCTTGTGTTGCTGGTCCAGTCCAGCTTGTTGTCCAGCCACAGCCCAAGATATTTATAGGTCTGAACAATCTCCACCTCCTCCGTTCCTATCAGAACTGGTCTAGGTTGGGGTCTGTCCCTCCTGAAGTCAATGACCAGCTCTTTAGTTTTGGAGGTGTTGAGCTGCAGGCTGTTGCTGTGACATCAGTCAACAAAGTCCTTCACCAGGCATCTATACTCCTCCTCCTCATTGTCCCTGATACATCCCATGATAGCTGTGTCATCTGCATACTTCTGGATGTGACACAGTTCTGAGTTGTAGCAGAAGTCCGCCGTGTACAGGGAGAAGAGGATTGGAGACAAGACAGTTCCCTGTGGAGCACCGATGCAGCTGACCACAGTATCAGACGTGGCGTCCTTTAGCCTGACGAACTGTGGTCTGTCAGTGAGGTAGTCTTGGATCCAAGCAACCAGGCCGGGGTCCACTCGCATTTGTAGGAGTTTTTCCTGTAGGATACAGTGCTGGATGGTGTTAAAGGCACTTAAAAAATCCAGAAAAAGGATCCTCACAGTGCCGCTTTCCCTGTCCAGATGCGAGTGGGCTCGGTGTAGCATGTGGAGGATGATGTCCTCCACACCGACCTTTTCCCGGTAGGTGAACTGTAGGGAGTCCCCGGCGTGTTGCATCTGAGGCCTGAGGACACTGAGGAAAAGCCGCTACAGAGTCTTCATCAGGTGCGATGTAGCACCACCGGTCGGAAGTCATTCAGCTCACTGGGCCGGTTCTTTTTGGGGACTGGAACAATGCACGACGTCTTCCAGAGGGTGGGCACCTACCTGAGACGCAGGCTCAGGTTGAAGACTCGTTGTAGCGGCTCCCTGAGTTCAGCGGCGCAGGCCTTGAGTAGATGGGGGCTCACCCCATCTGGTCCTGCTGCTTTTCGGGGCCAAAGATTAATTGTGTTCTGGAAAGTATTTCCCCAAACTTCAACACAATATGTAAGGTATGGGAGGACAAAGGTGCAGTATAAAGTACGGAGTGCATTTCCATCAAGGTATAGTTTTGCTTTATTTATATTTGAGAGGGTTTGGGAAATTTTAGTTTTTATGTGTCTGACATGGGGTTTCCATGACAATTTACTATCAATTATTACTCCTAGAAATTTATTTTCACTTACAATTTCAATTTGGGTGCCATCAATACTTATTTTCTGTTCAGACATTATGTTGCGATTCCTAAACATCATTACCTTGGTTTTATTTATATTCAAAGACAATTTATTTGTGTCCATCCGTTCTTTTATTGTATTTAGTTCCCTGTTTGTTGTATTTACAAGCTTAAAGCTTACAAGATTAAAACAATTAATGTGAAACAATATACATAATCAACACTAAAGTCAACATTGTGTGGCGCCAAGCCACCGAATGAAATGAATTTATCTGAAAGTACATCAGTAGTCCTCAACAGTTTAGCCTCTGTTGGGACATGAACCAAAACTAATCCAGACTGAATTGTTCATTTTGCCAACATTAAAGTCTATCATCTATTTTTACTGACTTTACTCACTTCTGTTCCTCTTATGCAACCTGACTCAGGGTCCACTGACCCTGGTTATGACATCATACTGTATACTGGATGATTTTAAACACGAGTGTGGAACCTTTTGTAATAATATAATATTTTGCATATTCTACTACAGGGCTGTGATCATAGTTTTCCTCAAAGCATTCTTTTGACTTATTTCTTTTTAGACACTGACCTTTAATGCTCTCACGGGCCACATAAAATGATGTGGCGGGCCACATTTGGCCCCCGGGCCTTGAGTTTGACACATGTGGTATAGAGGTTAGTACTCCACATTGTGGCTGCAGTAACCTCGGTTTGAATCCAGGTCATGGCAACTTTTAATAAAAGCAAACTGTGTCCAAAACTACTGTACAGCATGTTGTACGTGTTTGTGTGTGTCTATACACACACACACACACACACACACACACACACACACACACACACACACACACACACACGGGAGATGAAGCAACTGCATCTCCATTCTGATGAAGTGTCTTTATTCTGGTGGGGGGGTCTCTATTCAGTCACAGGTGCATGTCTCTCTGGACACAGATGTGAAGAACGGCTGAAATGCTGTCGGGTGTCTGGCTGGCCAGTAGGGGGCGATGTTCCCTTGAAAGTCAACACCATTGAACAAAATCTCTCCTGTTTCAGCAAATGTCCATCAGAGGAGTTCATGAACTCTACAGTTTACAGCACAAACTAAAGCAGACAGTCCACATTGTGTTGTTACTACCCCCCCATAGTGGTGATGTGTTGGAACTGTCAGTGTTCGTGTGTTTGTCCATCCATTAGTCCACCAAATATCTTCACAACCGTTCAGATAGAAAGATGAAACAAAAAGCACATTACTCAGTCAGCAAAGGGGATGAAAATGAGATGATGACCTTGAGAAAACTAGGTCAAGGTCAAATTCCAACTTTTGTACACTCGGGAACCGGATAAGATCGAAAGACGAGGGAGAAGGCCGGTGTAAGACCATAGATCAAAGCTAGTGCTTTGATCAATGACAATAGGTCAGAGCACTAGCTTTGATCTTGGACCTACGAAAGTAGGTCAGGGTAACATTTTGAATTCAGGGGTGTCGCAGGATGTTGCAGTCTGTCACTGAATTGGTTCTAGTTGTTGTTGTTCAGTCTCTCCAAAGCTGAGCTGCGACGTCATTTTCCTGCTGTGTTTTCGGGTTCCAGCTGTCAGTGTGGTTCTGAAAAGGTTCCACAGGTTTGTGTGTTCATCATCATCATCATCATCATCATCACACTGATGAGCGGTGTCACCAGCTCTAGAGGTCCATTTATTTACTGGATCATTGGGTCACTGGATCTCAGCCCACAAGAGAAGAATTCCAGTTCTAACAATCATTATATTGATCGATTGATTCAAAGGATGAGCTTTTGATCCTGGTCAGAGTTCAGCATCATCGATAGCTCCTGATTGTTAGTCCGTTGCCCCGGAGACAGAAGAAGAAGTTCAGACCTGGCTGTGCTGTGGAAATGAAAGCTGCTGCAGGGCTCAGCAGGACATTTGATAGAGTCACCCTGGAGCTGACGGCGCTCCTCTGCGCCTCCTTCTTCTCTTTTGCATTTGGAGTGAAGGCAGAGAAACACGAGACGGACTCGCTATTTTAAGGAGTCAGCGGGGGGGGGGTTCAACCCATCAGGACCGCTTCACTGGGCCTGTCTTCACCGACGCGTCCTGATGCAGCATCAATGCTACGGGTCAGCTGATGAAGCAGATGTCAGAGGAACAGGTGATGCTGACCTGAAGAGTTACCTGAAGGGCAACCACGTGGACTGGAGGTTCACCTGGACCCTTAAAGGTGACGTCATGTTCACCTGAACTCACTTCATTCCTCACACTTTAAAGCTTTATTTCTAGGGTTGAGCCGAGTTTTAGACTCGTTTCAGACAAGAATCCGTTACGGATAACACATTTTTGACGAGTACGAGTACGAGTAAAACCCGTCGAAACTCGTGCTCGTAAAATCCTCAGAACTCAATGTCGTCACCCTCAGTGGCCAGTCACACACAGCGCCCGCCCCTCCCTACAGAGACTGCAGCCAGTGTCGCTGCCCCACAGACTTTGACTGATCTCTCTGTTCGTGGCTTCGCTGTAGCTCAGGTTGATTTCCTCAGGTTTTCTTCAGTTTGCCTCTATTTCGGTCTGGGTGAACTTGTTTCTTGTTTTGTTGCACATGAATGGAGTATTTTGCTGGGTGAGAAGCTGCGGGGGATGGGTGTCGACACCTCCACCATCTCCTGGATCGGTGACTACCTGACAGATAGGCCACAATTTGTCCATCTGGGCAGTGTTCTGTCTGAAGCGGTGGTCAGCGATACAGGAGCCCCTCAGGGGACTGTGCTGTCCCCTTCCTCTTCACACTGTAAACAAACGATTTTCAGTACAACTCCGAGTCATGCCACCTAGAAAAGTTCTCGGATGACTCGGTAGTTGTTGGGTGTATAAGTGGGGGGAGGGAAGGGGAGTACCGGGCTGTGGTGGATGACTTTGTGGAGTGGGCTGGAGCCAATCACCTGAGGTTGAATGTTAGCAAGACCAGAGAGATTGTGATCGATTTCAGGAAGAAGAGGAGCACGCCACAACCGATCCACGTCCTGGGAGAGGTTGTAGAGGAGGTGGAGGACTTTAAGTACCTGGGTGTCAAGATCTAAGAGTTGTCATTGGTGCAGACTTCAAAGGACATGTTGGTGCAGGTAACAGAGGTGATGAGGAGGTGATGGGCAGGTTTGGTATCCAGGAGAGGAACGCAGAAGGACAGATGGTAGTTGACTTTGCAAAAAGGATGGAAATGGCTGTAGTGAATACTTTCTTCCAGAAGAGGCAGCAACATAGGGTGACCTATAAGAGTGGTGGTAGGAGCACACAGGTAGACTACATCTTGTGTAGACGATGTAACCTGAAGGAGATCAGTGACTGTAAAGTAGTGGTAGGTGAGAGTGTAGCCAAACAGCATAGGATGGTGGTGTGTAGGATGACTCTGGTGGTGAGGAAGATGAAGAGGGCAAAGGCAGAGCAGAGGACGAAATGGTGGAAGCTAAAAAAGGAAGAGTGTTGCATGACTTTTAGGAAGGAGTTAAGACAGGCTCTGGGTGGTCGGGAGGTGCTTCCAGATGACTGGAAGTTAAAGAAAACTACAGTTAATGTGATCAGGGAGACAGGTAGGAGAGTATTTGGTGTGTCATCTGGAAGGAAAGTAGATAAGGAGACTTGGTGGTGGAATGAGGAGGTACAGGAGTGTATACAGAGAAAGAGGTTAGCTAAGAAGAAGTGGGACACTGAGAGGACTGAGGAGAGTAGACAGGAGTACAGGGAGATGCAGCGTAAGGTGAAGGTAGAGGTAGCAAAGGCCAAACAAGAAGCTTATGATGACTTGTATGCTAGGTTGGACAGTAAGGAGGGAGAGACTGATCTATACAGGCTGGCAAGACAGAGAGATAGAGACGGGAAGGACGTGCAGCAGGTTAGGGTGATTAAAGATAGGGATGGAAGTCTATTGACAGGTGCCAGTAGTGTGATGGGAAGATGGAAAGAATACTTTGAAGAGTTGATGAACGTGGAAAATGAGAGAGAACCAAGACTAGAAGACGTGACTGTTGTGGACCAGGAAGTAGCAAAGATTAGTCAGGATGAAGTGAGGAGGGCACAGAAGATGATGAAGAGTGGAAAGGCAGTCGGTCCTGATGATATACCTGAGAGGTTTGGAAGTGTCTAGGAGAGGTGGCAGTAGAGTTTCTGACTGGGTTGTTCAACAGGATCTTAGATAGTGAGAAGATGCCTGAGGAGTGGAGGAGAAGTGTGCTGGTGCCCATTTTTAAGAACAAGGGAGATGTGCAGAGTTGTGGCAACTACAGAGGAATAAAGCTGATGAGCCATACAATGAAGTTATGGGAAAGAGTAGTGGAAACTAGACTAAGGGCAGAAGTGAACATTTGTGAGCAGCAGTATGGTTTCATGCCAAAAAAGAGTACTACAGATGCAGTATTTGCTTTGAGGATGTTGATAGAGAAGTACAGAGAAGGCCAGAGGGAGCTGCATTGTGTTTTTGTAGATCTGGAGAAAGCTTATGACAGGGTGCCCAGAGAGGAATTGTGGTATTGTATGAAGAAGTCTGGAGTGCCAGAGAAGTATATTAGAGAGGTGCAGGACATGTATGAGGACTGTAAGACAGTGGTGAGGTGTGCTGTTGATGTGACAGAGGAGTTCAAGGTGGAGGTGGGACTGCATCAGGGATCAGCTCTGAGTCTCTTCTTGTTCGCTATGGTGATGGACAGGCTGACAGACGAGGTTAGACAGGAATCTCCATGGACTATGATGTTTGTGTAACAGTGTTATAAATAAATTTATTTTTATATACATATTTTTTTAATGAACTTCCCCAAATTTTATAGTTACGTTGTTTTTGGTTCCATGATTTGATTGTGTTTCGGTGGGGCAGTTATTGGGGGTGCACCCGCCCAGGCATCCTCGTGCTGGAGGTCTGGAGAGAGGGGCATGCCAGCATTACCCCAGCTCTCACATGACGTGCCCCACCTTTTGTGTTTCAGAAATAAAACACAACAGATCTGCTCCACGTTTCCTTCAATTTTTCGGCCATCTACAGTCATAAAGTCATCACCGTCATTATAAATGTAACCGGCCAGTTAAGATCGGTTACATAAACTGGTGCCGTGACCTTTCAAGGATTCAACTGATCAGCCGCTGTCGCCGATCACCGGGGTCAAGCTTCCCACGTGGAGGTATTGTGGTGGAAGACCAGCGAATCCTCATCATCAGTACCCGTGTTACACTATTTGGTTGAAAATTATCTGGTGAAGTTTAAATTGACTGTGTCAAGTTTTGTTTGTTTGTTTTTTGAAAAAGGGTTTAGTGAGGGAAAATATCCCTGTGATTTTGATTTTGCATTAAGAAATTTCAATTTCCATTATGGCCAGTGGACGTGGATTTTTATTTTCTGACCGTGTGACCCCTTATGTTGTAAGAGGGAGGGGCAGGGGCCTTTTGGGATGTTCAGTGGGGGAGGTTAGGAAATTAACCTTCACGGACGACACTCGGGTAGGTGGGCTCAATGCTAGACATCCAGCAGGATTCACTCCACCCTCAGGAGTTCCACCCCCCCATGTCAGCGATAGTGAAGATCATGCACAGGTTGATGCAGGGAATGTAGTTATATCCCCTGCAGGCCCTAAATCATCCACACCCATTGTGTCGGTTGGTGACAATGAAGCTAGAGCTGAGCTTCGTGACTTGATCACTGCATTAGGGAATCAAATAGGTGATTCAATAGCCAGCCGGATATTTGCTCCTAATCCATCACCCATCCCAGTCTCACCAGTGACCAGTGACAACCATAGCACTACCACTCTGGATCTCTCCAAAGTGAATGTGGTCGTCAAGTCTGATGTCCGTGAACCTGCTGTATTCAGGGGAGAAGCATCTGATAAGTGTACAGTGCAGGAATGGATAGAGCTAATGGAGGTGTATATGAAGAAAAAGAAGTGTCTTCTTTCAGATCAACCTGAGGAGATTTTGAGTCATTTAAAGGCCAAGAAAATCATACAGGTGGGGTTAAAGAGTTGCTCAACACCTGATACTGCAGTCCATCCAGAAATGATTTATGAAATTGTCAGGCGGTACTTCAGTGAGAAACCTGTCTCAAGCTTGCCGTTAGCTGATTTTTATGCCACTCAACCCAGTGTGGGTGAGGATCCCGTGGATTATTGGGTGCGGTTGAATACAGTGGCAGAGCAGGCAGACCGTCACCTGAAAATGCAGGGCAGAAAACTGGAAAACATGGATGCTGAGATTTCTATGATGTTCATTAGGAACTGCAATGATCCTGAACTAGCTAGTGTCTTTAAAGGCAAGCCTTTGGGTAGATGGACTATCATGGAAGTCCAGGAAGCAATTGACGAGTATCAAAGAGAGCACGTGTTCATGAGAACGCCAGGAAGAGTTAAGCCAGTCCAAGTGGCTGTGGCTGCTGCCCACTCCATGGCAGATGCTAAGGAAGAGATGAGTTCAAACATGCCCAGTACAAACGTGACCAGTTCCAGTGGCTCAATCAGACCTAGTGAATCCTCAGCTGCAGAGGGTGGTGCACTTGAGCGTGTTTTGTGCATGCTAGAGAGAGTGTTGGAGAAAACCAATCAGGCAAATTCACCTGCAGCTATGCCACCAGGTCTTTGGGTGCATAACACCACTTGCCGTGTCTCAGAAATAAAACACAACAGATCTGCTCCACGTTTCCTTCAATTTTTCGGCCATCTACAGTCATAAAGTCATCACCGTCATTATAAATGTAACCGGCCAGTTAAGATCGGTTACATTTGCAGATGACATTGTGATCTGCAGTGAGAGTAGGGAAGAGGTGGAGGAGAAGCTAGAGAGGTGGAGGTTTGTCCTGGAAAGGAGAGGGATGAAGGTTAGCCGCAATAAGACAGAGTACATGTGTGTGAATGAGAGGGACCCAAATGGAAGAGTGAGGTTACAGGGAGAAGAGATCAAGAAGGTGGAGGATTTGAAGTACTTAGGGTCAACAGTCCAGAGCAATGGAGAGTGTGGAAAAGAGGTGAAGAAGCGTGTCCAGGCAGGATGGAATGGGTGGAGGAAAGTGTCAGGTGTGATGTGTGATAGAAGAGTTTCAGCTAAAATGAAAGGAAAGGTGTACAAAACTGTGGTGAGACCAGCGATGTTGTTTGGTCTAGAGACAGTGTCACTGAGGAAAAGACAGGAGACAGAGCTGGAGGTAGCAGAGATGAAGATGCTGAGGTTCTCTCTGGGAGTGACCAGGAAGGATAGGATCAGGAATGAGTACATCAGAGGGACAGCACATGTTAGAGGTTTTGGAGATAAAGTCAGAGAGGCCAGACTGAGATGGTTTGGACATGTCCAGAGGAGAGATAGTGAATATATTGGTAGAAGGATGCTGAGTTTTGAACTGCCAGGCAGGAGGCCTAGAGGAAGACCAAAGAGGAGGTTTATGGATGTAGTGAAAGAGGACATGAAGGTAGTTGGTGTGAGAGAAGAGGATGCAAAGGACAGGGTTAGATGGAGGCAATTGATTCGCTGTGGTGACCCCTGAAGGGAAAAGAAGACACACACACACACACACACACACACACACACACACACACACACCTTAACACTCGGCCTCCCAGAATTCTGCAACTACTAAAACTCCCATAGATAGTGATTTTGACTGCTCGGACAATATTTGTACAGTCTTTACAAGGCAAACAGAAGCGGAACCATCGGAGACCGTGTTGCTGGGGGCGGTAATTAATGTAACTCACAACAGTCTGCTGTTTCCATGGCAGTCCGCCATGTTGGAATAGCGCGTCCAGAGGCAGCTAGCAAGCAGCGACGCTGGTAGGAAAACCAATGACATCGCGCACGTAGCTAACAGGACAGGTAGCCGCCTGCGTCACAGGTCACGTGCTCCTGACCTCTGTACATTGATTATCGATTCTACGTCACGATGAGCCGTTTCTCTCCCACCGTCCCCGTTGACGAATACCTGGGTAGGTGTGCGCTAGCTGTGCAGCTATCACAAGCTAACTGGTTTAGCCAACTCCTTTTACCTAACATTTGTTCATTTGTTGCTACGTGTGTGTTTGTCGTTTAAATTCACTAAATCATTCATGACGCTGTTTTCCTTCTTGCTGTGACTTTATGTTTATTTTCCCGGCAGCGGAAAGTCACGTGACGTTTTACCTGAGTGACGCAGTGACGCAGCTGCTGGAGCACAAAGAGGAGTGTAGCCAGTTTGGGCTCATCCGCTACTTTGCTGAATAGTATGTGACATTTAAATAGTATTAAATCTGAGATAGCTGGGCAGTGATTGGGTCTGTAGACTTAAGTTATATACAGTACATCCTGGTATGTTGATATTTTAAACCACGTGTCAAACTCAAGGCGGGGGGGGGGGAATGTGGCCCGTCATGGCTCGAGAGAGTGTCTAAAAATAAATAGGTCAAAAGTGTTCTTTGACCAAAAACTACATTTCCCACAATGCAGCAGTTCATCCCATTTTACTCTGACAAACGTTGTGAACAAAGTTAACGTCCTAACTTGTGTTTGATGTTATTTTTCTTTATTGATTGATAGTTTGATCCTTGATTGATGGAGTTCTGTGGGTTTAATAACCTGACAAATTAAAAGGATTTACGTTAGAACAGAGAAACAAACAAACATGTTTTTAACTGTAATGTTTGTAACTGGAATGAGTAAAAAATTCAGTTATTTAACATTAAGCAGGAGTTACATTTATTTTATGTGTTTGTAGTTTCAGCAGCGTGAAGAACGGTAACCACATCCTCTTCAGAGAGTTTAACTACATCAGAGCCACTCCTCACAACAGAGCCTCCTTCATCAGAGTCTTCTGGAGATGTTACAGGCAGATCGGCAAGAGTGGAGGTGAGATCAGAACCAGCGGTGGAGGCTGACGTTAAACAAAACCAAACCTCGTAAAAAAATTCAAAAACAACAGGATACAGAGCCCAGCGTTGTCACTGGCTGCCAGATATTAACTTCCTTCGTAAACGTGTGAGACACCTCACTGGTTTTTACTTTGAACTGGTGGTCAACTGGTGCTTTTTCTGTAACTACACTTATGTGTGTGTTTTCCTTCAGACCTGCTGTCCATGCTGGAGTACAGGTCTCTGCTGCAGCTGTTGTGTCCAGACTTCCCAGTGGAGGTGGTTCAGAGTGCAGCCAGGTGCACACACAGGACACCACGCACACCACGACACCACACACACCACGACAACACACACACACATGTCGCTCTGTCTCCTCAGTGCTTCAATAAATTTCATCTCTCATTCATTTATTCAGTTTTTGTGGCTTTTAGAAGGCGACCACTAAATTATTGTGGCCATTCAGCCTCGCTTTAATTCCATGATCCTGGTTTATGCAGTCCGTAAAAACAAAAATGCTTAAATGCAGGTGATTGGTGCCACAAAATAAAGACAATAAGAACTTTGGAAGCCTCTTAATTTTGTTTTATGGGAAGATTCAGGACTTTATTTGTCATTTGCCTGAACTCCCTCTAGAGTTCAGGCTGGAGGAGTTTCCGTTGCTAAGCTCTGGAGTGAAAACAGAAAAGGTTTGATGCCCTTCAGCACGTGTGTTTCCTGATGAGACTGTTCTACGCTTTAGTGGTTATTCATCATTGCTCATGTTTAGCACCACGGCTGCTGTTAGCCTGCAGTCTCACAGGGTACGAAACACGCTTAGCGATATGTGGAGTGTGTGTGTGTGTGTGTGTGTCTGAGATGGAAGTGGGCTGGGTGGTGTGTGTCTGGTGATTTTATGGGTTCTTTCTTGCAGCATTGGGTGTAAATATTGTCCAAAGTTGGTTTGATTCATCCTGTTTGATCAGCCACGTTTCAAATTATTGATCAGCAAAGTGAAGTTCTTTGCATCTCATATATTTAACACTGGTTGACCACTTAAATCTGTTTCTGATTCTGATGTTTTGTTCTTGTCCTGTAGAATCGTTCTGATTGACGACGCCACAGACTGTCTGATGTCTTTCTCGGACTTCCTGTATGCCCTCCAGCTGCAATTTTACTATCAAGGTACAACCCATTGTGTGTGTGTGTGTGTGTGTGTGTGTGTGTTACACAGTTAATGGAGTGAAGCACAAATTCCATTTGGCAATTAAAGTGGAGGAAATTTTCACTCAGCGAAGGAGAAATTATTACACTAGATATGGACATTTGGGTTTTTTTGATGTTTTGAGTAAATCAGAGAATTTAATCCCATAATGTCCACCTGCCCATTGCCCCATGTGTCTGTAGAGTTCTTGGATAGCGTGCTGTTAATCTACCAGGATCTGTTGACCGGGAAAAGTCCCAACACCGTCATCGTGCCCACGTCCACCTCTGTGGAGCAGCTCCCCCCTGTGGCCACAGAGGAGAACAACAGGGACAAGCAGGACGGCGTGGAGCCGTCCACTCTGGCTCAGTGTGTGGACGCCCTCTGTGACAGGTTCAGATTCAGGTAACACATTGTATGGATTTAAATCCATACATTCACCCGTTTTTCCTCACTGTGTGTCGACTTCTGTGGATTCAGAGAATGAGATAAAGTCACCTTAGCAATAAAGTCACCTTTGACGTCGCTAAAGGAGACCCTGGAATGTTTTGACTGGGGGGCGTTTAGCCGACTGACACGAGGATTATCTCCTTCTGTCTGAATGCAGTATTGGACAATCTGGATTGAAACGACGTCAACAAAATAACTGGAAGCTAATATTATAATAACAGATAAACAATGGGAAGACACTTTTGAAGCGGGCCACAAATTAACTAGTAGTCCAACACTTAAGGAATTTGACTGGAAGGTTAAAATTCGATATTTTAATACTCCGGTGGTGATGTCAAAGTATAAAAATGTATCTAATTTGTGCTGGAGGGGGTGTGGAAAGGTGGGAGACCACACACATGTATTTTGGGACTGTCCCAAACTTTCAGCATTCTGGAAAGATATTCAAGAGGAAATTAAACATGTTTTGGGCATAAATATTATTTTAAATCCAGCATTGGTCTCTTTTAGGGATACCTTCAACTAATATGAAAGATAAAGATATGATTTATTTACTCAGAATATTACTCCTGGTCGCAAAAAAATGTGTGATGGCAGCTTGGCTGGACCAACACCCCCCCAGAATAACACACAATGGAGAGAGAGAATAAAAAATGTATACTCTATGGAGAAAATCACTGCAAAATACAACTGAAAACAGAGAAATTTATGTTAAGATGGACACCAATTATGAAGGCTATACAACTCTGTGTATGAATGTACATGAATATGTTTACGTTCATAAGAAAGGATAAGAAGGTATATATATATACATAAATACATAAATTTATATATACATAAATACATTTTCATTTATTTATGGGATTTTTCTTTCTTTTTCTTTTTCCTTTTTCTTTTAAACGATTACTTTTTATGCAGTTCAATGTAATATATTATGGAAACTGTTTTTTCAGTTTGTATTGTCATTTATGTGTACATCTCCCTGTCTTCGGTTTAATTGTTGAATAAAAACTAAGTTAAAAAAAAAAAAAGAAACGACGTCAACAAAAGTTCCTTCAGATTACGAAGTGTTCTGCGTTCCGAGACTCACGGAACGCAGAACACTTCTGTGAGACACAAAAGTGTTTCAAACAGTCCATCAGAGTGTTTTAAAGGTAATACAGATAGAAGGTGGTTTAATATCAGTATGGGGGGGGGTTCATAAACGTTTAAATTACCATAAATAATAAATAGTTTGTCGCTATAACGCGGAATTCCGTTCCTGGAAGGCATTAACCGCGAGTAACGGGGGATCACTGTATTCTAAATTTTATAAAGATGGAACCTGTAGCTGTTACTGCTGTTTCAGCTGACTTGATTAGTGTGTGTGTGTGTGTGTGTGTGTGTGTGTGTGTGTGTGTGTGTGTGTGTGTGTGTGTGTGTGTGTGTGTGTGTGTGTGTGTGTGTGTGTGTGTGTGTGTGTGTGGTCATCCTCCCAGGTCCTGTGTGATGGAAGCACTGGAGCGAACAGACAGAGTGTCCTACTTCACCTTCTTAATGACTCTGGCCAAGCAGGAGAGCATCAATCAAACCATAGGTGGGTTTAATGAAACCCTTTTATTTGCTCGCTTTTTGTTTTTTTAAAAACACAAAGTGGACCTTTAATTCTCTCACGGGCCACATAAAATGACGTGGAGGGCCACATTTGGCCCCCGGGCCTTGAGTTTGACACATGTGTCCTAAATCGTCTCTGTGGTCACTTTCTGTCTGCAGGAGCCCTCCCCAGCAGGTCAGACCTGCTCATTGACCCAGAGATGGACCAGGAGCTAGACAAGCTGTGAGAGCACACACACACACACACACACACACACACACACACACACACACACACACACACACACACACACACACACACACACACTCCTGTAGTAACAGACACACGGAGGCCCTAACCATCTCCGTCGCTTCCTGTCTTGCCCCCCCTTGCCCCCGGTCCAGAATCGCCCAGATCTCCGTGAGTCCCAGCAGCAACAGCAGTGGCAGTGCTGTGGGGGTGCTGAAGGATGTGCAAAGGAAGGCCTCCCCCAGGAGGAACATCCACCACAGGAGGAGGATGGAGGTGGAAAGCGACGGCTCCACAGAAGAGACGGATTCCTCTGAAAACTGAACTCCTTTGTCCACTTAATGAACCACCAGAGGATAACTCCAGATCAGAGGAGAACGAATCACACGACAGGATGAGAGTCTGTTCCTCCAGAAAATGACTGAATGAGAAAAGAAAACCTTTGGATGCAGGTCAGACGTCTGGGTTCACTGTCGATGCTTCCATTACTAACACACACTGTGATGACGGTCATGTGATGTCCCACCACCCTCCAGCGCTTTCAGATTCTCACATTTAATCATACACGCTTCAGTATTTATTGATATTCATTTATGAATTTATTGTTATTATTATTATATTGTATCATTATTATATAAGATACTTGTTTTAATTTAATTTTAATTTAAAAATTAAAAAAATATTTTATATGTTTATTTTATAAATAATATACATATATATAACAAAAAAATATATACATACTATGAATGTACATATATATTACCGTATTGGCTTGAATATAAGACGACCCTGATTATAAGACGACCCCCTCTTTTTCAAGACTCAAGTTTGAGACTTTTTGAACTCCAAATTAAATTTTTATACAGAAAATAATTACAGTACATCTGAAACAAATGATTATAACAATATATTCGAGAGAAAAAGCATGTTATTGTGCCTCATTAAAATCATGCAAAAACTGTCTATCACATCTTAATATCTGATGGGCATCCCGTCCTTTCGTTTCTCGTCCACTCACACACCCTCCTGTCCAGCTTTTGGAAGCGGCTGCTCTGAGGACCACGGAAAGCTTTTCACTGACTTCTCAGATTGTCGCTACGTTTCTCCATTTTCTGTTATCTCTTCTCTTATTTTCTTCTCTTTTCTTTCTTACCGCTATTTTTTTATTTTTCTTCTTTTTGACAGGGGTTCGCTTTGGCCTGGGGAGTTAAGTTCAGCATTCGCTGTAAAGATATCTGGCGCCATCGAGCGTTATGAATGGGTATAACGTCTAGACCCCGAATGTAAGACGAATGCAAAAAACACCATCTTATATTCGGGCCAATACAGTATATACTGTATATTATATATATATATATATATATATATATATGTGTGTGTGTGTGTGTATATGTATATATTATATATTGATTATTATATTGTATCATGATTATATAATATAAAATATTTATAGTGATATTAAACCTGTTTGTCAGTCTGTTATGTTGTTAATTTAAAGGACAGAGACCTAGAGAATGACAGAGAAGATCTGTTCCAGCCTGTTCATAACTCCACTGATTTATTGATTACCTTCTGTTGATGAGATATTACACTGCTGTGAATGTGGAGAATAAAGATGAAACTGTGATGTGTTTTGCTGATGGTTTCTTTTGGACATGCTGTGCCCTGCTCCTCATCCTCCATCCTTTCTCCTACGTTTAGTCTCCATCATCTTTCCCTCCCTTTTCTGAGCTGGTGATGAACTAGTGGGTGTGACTCCACAAGCATGGAGTCACACCCACTGGAAAACATTCTGATCTACTAAACATGATAATTATTAAATAGTAATTCCAAATATGAAGATGCTGTTTTCAGTAAGAAGTTTGATTATGTTTAATGTAATTTTTATTTTGTAGATTTAAAGTGCAATACCTTAAAGTTTAATTGCATATCTTTATTTAAAATACTATAAAGCTAAAATTATTGTTTTCTGCATTATGGGTATTAAAGGCCAGAAGTACACCTTTTGTGGCTACGATCGTGCAAATAAAACAACACTTTCACCACAATACGACTTTAATAAAGTGTAAGTATGTTTCTGTGTCATTTTGTCAGGAATAAAAGTTGTCAGTAAGCAAAAAACATGAATAGGCATATTTCTTTAACAGTGATGTGTGTGAATCTATCTGTCTGTCTGTCTGTCTGTCTATTCATCTATATTTTTTTTTTAGTTTGATAAATGTTAAAAGCTTAGACTCTTGAAAATCCTCTACGTGAATCTGTTTTGGATTTTGTGTCAACATGATTATTCTGTAATTTGACTTTTATGAATAAACGTAATGTTAAAAATCAAATCAAATCTCTCTGGTTGAAGTTGGTTGACCTCAGTGATAAGTCTAGGCTAACGCTAGCGGCCAGTTTTTGTTGTTTGATTTGTTTCTACAGCTATAGGGACAGACTCAGAGTTTGAGGAACAAACAAATACATTTTTAAAGGTGAAAACTTTCTTTTCAGGTCTTGACACTAAAAACTATTTTCCAGTATTACTGAAAAAAAAGATGAGACAAAAAAAGTGAAATGTGGCCAAACGTGAGGTTCTGATTTGTTTCCACGTGTCCGTCGAGGCGTCACCTGTTGCTATGCGGAAGCTGCCAGCAGGCGGGCAGAACGGCGGGAGGAGAAGTCACGTGACTTCACAGAAACAGCCTGACTGTTTGCGAAGTGAAACCGGTCGACCGTTAGAACCGTTAGCTGTCGTTTCTCTGCAGAGCTTTGCTGCTTTCAGGTTTCCACGTGACTCTGAGCTCCACGCTCACGATCCTCTGCAGATCTTGACAGTAACTGGAAAATGTTACTGTTTAAAGGTAAATGCAAAGTTGCAAAGATAACAAATAACCAGGCAGAATCTGTTATGTAAAAAAATCTTTTGAAAGTCATATTTGCCACTTACTATTTAATTAAAAAAAACTTTATTTACGTGTTCTTACCCATATTATTCTCAGTAGTTTTGACAGGAATCATGTTCTGTCCTGTAAAAAGTCAGATTTCAACCACACAGCTGCTGGAGGGAGAGCATAAGAATAATATGTAGATAAACCATTCTATTGTCTATAGTCACATGATTTCTGAGAACCAGCATGAGTTCACATCACTAAGAGAGGTGGGGGGGGGGTCTTTGAGTTCTTCAACACCAACTTTCAGAACATTACTTCAGACATTCTGAGTTCTTTTTACTGATTGGTGTTGTTCCCGATCCAGCCTCCAAAACATCCTCACATTGATCACTGATCAGTGTCCATGTTTTCTGATCATCTTAAATGAAACACACTGAAAACAAACGTCCTGATGACACCAGCTCATGTGATTTATGAACCCAGTACTGATGAAAGGAAAACCTGACCCAGAATAAGAACTAGGACCAGTTAGGCTTCGTTCAGGTCACCAGGCTGAAGTTGCTCCATCTGATTTTTTGTCTAGATGTCAAACACACGTTCCACACTCAACAACACGCCACGGTTTAGCACGTGTCATGTGACAATCACTATGTGGCCTCATCTGAGTGGTATATATATATAAAAAAAATGTCCCTCTCACCCTTGTGGGGTGGTATCTGTGTGTCATCCTCAAGCCCGGGTCCTCTACCAGAGGCCTGGGAGTCTGAGGGTTCTGTCAGTACCTTAGCTGTTCCTAGGACTGTACTCTTCTGGACTAAGGCTTCAGATGTTGTTCCAGGAATCTGCTGGAGCCACTCTTCCAGTTTGGGGGTCACTGCCCCAAGTGCTCCTACTACCACGGGAACCACATTAACCTTGATCTTCCACATCTGTTCCAGCTGTTCTTTCAACCCTTGATACTTCTCAATCTTTTTCTGTTCCTTCTTCCTGATGTTGGCATCAGATGGAATCACCACATCTATCACCACTGCTCTCTTCTGCTCTTTGTCCACCACCACTATGTCAGGTTGGTTAGCCAGCAGCTGTTTGTCAGTCTGGAAGCTGAAGTCCCACAGGATCTTAGCCTTGTCATTCTCAACCACCTTTGGTGGTATGTCCCATTGGGATTTGGGTACTTCTAGTCCATGCTGGGTACAGATGTTCCTGTACACTATCACAGCTATTTGGTTGTGCCTTTCCATGTATGCTGAGCTGGCGAGCATCTTACACCCTGCTACCACATGCTGGACCGACTCTGGGGCTTCTTTACATAGCCTGCACCTTGGGTCAGATCTACTGTGGTAGATATTGGCCTCTATTGCTCTTGTACTTAGGGCCTGTTCTTGTGCTGCCATGATCAGTGCCTCTGTGCTGTCTTCAGTCCAGCTTTATTCAGCCATTGGTAGGTCTTCTTGATATCAGCCACTTCCTCTATCTGACGGTGGTGCATGCTGTGTAGGGGCTTGTCCCTCCATGTTGTCTCCTCCTCCTCCTGCTCCTCCTCCTCTTCCTCCTCAGGTTTCTGCTGTCTAAGGCATTCACTGAGCAGTTCATCTGTTGGGGCCATCTTCCTGATGTAATCTTGGATTTTTGATGTTTCATCCTGAACAGTGGCCCTGATGCTCACTAGTCCTTGGCCTCCCTATTTTCGCTTAGTGTACAGCCTCAGGGTGCTGGACTTGGGGTGAAACCCTCCTTGCATGGTGAGGAGCTTTCTCGTCTTGATATCTGTGGCTTCTATCTCCTCCTTTGGCCAGCTTATGATCCCAGCGGGGTATCTGATGACCAGCAGTGCATACATGTTGATGGCTCGAACCTTGTTCTTGCCATTCAGCTGACTTCTCAGGACTTGCCTTACTCTCTGGAGGTATTTGGCTGTGGATGACTTCCTTGCGGCCTCCTCATGATTGCCATTAGCCTGTGTGATTCCAAGGTATTTGTAGCTGTCCTTGATGTCTTCTATCCTGCCCCCTAGTAGGTCAACCCCTTCAGTTCTGATTATCTTGCCTCTTCTTGATACCAACCGGCCACATTTGTCTAATCCGAATGACATCCCTATGTCGTCGCTGTAGATCCTGGTGGTGTGGATCAGTGAGTCAATTTCTCGCTCATTCCTGGCATACAGCTTGATGTCATCCACGTCGAGGACATGGCTGATTGTTGGTGCTTGGCTCCCCTGGTGTTACTACCAACTCCTTTCTGTGCCCCGCTCATACATTGATCCATGTGCCTACTCATTTTAGCCGCCATGATGCCTGACAGGAGCTTCCATGTTGTACAGAGACAGGTTATTGGCCGGTAGTTAGATGGGGTAGATCCCTTTTGTGGGTCTTTCATGATCAGGACTGTCCTGCCTTCAGTCAACCATTCTGGGTGCATCCCATCCCTTAGCAGCTGGTTCATCTGTGGTGCTCGACGCTCATGGAGTGCTGTCAGCTTCTTTAGCCAGTATGTATGGATCATATCGGGGCCCTGTGCTGACCAACTCTTCATCTTTGACACTCTTTCTTGGATGTCTGCCATTGAGATGGTTACTGGTTCTTGTTCTGGGAGGCAGCTGTGGTCAGTCCTCAGGTCCACTAGCCACTGGGCATCGGTGTTGTGTGATGCTTCTCTTTCCCATATGCCCTTCCAGTATTTTTCCACCTCAGCTCTTGGTGGGTCTGACTGGATGCTATTTCCCTGCCACTGAGAGTACACCTTTGCTGGTTGAGAGGAGAAGGTCTTGGTTATTCTCCTGGCCTCTATCTCCTTGGTGTATCTCATCAGTCGGGTAGCCAGAGCCGTTAGTCTCTGTTTGGCAGTTTCGAGTGCTTCAGGTATGGAGAGCTTGCTGTATTTCCTGGGTACCCCTTTATTCACCATGTTCCCCTTCTGTAGCTCGGCTAGCTGGCTGACTTCTCTCCGTGTCGCCTTTATCTTGGCCTCTAACCGTCTCTTCCATGGAGGGTATTGTTTGTTATGCCCTGTGTTGATCTTATATCCCAGCATCTCGAGTATTACTGTTGCTGTACTGTGAATGTGCTTGTTGGTCTCAGTTATGTTCCCTGTGGGGATGGTTCTTATTGCAGCATTCACATCTTCTAGCAGATCTTCTGAAGGTACTTGACAACTTAGCTTCGGTATTTGTCGGAGGCTCCAGGTTTCCATTTGGGAATGGATCTTCCTTCTCAGGTCAGCAGCTCTTGTACTGAGGCTGTCTATGTCTCTTGGGGCTTGGTACCCAATCTCGGATTGTGGGGGGGATGGTGAAATCCCCCCACTGACCTGGCGTCCTGGCTCCCCCTTGCCATAGCATTGTTGTAGTATTTCATCGATCTCTAGTTTTGACAGCAGTTTTCGGTTACGGATGTTGGAACACTGTGCTAACAGCTGTTTCTTTGTTAGCCTTGATTGTGGGTTTCGAAGCATCCATTGGTCCCACATCCGCCCCATATATCCCCTCTCTCTGGGGTTACTCGTGTAGTAGCATTCCAACAATTCCGTATTCTCCGCCCTTGTCCATGTGTGTCTTGTTCCAGTAACCCATTTCTCATCAGATTGCCCTGGTTCCCTAGCAACTGACGCGGACCTTGTTGACCTGGGCGACGTCCGAGCCGGTATGACTATCTTTATTGTGTTCACTCATGATTGAGGTAGGCTGGTATAGCTTTAAGGGTCTTGCCTAAGGACCCTCACTGGATAGTGTCCTCCATGTCTGGGGTTCCGAACCCCAGACATCGTGGTTTATATATTTATATATATATATACACACACACACACACACACACACACATATATATATATACACACATATATATACACACACACACACACACACACACACACACACACACACACATATATATATATATATATATATATATATATATATATATATATTCGGATTAGACAAATGTGGCCGGATGGTATCTAGAAGGGGCAAGATGATCAGAACTGAAGGGGTTGACCTACCAAGGGGCAGGATAGAAGACATCAAGGACAGCTACAAATACCTTGGAATCCCACAGGCTAATGGCAATCATGAGGAGGCCGCAAGGAAGTCATCCACAGCCAAATACTTCCAGAGAGTAAGGCAAGTCCTGAGAAGTCAGCTGAATGGCAAGAACAAGGCCCGAGCCATCAACATGTATGCACTGCCGGTCATCAGATACCCCGCTGGGATCATAAGCTGGCCAAAGGAGGAGATAGAAGCCACAGATATTAAGACTAGAAAGCTCCTCACCATGCATGGAGGGTTTCACCCCAAGTCCAGCACCCTGAGGCTGTACACTAAGCGGAAAGAGAGGGGCCGAGGACTAGTGAGCATCAGGGCCACTGTCTAGGATGAGACATCGAAAATCCAAGAGTACATCAGGAAGATGGCCCCAACAGACGAACTGCTTGGTGAATGCCTTAGACAGCAGAAACCTGAGGAGGAAGAGGAGGAGGAGGAGACAACATGGAGGGACAAGCCCCTACACGGCATGTACCACCGTCAGATAGAGGAAGTGGCTGATATCAAGAAGACCTACCAATGGCTGAATAAAGCTGGACTGACAGACAGCACTGAGGCACTGATCATAGCAGCACAAGAACAGGCCCTAAGTACAAGAGCAATACAGGCCAATATCTACCACAGTAGATCTGACCCAAGGTGCAGGCTATGTAAAGAAGCCCCAGAGACAGTCCAGCATGTGGTAGCAGGGTGCAAGATGCTGGCTGGGTCAGCATACATGGAGAGGCACAACCAAGTAGCTGTGATAGTGTACAGGAACATCTGTACCCAGTATGGACTAGAAGTACCCAAATCCCAATGGGACATACCACCAAAGGTGGTTGAGAACAACAAGGCTAAGATCCTGTGGGACTTCAGCTTCCAGACTGACAAACAGCTGCTGGCTAACCAACCGGACATAGTGGTGGTGGACAAAGAGCAGAAGAGAGCAGTGGTGATAGATGTGGTGATTCCAGCTGATGCCAACATCAGGAAGAAGGAACATGAAAAGATTGAGAAGTATCAAGGGTTGAAAGAACAGCTGGAACAGATGTGGAAGATCAAGGTTAATGTGGTCCCCGTGGTAGTAGGAGCACTTGGGGCAGTGACCCCCAAACTGGAAGAGTGGCTCCAGCAGATTCCTGGAACAACATCTGAAGCCTCAGTCCAGAAGAGTACAGTCCTAGGAACAGCTAAGGTACTGACAGAACCCTCAGACTCCCAGGCCTCTGGTAGAGGACCCGGGCTTGAGGATGACACACAGATACCACCCCACAAGGGTGAGAGGGACATTTATATATATATATATATATATATATATATATATATATATATATATATATACTGTATATATATATTGTTAGGTAAACAGACTTTTATCCCGAAGTCCACCTAGAGCAATTGTTCGTGTTCAAAACCGGAAGGAAGAACAAGAAACAAATCGTCTCGTTTATCAAATATATATACTGTATTTGCCCTAACACAATATTTCTAAACAGATCTGGGTTCTCTGTCCCTAACACAAAATCTTGTGTTGTATGAACCGTGACAGGAGGCAGGAACAACACATTCCGGAGTATCCCAGATATTTATTATGTACGTCATTAGGCTCCACCTTCAGGATGGGCCACTATACATTAGCTCATATACATCGTGTTGTTCTCCGACTGGTCAACTCATGGACCCCATGTTGTTCTCTGGTTGGTTGGTTCTCCTTCCGGTCTTCATCTAAACAAAGAGTCGAAAAAGTTACACAACTGATGTCCGCCGCCAAGCGGTGGATGCCCATTACGCAATATATTTAGCTATAACATTATTAAGTGAAATACAAAGTAAATACAGAACCTGAGAATATATTTGGTTATATTTTCCTTCAATATACTGTATATATATATATATATGTAACAGACAAGAAAAGATTGATTAATTTTGGAGTTTTATTAATTTCACCAAAATCCCTCACGATGTGTTTTGATTTCTTTTGAGGATGTGAATTTATTTATTTCGGTTTTATATTTTGTATTTCCTTTGCGCTTACGGTCAGCACCTTTATTTTGAAAAATAAAGGAAATGATGTCAGTAACATCTGGTCCGTCCAACTCTCGTCAGTCTGCTTTGAACCTGGAGGTACGTGCATCGAGCGACTGTCCAGAAAAAGTTTTACTTATAAGTTTTAATGACGATTTCTTGCAATAATGAAAAGTAATGTTGTTCGGTAACATGTTTATGGTGTTTTCTGTTGTGGAATGTAATTGATTAGCTGCTTTCGAATGGAAAAAGTAAGCTAGCTTTCCACGTGTTCTACCTGTGTGCGTGCGTGTGTGTGTGTGTGTGTGTGTAAGCGGGTGTGTGAAGGGGTGCCAAGGAGCGCACGTGCTATCTTCTCTCCTTTTTAATGCAACTAAACGTATTTCACCCTTGTGTTAGGTGTTGCATGGAGGGCATGAATATTCACACCCTGGTTCGTTTTAATTTCATCACGCTGGAGGTATGTGTACAGATGTTTAGTGTCCTGTGTTATATTCAGGAATTGTGTTTTCTTTCATGTACATTGTATTTTATTTTCATTCATTTATATTTTATTTATTTTCTGTGACATTTTGAATGTTTTAAGCGAGTCTGCTTTGAACCTGACTGCGGGAGGTGTTGCATGGAGGGCATGAATATTCACACCCTGGTTCATTTTAATTTCATCACACTGCAGGAATAAATTCCAACCGAAAAAGTCACCTCTGTGTCCAGTCTATTGTGCACCAGAACACAACGCAGTGTAGTCAGAGCATGCAGAAAGCCCCGGCTACATATACACACGCATACAGTATATAAATACGTATATATAAATTATGTATATAATGTTTATATAGAATTCTTTTTTATTTATCTTTACTCTCTTTTCATCTTTTTTTAAATTCTAATTTATCGACTCTTGTCTTACTTTTGATTTATGTTCTGCTGCGGAGTGATTGCAACAAAAAACAATTTCCCTCTCAGGGATTATGAAAGGATTCTGATTTTGTTTCTGATTGGAACACTTCATCTCATACAAATAAAAACTGGTCATCAAACACCAGATGATGCATCAAATTCTCAGCTTATCTTTATTGTTTGCATATTTCACCTTAAAGAGCATCATTTTGTTCACACCTTTCATATAATATATACATACACATTTATAAATCCATACATACATTCTTTTGCATTGCATATATTGACATTGCTAGAACACAGGGACACAGGAGGAGGCTTCAAACCACCACCAGGCTAAATTTCTTACTTTTTTTATTGTTTCCCGACAAACTGAACACATTATTAGACATGTGTGTTGACAGTAGCAAAGCATCTGGAAAAAAAGTGGAAAAAAAAAAAAATTCTTATTGAACCGAATGTGAATTTAGAGAGGCCAGAAAAAGTTCTTTACAGTGTCCTCCAGGGGGCGCCCTACCCCGAGTCTATCATGAAACTATTAACTAGACAAGCCAGACTGAGAAGTGTAAGTGTGAGGAAATAGTACTTCAGTAATTACGAATCTAAACATAATGGTGTGGTGATGTCCAGTGAGTAGAATCAAGAAGCTTCTTCAGGATTAAATGTGTGCATGAACAGCTGTCGTCTCACACTCAGACCTTCTTCCTACAACATTCCTTTAGCTGCTTCTGTTAGTTTGCTGAACCCGTACTGCATTGCTGCTTTGATTCCTTTGTCTTTGTCTAACTGATGTTTTATACCTTCCAGTGTGGTGACCTTGGAATAATCTCCCATCTCCCTCATCTTCGCAATGAGGAAGTCCAGGTGGACCTGAGTGGACAGTGATTTTCTATTCAGGGCGATGCTCTCCAGTTTCATCACGTGATTGTAGGACTCTTGCAAATACATATTTTTTTCTTTCTGATGTTCGTTCATTTTCTCTTGAAGAGTTTCCAAGAGGCTCAATTGGCTCTTACTTCCTTCCTTATACTGTTCGTACTTGGCCTTCACATCTTGCAGGGTCTTCTGAACCTTCCTTGACTTGTTCACATAGATCCATTCTTCTTTCACGTGGGTTGATACGGGACAGTTTTTGGTGCATGAAGTGCAGCAATCCCCTTTCATGACCTCACAGAGCGTTGGAGACCAGGCCACTGTGCATCCTGGGTAGTGGCAGGTCTCCTCACAGGTGGTACAGCAGACAGCTCCCTCATAAAACAGCTGCTTCCACTGCCAACCCCACCAACCCCAACCCCACCACCCACCTTTGATACTTTCTTTGACTTTGTAGGGCTCTTCAATTTCTATGACAAAGTTTTCATTATTTTTCATCTCCTGCTCATATTTCTTCAGCGCTTCCTGCGTTTGTTGGATTTCTTTCTGTTTCAATTCAGCCAGCTGAATTCTCTCTCGCAGATTCTGGATGCAAGCAGTGAGTTTGATGCGTGAATTCAACACCTCCACAGTGTCTGTCACGTTTTGAGCTGAATTGCCTCCCAGAAATTCGGAAAATTGGCGAATTTCCTCCGTTGTGTTGTCCCATGCACTTTTTAAGGGACCCTTAGTTTTCTTTGTTTTCTGAATGGTCTGGCGGTTATTGAACAGGAAGTAGACTGGGTCATTGTCCTTATCTTTGGCAAATGTAATTTTTGCGTCTTCAAGAGCCATTAAAACATTATCAGGTGCCATGCCATCTGAGTGAGTGATGAGGGCAACAATCTTCTTCTCCATGTCCTTTCCAAACAGAGACATCACTGAATCAAAGATGTACCTCAGTCGATCGCTCACTCGGTTCTCTGTCGCTTTCAGCACCAGACCCACTGCATCAATCTCATGAATGCCATCTTTTGCCTGGAACAAGTCAAACAGTCTTTGTTTGACAATGTCGTCTTTATCGATCGATCTGGTATCCCCGTATCCAGGAGTATCGATGATGGTCAGGGAGAAAGGAAGAGATTTACCTTCAAAACCAAAGATCTCATAAACAATGACATCTGATGTCTGACTCTCAGACTGGTTTCTCCCTGGGAGCCCCTCTTCTCCCTGGTCCTCGATGATCTGAAACCAGACATCATCGTCAAACTTCACTCCAATGGTGTAGTTGACCAGAGCGTTGATCAGAGTGGATTTTCCTGTTCCAGTTTCTCCAACGAGCAAGATGGTTTTGTTTGGTGCTTGACTATTTCTTTCACCCAGAGTCATTCTTCTTAGAGTTCCACTGGTCTCTTTCTTTGGAGTCAGCTGGTAGATAACAGGACATCCTGATTGGATCAAACGTTTGGAAGTGATGTAATCAAATTTGGATGAGTTTGGTCTGTAGAAAAAGACATACATTTTACATAATGCCAAAACATGAATCAGCATCAACAGAATAATTCCAATGGCCACAGGTGTTGGCTATCACTTCCTAACCCCAACCCACATTGATCCCATAGCTTAACGATTTGGGGTACTTTACCCTCATGTAAAAATAAGTCAACAGCAGCAACATTATGTCACAGGAGGAGAATTTTTTCCTCTATACTTTACTCAACCTGGTTCACTGAATTAAAATGACACTGATGGAGTACGAGCCGAGTCCAGAGCTGAAACCAGCCAATGTTAACTAAGACACGATGATACATTAGCTCACATTAGCTTGCATTAGCTGTGAGAGCTGAAATCGTACCTTCAAGATCAATGTGTCCAACTAGCTAATCCACATGGTAGACACTTCAGTTTCTATAAATGCTTATATATTTTGGTTAAAGTGGAACCTTGTTTTTATTAAATTTCATGTAGTTATAACATTCCAGGACAAAGTCATCCTTTCTTCCTTGGAGAAGGTAAAGGGAGTGATTTTAATCATGATTTTAGATTTTTCCAGCTCCTATCATTCCACACTGCTTCATTCCATCATCACAATAAAAAGCTGACAACTATTTTTTCATCCATCATTGATTTACACAACAAGACTTCACTCTGGACGCGTCACCAGCACATCACTGAGCCACTTGATAGACAAACCTCATTTGTACGTTTTTGCTTCTATACTTGTGTATAATTTACAGGTCAAATATGCTGCAGAGGTAGATTCTAAAACAAAAACAAATGTACTTTATACATTTCAATAAAGTAATGATTATACTCACGTTGCCATTGTTGTGGTTGTAGACAGTCTTGAGAATGGACCAGCTTATCAGTTCTATTGATAGAAGATAAAACATTTTTAAACTTGTGGGAGGAGACAAATTACCAACACAAGGAAAAAAAGTGTCCACACAGTCTGATGTGAGCAAAGACACAAAATACAATAAAGAAGACATAAAAATAGAAAAAGGGTTCAAATTAGAGTTCAGTATGGAGGTTACAATATACATGTAAATATGTGCACAAAACTCTTTACACACAAGAAACAAGCAAACTGTGATGCTATTGATTCATATCTGTCTCACACGTCATAAACACCAGAAAAAGACATCATTAGCTCATGTCTCATTGGATGGAAAAGATACAGATCAAAAGACATTAAAATTTATTTTCTCATGCATAAATTGACATATTCAGAGTCCAGACAAGCATCATCATTCTCACCTGTTGTCGTCCTGAAGCTCTCTGACCACAGAGAGACGGGAGAGGAATATATAGGCAGAGGGAGGGCCTGGGCAGAGCACAGGTCACATGACTTCACAGAAACACAGTGACTGTGAGCCACCAATGAAAAGAGAGCTGCTGCTCATAGACATAATCTATGGTTAAAAGTCATCAGTATTCAGTGCATGGTGCATTCTGTGGTCATGTGATTTCTGAGAAAGACGTGAGTTCAAGTTATCAGCAGGAGAGAAATTGGAGGGATTCTGGGAAACATTCAGTCTGATGGTTGTTTAATTCACCAAGGATGTGTGGTGGATGTCTGAACGGTTCTCTGGCTTCTTCCCACCTCCAAAAACATGCGCTTCACGCGGATTGGCTGGGCTCAGATAACTGTAGGTGTGAGTGTTTGTCTACATGCGGCTCTGCGATGCACTGGCGTCACACCCGGAGTATACCCATGACGCGCACTGGTGGAAGAAGCAGTTTTAGAAAATGGATGAATGATTTATGTGTGTATTTACTTAGCAGTCAGCACGTTCCACATTAAACTCTCTATTTGGTGAGGACACCTCTCAGCAAACTGATGGTAGACTGATAAAAAAGATTTACCATGATTTCAACTTATTTGATTGAGTTATTATTATTAATTGTTATTATTATTATTCTTAATTATTATTAATTAATTATTATTATGCAACAGTTGGTATTTTCCACCCATCAGTTGATTTAAAATCGTCTTTTACCTTTATTTCAATCACAGATGCAACCCAGTGAAAAGAAATAAATGCTTAAGATATTTTGAGAAGAGACAGGCAGACAGACAGACAGACAGATTATCAGACTGTGCCACATTGGCTCTGTGATGGAGGAAAGGTGGATAAGATATACTTTATTATCCCACACGGGGAAATTTGTCTTGGGCAAGGAACCCTTAATCAGCATCAACGTTTTAAAACATACAGTACAAGACAATACTAAGAAAGCAGCATTGTACATACATAAAAGAGACAAAACTGCCCAACCAAGAGGATATCACTGTCCTCAATCAATGCCAAAAATACAAGAATCAAGCAAATTAGTAAAACAAAATAAAGTGCGTAAACACAATAACATAAAACAGGACCACAGGTCTTATAAAAATATAAGTAAATATAAATAAAATAAAATTCTAAGCATCGTAACAATACGAGGGATCAAAAGTTCATGAGAACAACTAACTGGGGCTTCGAACCACTTTCTTGTCATTTAAAAGCGCAATAGAGGTTGGAATAAAAGATAATTTAAACGCTTGTTTGTGCAATGACTAGTTCTATAACGTCTACCTGAAGGTTAAAGCTCATTTTCAGGAAAAAGAATGTGAGAAGGATCAGACAATTGAATTCGCCCAACTGAGCACTGACTTCTTAAAGATAGACTGGAGAGAAGGAGAGTCTTTCCTGCCAATCACCTTCACTGCCGTTTTCACCATTTTGGATATTTTAGATTTGAGCTGAACAGAGAGTCCCAAACCAGGCAGCCATGCTATATCTAATAATGCTCCCAAGGACTGAGTCATAGAAAGTAGACATAACTCCTGAACTTACACCAAAAAGTCTACGGAGAAAGTGCAGTCTTTCAGTCAATTTGGAACACAGATGGTCCACCTGAACATGCCATTTTAGCTGGTTGTCCATGTAGACCCCTAAGTACTTATGAGAAGCAACCTGCTCAATCTGTGTATTACCGATAACCACTGGATCATGAAGTCGTACATCTCTTGGGTCAAAGATAAGTGTTCAAAGATAAGTTGTTCAAGATCAGGTGACTATTAGCACATACAGTATTAAAGTTGTGAATCTCATGCATATAGCCCACCAGACTTTTGTCACCCCACAGAAGGCTCAGTATAACAGTGTCATCAGAAAATTTAAAAATGTAGTTATTAGGGAGACTTCTTCTGCAATCATTAGTGTAGACAGTGAACAGGAAAGGTGAACTCACTCCCCCTTGTGGTACACCAGTGCTACACAGTCTGGGACTTGAGAGTCCAGAGTTTACCTTAACCTGTAAGGATCTGTTTTTGATCAGTGAGTAGAACCATCTGATTATGTATGGTTGACATTCATGTTTGATAGCTTCTTTACCAGTAGCTGAGGACAAACAGTATCAAAGGCGGAGCTGAAGTCAGCGAAGAGCACCCGAGCGTAGGCTTTTGGGTCTTCCAAATGCTTACTAATTAAATGAGTGATGCTAACATCCTCGGTGCTTCTCCCAGCTCTATATGCGAATTGTAGTGGGTCCAAAAGAGGAGCTACATCGGACATGAGATGGTTCATAATTATCCTCTCGAAGCATTTCATTACACTGCAAGTTAAGGCAATCGGCCTATAATCCATGTTCTCTGAAGGACAAGACACTTTAGGAACAGGAATTACAATAGATTTTTTCCAGATATCAGGAACCACGTGCATATCAATCGACCACTGAAATATAGGGCACCAGGCTGCCGTGAGCTCTTCAGAGCACATTTTCAGCAGCATGGCGGGCAAACCATCTGGCCCCATGTTACCAGCTCTGCTGAAAATGCACCTAATCTGTTGCAGATCAATAATGATACGATGTGAAGCATTACACTTAGGAATAAAATCAAAGGGCTCAACCAGTACCTGAGAAACCGAACCCGTGTCGTATCACAAAAAAAAATCGTTTAACTCATTAGCACAAGCAAGTTCATCAAGAGTGACAATTTGATTTCACTTTGGGTTCATGTTAGTTATTTTTTTCATGAAATCCCACAAGCCTTTGGAGTTCATAGAGTTGACACTATCCTCTAAAGCAGAACGATGGTTTCTTGCCTCAGCAGCTGATTTAGATCCTTTTGGGCCGCAGCCACGCCCACCCTGTCCCCATTTTTAAAAGCCACTTTTTTGCTGTTTAAACAGTCTTTAACCTCCTTGGTGATATATGGCTTGTTGTTAGGAAAGTGAAGGAGTCTTTTTGGGAACCACAGTGTCCACACAAAGCTTAATGTAGTCTGTCACAGTCTCACAGTTGCCAGTTTCTGGTCATGGAATATGCTCCAAACTGTGCTTAGGAAGCAACCTTTCAGAGTCTCAACACTGTCCTCCGTCCACTGCAGGACTGTTTTCTGAACAGGCTTAATGGATTTGAGAGCAGTCTCATACGTGGTCATGAGGTGAACAGTAGCATGATCTGAGTTTGCAAGAGGAGGAAGAGCTTTTGCTCTACTTTTCCTGGTGCCACATTTAACATATTGGTAGAAGCCTTGTAACACTGGTTCAAGTCTATAGTGATTACAGTCTCCGAGCAGAAAGACTGGCACTCCAGTTGTGCGTAGCATTTGCGCTTAAACACAGTCAGCCAACCTAGTTGCTGCTCTGGCAGCATTAGCACTAGGAGGAATATAAACCACACAGACAATAATATTTCCGAATTCTCTTGGAAGATAAAAAGGTCTCATCGAGAGACAAAGCAGTTCCAGATCAGGGTCACAGTACTTTTCTCTCACGGTGTACTGACTGCACCAGTTTTTACTCACATACACACTTAGTCCTCCACCTTTAGATTTCCCAGACGAGGCATCCCGATCGGCCCATGTAGACGTGAAGCCCTCCATCTTTAGCATAGTTTGGTATATCCTCTCTAAGACAGGTTTTGGTAAAAACCAGTAGATTGGCCTCCCGGTACTCATGACTATCTCGTAAGTAAGCAGCGCTCGTCCATTTTGCTCCATAGAGAACGCACATTACTTAAAATGATGGAAGGCAGCGGGGGCTTGTTTCCCCTTCTGCAGATCCGTTGTCTCACACCACCTTTCCTGCCCCTCTTCCTCCGTCTGCCCGCCACCGGGCCACTGGTGGAGACATCCTCCAGGAGGTTCGCTGGCGGTGTGTTGCCTTTACACCGAAGGGCAAGCAGTTCCTCTCTTGTATAGGCACGTAGCACTGCCATGTTTGGAGAGCGTGTTTCCAGGCCACTTGTACACAGCAGCTCCCGACTTTCAGGAACAGCACAAGCAGCTACAGGTCCTTCTCAAAAAATTAGCATATTATGATAAAGTTCATTACTTTCTGTAATGTACTGATAAACATTAGACTGTCATATATTTTAGATTCATTACACACAACTGAAGTAGTTCAAGCCTTTTATTGTTTTAATATTGATGATTTTGGCAAAAAAGTAAAGAAAAACCAAAAATTCCTATCTCAAAAAATTAGCATATCATGAAAAGCTACCTTACACGAGCTATTAACCTAATCATCTGAATCAATGAATTAACTCTAAACACCTGCAAAAGATTCCTGAGGCTTTTAAAAACTCCCAGCCTCAAAACCGCAATCATGGGTAAGACTGCTGACCTGCCTGCTGTCCAGGAGGCCATCATTGACAACCTCAAGCAAGAGGGTAAGACACAGAAAGAAATTTCTGAGCGAATAGACTGTTCCCAGAGTGCTGTATCAAGGCACCTCAGTGGGAAGTCTGTGGGAAGGAAAAAGTGTGCCAGAAAACACTGCACAAACAGCAAAGGTGATCAAACCTTGAGAAAGATTGTGGAGAAGGGCCGATTCCCGACCTTGGGGGACCTGCGGAAGCAGTGGACTGAGTCTGGAGTGTAGCCACTGTGCACAGGTGTGTGCAGGAAATGGGCTACAGGTGCCACATTCCCCAAGTCAAGCTACTTTTTTTTTTTTTGTCATGTCTGCATGTATTCTCATAGTTTAACCCCATAAAAGGGGGTCAACCTTTTATGAGATCAATGCTTATTTTAGTTTTGCAGCAAAATCTTTTATACATTTTAATGCGTGCATGTGACCTTCACCAATCCTCTCTGGGAACTAAATTGTAAGTCTTTATTAGAATTTCCTATTGTGAGCCAGAGAGGGGGGTGCTGCACCTCTGTGAGTTAAGGGGGAAGGCAAAAGGAGACAGGGAGAGAGAACATAAACAAGGTAGTGGATAGACAGGCAGTGCTGTTGGGGTGAAAAAGGTTTAGGCTGTTTTATTCTATCTTAGAACTGATATCTCAACACCAATGTTACAAAACATCAGATTAGTGGAGGTCCTGATAGTATAGAATAGACCACCAGAGGAAACCAGTGTAGGAGGAAGATAGAGGGCATAAGATTGTGATGACTGAAGTGAGACTCATCACGTTCTGACGCGACCCAATGGTTCTCAATAATTGGACTCGACAAGAGCTGGGAAGCCCTGACCCAACATGCATGTGTGATGAAACCAACACCCAGATAGGCTACCAGAACTCAACAGGGCGACGCTAACCGAGCACTCCCAACCCCGGCAGCCAGGAGCATCCAGAAGCCATCACCCGAAGAGCCACCAGGGGCACCGAGAACCACGTAGACCCAGAGGAGGCAACGGCCGCCACCGCCAGGGCGCACGGGACAGGCCCAAGGGGCATGGGGCAGGGAGCCCCCCCAACACCCCCACCCCATCCCCACGCACCACACGGCAGAGATCCCCAGCGGGCCGCAAGCCCCCCCACGCCGCCGCCCGCAGAGGAAAGTCGACCAGAGGCCGTAAGCCCCCGCACACCGCCGGCTGTCCCAGGCAGCCCATGCCAGGCCCTATCAGAGGCCCACCACAGCCAACCCGCCCACAGGCGCCCCCACGCCGAGCCCCGCCCATAGCCCAGGTCCATCGGGAAACCGATGGCGACGCCATCCCACACCCCAGCACCCAGCAAAGTAAACCAACCGCTTGCCACCAACCGCAGATCCCCGGCCAACAGCGGCGGTGAGGCACATGCCACAAAGCCGACCTAACGTGCCCCGCCCGATAGGCCAGCAGGTGAGCCGTGCAGCACCCACAGGTAAATGGGAGACAGGGTCCGCGGGGGAGAAGTCAAGCCGCCCAGCAACCATCCCGCCCCCAAACGCAGCGATGACTCTGCACCACCCAACCACCCCCACACCCACAGGCAACACCCCCGCAGCCCGACCCCCAGGCCAGGCCAGACAACCCACACACCGCCCCATCCCCACATCAGCGCCATAGCGCCACAGCCCCGGTCATCATCACCGCGCGGCGAATCAACGGCCACGACCGACAACCGGCAGCCACCAACAACCATCCAACCATAAAACGCCCGCAACCAAGCCCAACTCCCCAGCAGCCCACGGCCAAGCCGAGCCGCAGGCCCAGGTCAAACAGCCCCTCCCCAGCCGTAGGCCCCAGAGGGCCGCGCCCCACCAGAAGCGCCATGTTGTGTGGAGTCAACGCTACCCTCCCTGTTATTATGCTTCCTCGATCCCTGACGAGGAAGCCCTCTCCCAACCCTGTGTTCCTGTGCTACCTAATGTCGGATGTGGTGCATTAAAAATCTGAAGGGGAAGCCCAGCGCTGTCCAAACTACTCCAAACATCGCAGGGCCCCCTCCAAAGTGTGTGTGTGTGTGTGTTGCATTAAAATTGGAGGATGGAGGGAGAAAAGTGAGGCGTATATGGGCAGGATGCAGCGCCCTAGAGCACTGCAATCCACCCCACAACCTGTCCTCTGTCCTCACCCCCATCCATTCCCAAAGCCCGAACTGTGCCCTGCATGTGCCTAAATGTTATCATGTATAGTGCAGTGTGAGATATGTGAAGTGAACATTAGGAGGCAATCTGGTGTGGGTCCGGCCCACATGAACAGGGCCATGAGGGGGACCAGGATCACAGCCGGTCAACCACCCCGAGCCCGCAACACGGCCCGGGCACGACCACTAGGACCCCGGCAAGGCCACAGGCGCCTGGCATCCCCCAAAGCTACCGATGACCAACCGGCAACTGGCCCAAGCCACCAACCCGCCCCGCAACAACAACAACCCAGAGACGCACCACCATGGCACCACGGAGGGGAATGAAGGCGATGCATGCACCGCCCCACCAGGCCCAGCCGCCGGGCCACAGAGGGCCAGTCCCGCAGGACCGAGGCCAGCGAGCAGCCCAAAGCCACCACACCATCCAGGGGAGGCAGCCGCTAAACAGCCAGGCCCCCTCCCCCGACCCCACCCCCTCCCACTCACGACCAACCACTGAACAAACCAACGGGGGCCACACCGCCCACGAGCCAGCCACCCGCACCAGGCCAGGCACCCCGGCATCGCAACACATGCTCGCCAACCACCGCCAGCCAGACACCACCGGCCAACAGCCAGCAGCAAGCTCACCCCCGGCGCACTGAGGCATTTTCCAGCGCCACCACCGGTCCACCAGCCAGACCAAAGGTCAAGCGTAGGCCCAATGAAACAGCCCCATGAGCGGACAGCAGACGGCACGCCACCAACAGAGCCCGACCTCCAGCCAGCCACACCAGCCAGCAGCGCGACAGCCCCAGCAGCACCCAGCAGACCCCCCACCGCAAACAACGACACGGAGACTGAACCCACGGCCCACCCGGAATCCCCGCCGCACCCGGATATTGTGTGATAGGGTGTGTCATCCCTCCGCCCAACCCCACCCCAACCCCGCCCACCACCCCGAGAGGGAACACCCAGCACCCCAGCCAACCCCAAGGATGCGGAGGGCCCCCAGCCCCCAAGAGGCAGGAGAGGGACGGGAAGGGTCGGGTAGAAAGGAGAGGAGAGACGAGGATGAACCGGAGCAGAGGGGAGAAGGGAGCAACAGGATGGGCCACCCACCACACACCCCACAGGCCAACCCAGAGCGCCCCAGAGGAGACAGGCCCAGCCACCCCCAAATCCCCAGAGATCCCAGGAACTCAGCACCCCCAGGGCCCAAAGGGCGAGACAACCGATACAACAGCCGCCAGGGTGAGGTGCCAGGGCCAGGCAGGCCCGGAGATCCAGAGAGCAAACCCAGGCGTAAGATGGAGAGGGGTCCCCTAGTGCATGCACACATCCATGGTGTCCCAGATCCATCATTGCACTATAAGGTGGCAGAAGAGATATAGGTTAGTCATCAGATCATGAGCGCAGACAGCATGTTCAGAAACATATCAGTTGTGTGAGAATGGAAGCATACGCTGACAGACAAGAGAAAGCTAAAAATTTATATTTAAAGATCTAATAAATGGAGACCATTTTTCTGTAAATGATGCCAATTGTTTTTTTCAAGCAGCAGATATTTTCTCGAGCGAAATGTGTTCAATGAGGAGATTCAACCAATGGATGATGTTTAGGGTTTTTTTTATCTTTCCAATTGACCAAAATGGTTTTCTTGGCAATGGCAAGAACTACAAGTGTGGGCTGTAACTGAGCGTGAGGTGAGGCCGTTTCTGTTAGATCGCCAATTAGGCAGATGTTTGGAGATTGTGGAATCCTGCAGTCTAACATAGAGGACAGTTTCTGAGTAACTGATACCCAAAATTGATTGACGGGTGAACATAGCCAAAGGGCATGAAAGTAAGTGTCGATTGTGTTTTGTGTGCATTGGGTGCATATAGCTGTTTTACAGAAACACATTTTAAATAATCTATGTTGTGTTATATGGGCTCTATGAAGTACTTTAAATTGAATTAGTTGTAAGTTAGAGTTCTTTGTCATCTTAAATGTATTTCCGCAAATCTCGGTCCAAGAGTTATAGTCTAATGATATGTTTAAATCCATTTCCCATTTTGCGGTTGGTAGATGTATCGAGCCAGTTTTTGAGAGTGAACTATATATCTTTGAAAGATTTTTGGGGACAACTTTGTAATGTATTTGGTGAATTCAGGTAGCTGTAAATCAGGTGGTGATGAAGATGGTTGAAGTTTCGGAATGCTTTTTATGATTGTCTTCTTTATTTGCAGATATTGGAGAAAATTTCCATTTCTTATTTCAAATGTTTCGAATAGTTTTGTATATGTCATTAGTCTATTATCTTGAAGAAGGTGATGGAGGTGGGTGATCCCTTTCTTTGCCCATGTGCTAAAATAAAGAGGTTTTTTATTGTTAATAAAGTCTGGGTTGTGCCAAATTGGGGAGAGTATGCCAGGGTGTAACTGAGATCCTGTAAAATCTAGAGCTTTCCACCAAGCAGACAAGGTGGAGGCAATTAAAGGCCTCTTGAAGCAAGGATGTTGTTTAAGGGTTGTGGTTATAAAAGGAAGATCGGAGAGACACGGGTGGTGATTACAGTCTCTCTGCTCTAGCTGCAGCCAGGAGTTGTAGTCCTCATGTGGATGGATCCAATTGATCAGATACTGTAGTTGGTTTGCTAAGTAGTAATGCAGAAAGTTGGGCGCATCCAAACCACCTTCAGATTTCTTTTTCTGGAGCGTTGTCAGGCTAATTTTAGCTGTTGTAGTGGACACTTGGGAGAGCTGTCTCACATCAGGCAGGCACAAGGGAGGTGTGACGTCACGGGGTTAAGGGGTGTGATAGGGGAAGCGGGTATTTAAAGGAACTGTGTTGATTGTTGAGGGGCACTTGTGAATAAATACATTGAACTCACCCGTATCCTTGCCTCGTTCCTGCAAACCTCCACATTGGTGACCCTGACGTGATTATGGATGCCAGTCACGAAACCCAGCCGGGTAGTTTGGCTCAGGTTCCTGCTGCTTCTCCCGCCATTTTTGCAGCTACAGTTAAGCTGGAGTTTTGGCAGCACGACCCGGATCCCTGGTTCCAACATATTGAGGCCCAGTTTCACCTCCGTGGGATCACAGCCGATGAGACCAGGTATTTCCATGTGGTCTCAGCTCTGGACTCCTCCACCACCCGCCGCATCATGGGGCTGCTGAGAGACCCGCCGCTGACCGGGAAGTACGGCGTGCTGAAGGCCATGTTGCTGCAGGTGTTCCAGCTATCCGACGCCGAGCGGGCGGAGCAGCTGTTTCTGCCTTTCCTCAACCCCGGACTGTTAGGGCCCTGCAGGAGTTCCTCGGCATGGTGAACTTTTACAACCGGTTCATTCCCAGGGCGGCTCACCTCATGCGCCCACTGTACGAGGTGCTGAGAGGTCAAAAGGCCAGCGCACCTGTGGACTGGTTGCCGGAGAGGGTGCAGGCTTTTGAGGATGCCAAGGCTGCACTCGCCAATGCTGCCCTGCTGGCACACCCATCGGCTGCTGCTCCTGTGGCCCCGACGACAGATGCCTCAGATTCTGCAGTGGGGGCGGTCTGCAAGCAGTGGGTGAGAGGCGCATGGTAGCCCCTGGCCTTCTTCAGCCGGACGCTGAGGGACAGTGAACGGCGGTACAGTACATTTGACAGGGAGCTGCTGGCTCTTTTCCTGGCTACACGTCACTTCAGGTTCCTGCTGGAGGGCCGCGAGTTCACCGCCTTTGTGGACCACAAGCCTCTCACCTTTGCCATGGCCAAGACTACTGAGCCGTGGTCTGCGAGGCAGCAGCGCCACCTCTCTGCAATTTCGGAATTTACAACTGACATTCGCCATGTGGCAGGGAAGGATAACCTGGTTGCTGACTGCCTCTCCAGAGCACAGGTCACCTTTGTGCATTTGGGGGTGGACTACTCTGCCATGGCCGCTGACCAGCTCACAGATGGGGAGATCCAGGCATTCCAGTCAGCAGAAACTGGGCTGCGCCTGGAGGATGTGGCTTTTCAGGGCTGCGGGGCCACGCTTCTCTGTGACGTTTCCCTAGGGCAGCCCCGCCCCTTGGTCCCCTCCAGCTGGCGCCGCCAGGTTTTTGACTCTAGGCATGCCCTTTCACACCCGGGCGTTAAAGCTTCGGTAAAGCTTGTGGGGGCAAGGTTCGTCTGGCCGGGCCTCCGGAAGGACGCCCGGGGATGGGCTGCTGCCTGCGTGCCCTTTCAGCGTGCCAAGGTGCACAAACACACTAAAGCACCTCTGGAGCCATTTCTCATTCCACAGAAACGGTTTGACCATGTCAACGTGGACCTGGTGGGTCCGCTTCCCCCATCTGGGGGTTTTACTCATCTCCTCACCATGGTAGACAGGACCACCAGGTGGCCGGAGGTGGTGCCCCTGTGTTCCACCGCAACAGTGGATGTTGCCCGGGCGTTCATTTTTGCCTGGGTGGCCAGGTTTGGTACACCCTCTGACCTGACGTCCGACCGGGGGCCGCAGTTTACCTCTGGATTGATCGACTGCCATGGGTCTTGCTCGGCCTGCGTTCCGCTCCAAAGGAGGATCTGCGGTCTTCTTCAGCGGAGTTAGTCTACGGCCAGCCGCTGAGGGTCCCTGGAGGGTTCGGCCGCCGGGCCAGCAGTGGTTCCCCGGCCCGTGCCCCCTAATGTGGACCGTGTTTATGTACCTGTACCTGTTCACCACTGTCTCCCCAGATCGTACATCCCGAAAGACCTTCTCGCTACGGAATACGTTTTCATCCGGCACGATGCTCACCGTTCTCCACTCCAGCCTCCTTATGACGGGCCCTTCAGGGTGATTGAGGCAGGGCCGAAGTCCTTCGAAGTAGAAGTGGGGCGACGTTCAGAGCGGGTTTCTGTGCATCTACTGTCAGAGGAACCGGACACGGTGGCTCAGCCCCCGCGCCGCGGCCGGCCGCCCCTTGTTTCATCACATAAAACTTCTGCTCTTGTTTCAGGTCGTGCCTCTAAGACAGCCCGCCGGCTAGAGGAGCTGCCCCCGACCCCTGCACGGCCCCTGCCCGCTGTTAGGCGTAACCGTGGTCCCCATTTGATACACTCTAAGTGCTCAGAGACTTTATTATTTTCTTATTTGTTCTTGCTTAACACTTAACTTTGTCGCTTTCTTTTGTTTCTCTTAATGCCAGGGGTCTAAGACAGACATGTAAACACAAAGCACTTTTTTTATTTGCAAAGCATCTTAATACTGACTTTTGTTACTTTCAAGAGAGCCATTCAACAACTGGAGAGCAAAATTTCTGGAAATCACAATGGGGTAACGATATCTGGCTTTTTCATGGCACAGAGCACTCTGCCGGAGTCAGCACTCTTAAAACTCTTTCAGTGGATCTGTACTACATACAGACAGTGATTCTTTAAGTCACTATATTTGTCTTGTGCTGCAGTACCTTGATGTTACCTTAATTACTGTTAACATATATGGATATAACACCAAACCTGAGAATGACAAACTTCATTCCATAGAGAGGCGACTTAACTTTTGGTTATCGAGATTCCCAAATTCTATCCTTTTAATTGGCGGTAATTTCAATATTGCCTTAGATAATGCGGCTGATAGATGGCCCCCAGGACAGCCCTCCTCCCTTAATTAAAACCTTGAAGCATTCATGCAGAAATTGGATGTTATAGATGGATGGAGAGAGAAGTTTCCAGATGAAAGAACCTTTTCATGGAGCAACAGGTCAGGCTCAAGACAATCACGTATTGATTTCTGGTTGTTATCCAGTTTTGTTGAGAATGATGGAATCACAGTTAAATTTCTTGCTACACCCTTAACTGATCATAGGGCAATTCATATTAATATCCAAATTTCTACTACAGACGATATGCCACTCAGATCTTCTTACTGGAAATTAAACAACTCTTTGCTAGAGCATGATGCAGTTAAATCTGAAATCTGTAAATTGATTTGACAATTTTGGAACAAGGTTGAAAGAGAAAAATTGCACAGCACCAACTGGGAACTTTTCAAATTTGAATCATGCAAGTTCTTAAGGACATATGGGTCATCAATTTCTAAATCTAAAAGAGCGGAGGAAGAAGAAGTTATAACAAAAATCCCCTCATTCTTTCAAAAAACCCCTGATGAAGTCACGAAAGAGGACAGACTCAATTTTTTAGACCTTCAAAAACAATTAGATGACATTTATCGTCGCAAGGCGGTAGGTGCATTTGTTAGATCCAGGAAGAGGTGGTTAGAAGAAGGGGAACAAAATTCAGCGTATTTTTTTAGGCTTGAAAAACTGCGTGCTAAAACCAACTCCATCCATCAATTGAATGGCGTCATAACTGACAATGCTAAACTAATCTCAAACTATTGCTGTAATTTTTATAGCAACTTTTATAGCTCAACGTACGACCAAGAGCATGCCTCTTTGTTTTTAGACTCAATTAAAGACCTAAGCATCCTCAGTACTGTGGATAAGGACTTTTGTGACACTTCTCTTACTGTAGAAGAAGTCTTTGATGCCATCGCTGCTCTTAAGAAGAACAAATCACCAGGTATTGATGGATTAACTGCAGAATTTTATAAATCCTTTTCAACACATTTAGCCCCTTTCCTTCTACAGGTTTTCCTAGAAAGTATAGGAAAAAATGCCCTTCCTCCTAGTCTCACACAAGGCCTTATAACCCTAATTCCAAAGTCTAAAAAAGATGTGTTGTTTCTGGATAATTGGAAACCCATCTGTTTACTCAACAATGACTACAAAATTATTGCCCTTATTCTCGCCAAAAGAATTAAGGAGGTCTTAGATACAATAATAGATCAAACTCAGTCGGGTTTTATGAGAAATAGACATATATCTAACAATATTAGACTTGTCTTGGACATCCTTGACTATTCTGAGTTGATTTCTGATGAAAGTTTTATCCTCTTCCTTGATTTCTATAAGGCCTTCGACACAATTGAACACCAATTCATCTTTCACTGCTTACAGAAGTTAGGTTTTGGTGGGGTTTTTTGCACGGCTATTAAGACTCTGTATGCCAATAGCAACAGCTCAGTCAAAATGAAAAATGGCATGACTCCAAGGTTTAATTTGGAACGAGGCATCCGCCAGGGATGCCCCATCTCCCCCTACCTCTTCTTACTCTGTACGCAAATTCTCACAAACCATATCACTAACAGTGCTGTGCACGGAATCTCTATAGCTGATAAAAATATTTTTATTAGCCAACTGGCTGATGATACTACTCTCTTCCTAAAAAAATGCTGACCAAGTCCCTGTTGCTCTTCATGTAATGACGGATTTCTCTAAGGCCTCTGGCCTATGCCTTAATTTGCATAAGTGTGAGCTATTAGCTGTTAAAAACAGTAACGCAAACTCCATTTGTAATATTCCTGTCAAAGAAGAAGTCACTTATTTAGGGCTCCTGATTTCTAAAAACCAGAATTTGAGATGTATTTTGAACTTTGACCCGATCATTCAAAAAACAAAAGTTAAACTAAATCAGTGGTTGCAGAGGGACCTGTCCCTTAAAGGCAGAGTCCTTCTTGCTGAAGCTGAAGTTATTTCTCGGCTCACCTACGCAGCACTCTCCATACATCTGGATAATAAAACTATCAAAAATATTGACCGTTTACTTTTTGGTTTTATTTGGAAAAATCGTACGCATTATATTAAGAAAGGAGTTGTTATGAACGACTATGAACATGGGGGGCTTAGCTTCCTAGATTTTGCTACTCTTAATTATACATTTTAAATAAATTGGGCTCGACACTTTCTCAAAAATCCTATCTCAATTTGGAACTTCATTCCTCAGTACGTCTTCTCTCGCTTTGGTGGCTTAAATTTTATTGTCAGTTGTAATTACAATGTAGACAAACTTCCTGCTAAATTGTCAGCTTTTCACAGGCAAGTTCTTCTATCTTGGTCTCTAATCTATAAACATAACTTCTCGCCTCACAGGTACTTAATATGGAATACTAGAGACATTCTTTTCAAGAATAAATCACTTTTTATGGAAAGATGGGTTCAGAACAAAATTCTTCTGGTAAGTCAGCTGTTTAATGGAGAGGGACTTTTGCTTTCTTATAGAGAATTTTCATCTAAGTATGATTTTCCTGTTACTCCCAAAGAATTTGCCGTAGTGTTTGACGCTATCCCATCAGGTACTCTAATGCTATTCAGAAATCTTACCAATCCACCCCCCTCAATCTCCGTACCTAATCCAATTGATTCTCATATAGGGAAAATTTGTTTTTCGGCCTTTTCTCGTAATACGAACAGACATATACGTGCTCTATTCCAGAAAGATGTTGTCTCTGTTTCATATGTTGTTTCTTATTGGAATCGTTTTGTGAATTACATTGACTGGAACAAGGATTGGATGATTCCACACAAATATTTCATCTCCAATAAGGTGGAGGAAGTCTCCTTCAGAATTATTCACAAATACTATCCTGCAAACCATTACATGGTTAAATTCAAAAGGGACATAAATACAGACTGTTCTTTCTGTGAGGACGACCCAGAGACTGTGCTACATCTATTTTGGCACTGCCCTTATACAAAAAAACTTTGGAAGGATTTCAGCAGATTCATTATAGACTATGTTTCCAAAGACTTTACTCTATCTTGGGAAAATGTTGTTTTCTGTTTTTACAAGTGCTCTAAGAAAGAGGAGAAGGCTTTTTTTCTTATAAATCTGTTAAAAATTTTGGCTAAATTCTTTATTCACAAATATAAATTCAGCAACAAAAAGCCTAAATTTATTTATTTTCTAGAAGATGTTGAACAATACATATGTTACGGGTCCCGGAGTATGGTACCACATTAACAAAATACGAATCTGTGAAACACAGATGAAAAGTTGCAGTCATGAAGAAACGGACCGCTTGCTTTGTCGTTCAGGTTACATCTCTCATTCAAACAAGTCACAATAAAACAATACATAACATTTCTTTGTCGCCAAGTGTATGGAGCATTTGCAGGAGGGTGCGGTTAAACCTCTCTGCAGGATTGCCTTGTGGGTGGTAAGGGGAGGTCCTGGAGTGGTTCACTACCAGAGAGTTGTCTGAGAGCACTGAACAGTTCATTCTCAAACTCTCGGCCTTGATCATGGTGGAGTTTTGCGGGGTATCCAAACCGTGGGACAAAGTCACCAAAAATCTTGTCAGCAGCAGTTTTGCCTGCCTTGTTTCTGGTGGGGTATGCTTGAGTAAACCTGGTGAAGTGATCAACTACCACCAGAATATACTTGTAGCCACCACGGCTAGTCTCGAGGTGGAGGAAGTCGATGCAAACAAGTTCCAGGGGTGAACTTGATGTAAGACTCCCCATGGGTGCTCTGTCAGGCAATGTTGGCTTCTTCCGCTTTATGCAATGACATTTCCTGGTAACATACTCCTCAATATCCCTTTTCATATAAGGCCAACAAAAACGTTCTCTTGCAAGGCCCAAGACTCTTTCCACACCAAAATGTCCCATATTTTTGTGCAGGTAAGTGAGGGCTGTTTGTTTGTAAGTGGCTGGCAGGACTAGCTGTTTGCAACCAAGCGTTTTCTTATAAAGGAGGCCATTTTCTACTTACAGCCTACTCCACTCCCTAGAGAGTTTTCTTGTAGATTTGTCCAGTGTCCTGCGTCTGTCCTCACTCATTTCCGTGTTCCTCTCTTTTAACTCCAAGATTTTCCCACTAGCAGGATCTTTCCTCTGCTCATCTGACAGTACATTGTATTCAATCACTGGGAAAGGTTCCATTTGAATTTGCGGGTGGGAGGCAATGTTAAGGGCTGCTACCCATGCAACTTCTCCTTCCTGGGCCACCCTGCTCCCTTCCCAGGCAGTGCACACTGCTTCCTTTGACAGCCTCTCAGAACACTGACTCATGTAGGTATTGATGTCGAGAGGACAACGAGAAAGGGTGTCTGCGTCAACATTCAGTTTGCCTGGCTTCTATCTTATTTCAAAGTTAAAATCTGCAAGCTGCCCTACCCAACGATGGCCTACCGCGTTAAGATTGGCATTGCTCATCATGTAAGTTAGGGGATTGTTATCGGTATAAACAATGAAATGGGGCGCATAAAACAGGTAGTCCCTGAATTTGTCACATACAGCCCACTTCAAGCCAAAAATTCAAGCTTGCCACTGTGAAAATGGTAATTCTGCTCTGCTGGTGTTAGTGTGCGGGACCCATAGCCAATCACCCTCATCTTTCCATCTTGGTTTTGGTAGAGGACTACTCCAAGGCCCTGTTGAGAGGCGTCGGTGTGGAGTACGAAGGGGCGGTCGACGTCAGGGTATGCCAACACTGGCAGATTGGTCAGAATGTCTATGAGATGTTCGAGGACCTGCTGGTGCTCACTGTTCCACCCTACTGGAGTGCGTGAGGGGAGTTGTGCCCCTTTTGTTTTTCCCTTTGTAGGCTTGAACTGTGGCGAACTGAACTTTACCTGGAGTGGCTCATATAGCGGTCTCGCTATACGTGAGAAATCTTGTACATATGCTCGGTAATAGCTCAGGAAACCTAACAGTCTTCTGACGTCTCCCACTGTCTGTGGAGTTTTCAGTTTGAGTGATTGCAACGCTTCAACATCTTTGGGATCCACTCTCACACCATCCGCAGATACCAGTCTTCAAACATACCTAACCTCCTTCCGAAATAGCTCACACTTCTCTGGCCTCAACTTAATCCCGTGGCGTTGCAGGGCTTGGAGTACTCGGCATAACACTTCAACATGTTCTTCAAAGGAGCTAGCAAAACAGAGGACATCATCAAGATAGGGAATACAACACTCATCCCTCAGCGTATCAAGCATTTCCTCCATGCTCCTTTGGAAGGCTGCTGGTGCGTTTGACAATCCGAAGGGTATTCTGACCCATTCATATAAGCCCCAAGGGGTTGTAAAAGCAGTTAGATGCCTTGAGCCCTGGGCCATGAAGCCTTGGTGGTAGGCTTTGCCTTGGTCTAAGATGGAAAACCAGCTGTAGCCTCCAAGCGAGTCGATCAAGTCCTGGATACAAGGGAGGGGATGTCTATCAGGCACAGTCTTTTTGTTGAGCAATCGATAGTCAATACAAAGACGTAATGATCCATCTTTTTTCCTCACACAAACAATGGGTGCAGCATATGGGGACTGAGATTTCACGATCCATCCCTTCACGAGCAACTCCTGGATGTACTCTTTTACTTCCTTGTACAGCGGTTTTGGAATGGAGGCATAAGCCCTCTGGACGGGAATGTCATCCTTGAGTCTGATTGACATCTGGAGAGAGGGGATGCACCCGATATCACTGCTGTCACGGGCGAATGCTGCAGACTCTTTATAAAGCATTTCCTCAGATAGCCGTTGTTGTTCTGGGTTAAGATGAGTGAGGTCAACAGGTGGCTGCCAAGGCTCAGCTGGGGGGGTCACTGGAATGGTGACGCTGTTAACTCCCACCCTAACCGCTGGAGTTTGTCTCATCTCACCCTGTTCTGCCTCTGTGTCCTCATTTCAATTACTTTCTATATGTGCTGGATGGAGCCCAACAGGGTTCTCCTTGGGAGAGTGATTTCATGCTTTGTGTGATTTGAAATGGGCACGTTGACAGTTGACCACCTGTTCTTATTGATCTCTAAGAGGCCTTCCCCAACACCTAGCAGTTCTAAGGTTGTGCTCTCCTCCGCAGGTTCATATAAGACAACAGGGTCAGACGTATCAAAGGTAGGTGGTACTCTGCACCTCACGTGCACTGTCTTTCCAGCTGGGATACACACATCCTCTCGTACCGTACAGTCATTTGGTATCTTTTGGACCTGGGCGAAGTTAACCAAAGTTTTTGCTTGGTCCTCTTCCACGCCAAGTGCTTGTCGAAGGAGACCATTAACCATGGCAACTGTATCATCAGATGACTGTGGCTCATTGATCATCTCATGGAGAATGTTAGATCCTAGTAGGGGCTGGGGGAGGGGAAGCTGGCTGACCAGGAAGGGGGCCTGTATTGCAAAGTGTGGATTGTCATTCCCTGGCAGGTTGACTGTCAGCTCCACCCATCCATCATACGGGATTGGCAGCGTACAGGTTGAGGCTTTCCCCCCCGAGTCAAGGAGCTCTTTCAATAGTCGTACTGGATGACTGGGGATAAATGTCTCTCTCCAGGACCTGTCAATGATGCTTACTTGTGAGCCAGAATCAAGTAGTGCTGCGACTGCAAAACCGCTAATGAAACATTTGAGCAGACTTTTTCTACCAATCAGTGGTACTGCGCAACTGGTATTTTCAGGGGTTTGTGTATTCTGAGACAATGGGTCAGGGGTTCTTTTGCAGCGTTCTTTGTGTTTTGAGTGACGTTGCTTGCGTGTAGAGGTCACTGGGTGGGACTGGAATGGTGGAACGGCCCCTGGTTGTCCCTCAGCATAGACCGACTTCAGTTTCCCTGTGGCCTGGTTCTCTTTAAACAACCAATAGCCAGGTGTCCTAGTTCACCACACACGAAACAGTGGTTAAAGTTCTCTGAGCCCTGGAGCGAACAGCTAGTGCAACTGGGCACTTTAACTTTCCTTGCAAGGGGGAGTTGGCCAGGTGTGGAAGGAGGGGCTTTATTTGGAGTGGCTGTAGGAGGTGGGCAGGCCTGGGCCAAGTTGCGTGTGTGGACAGGGAGAGTCTCTGAGTAGGTTGCTTGTCTGACTGCTGTTTGCTGGTCCATTAAAGCTGCGACCATGTTTGTTAAGGTCTCTACCTGAGCACTGAGTTGTCGTATTGTTTGATGTTCTTTCTGGTCCGCAGGCGGAATTCTACCATCCACACAAACACTATGGGTGTGTGTTGTTTTCTGTCTGGATGGATAACCTAGCCTTTACTGGTGTTCATTTTCATCACCAATAATTTTATTTACTTGGCTGACTATCTCCTCATCAGTTACTTGGCTGTTGGAAAGGAGTGGCCTCAGTTGCTGTCTGATGTCAGTATGCTTGGACCCTAGGCCTGGGAGATGGTATGGAGGAAAACCTCCTGGATGGTTGTTGGGTCATAACGGATGTCTGTGTTGGCCTGCTTTGACTGGAAGAGAATACTCTGTTTGAGTCCAATCATGCGATACACAAACTGCTGGGGGGGTTCTTGTTCATTTTGTTTTGCAGACATTAGTTCTTGGAACAGTTCTGTGGTTGCTTTTTCACCAAGATGAGCTCTGAGGAAGCTCTTGAGCCCACAGATGGTTATTTCATCTTTATTGGTGAGCATGTCCTTGAAAGCACCTGGCTTGACGATCCTCAGCACACCTCGGATAACCTCTGCCTCTGTGAAGCCCTCCCTGACTCACTCATCTATCTGCTTACAAATACTGCTATATGTGATTTCAGAGTTTTGGTCCCCAATCTGTCCCCCGTGTACCTTAAATTCCCTACGCTGAAGATAAGGGAGGTCCTTCAAGGGAAACATTTTCTCTGTATCGACTCTTAAGGACGCGTGACGCGGTGGCTGATCTGGTGTTGCCTCGCCTAGACTGTGCTGTCTACTATGTACTGCACTGGCCATATCTTTACAGTATTGTAGCTGCTTGCCTAGCTCTTCATGCATTGCCTGGAGCTGACCTACACTTTGAATGGGACTGCCTGTGTTGCGGTTAGTGTGCAGTTGTGTGTTATGAACTGTGGTAGTCTCTTTTGGAAATGTAGCACTGTGTCTATCAGGTGATGTGTCACTGTTGGCGTGTGTTAGTGTAGTGTAGTCTGCTTCCTTGACTTGTGTGGTTGCAAGTAGTTTGTGGTCCTGTGCTACCCCATTTATGATGACAGCAGAGTCACAATTATCAATGATATTAGACACCAAATCATTCAACCTTAGTAACTGGCTCATACCTTCATCCTCAGAGCTAAGTAAGGTATCAGACTGCATGTAATTAAGGATATAGTTCACACAAGCTTCTTCATCCGTAGATTCGAGCTCATCATCACCTTGATTGTCAGTTGCGATGTCTCTTGCGATCTGGTATGCTTCACTTCCTGATAGCTTGTACAAGTTCTTTGTGATGCTCCACACGAGCTGTTTGCGTGCTGTGGACATGATGTGAGCTGGTCTGATGAATCAGCAGTGCGGTTCCCTTGGAAGAATGAAGACCCTCTTCTGGTTCCGATCTCCCCTCTTGGACACCCACTGGCTGTCGTCACAGCTGTAGTCACATCACCTCCCTTGGCCTCGTGGTTCTGATATCACTGGATCTGCTCCCCTCAAAGATTACGCTGTGAGGCAGATCCCAGAATTTGTTACGGGTCCCGGAGTATGGTACCACATTAACAAAATACGAATCTGTGAAACTCAGATGAAAAGTTGCAGTAATGAAGAAACGGAAAGCTTGCTTTGTCGTTCAGGTTACATCTCCTATTCAAACAAGTCACAATAAAACAATACATAACATTTCACCTTTCAACTTCAACTTCTAAATTATAAACACTTTAGCAACATATTTCATAATCCATACAAAACAAAAATATTAACATTAGCTTCCATTTTTGGTAAAGCATTCAACATAATAACTGTTTCTGTAGTATTAATCACGTGGGAGCCCGAATCTCACTCTGTAGCAATGCTACCGGTCTGCCTGCAAGACTAAACTAAGGTTAAAGCGAACCCAAAACACCCGCGATGCAGGGCGCGCACCTGCCGACATTTTCACGATTTACAAAGTTAACAAAAACACTTAAAACATTGTCACACGTTCTTTTATAACACTTTTCCGTGCGACATTAACTCTTAACGAGTTGAAATTGGTTACTTTTACCAATTACTGACCTGTGAAACACAGATGAAAAGTTGCAGTAATGAAGAAACGGACCGCTTGCTTTGTCGTTCAGGTTACATCTGAAATGTGGGAGGAGGGTCCCACCCAGACAGCCCGGGGTACCCCTGCTCCCGTGACAAAGGTTCCACATTCCGCTGGCTACATTAACTACATTTCTTTAAATATGAACGTTAAATGAATGAATATAAATGAAATTATAAATTTTTTTGTAATGTGAGGTCATATGGTCATACCCCCTGGCAACTTTTTTTTAATATGTTCTCTGTTTGTATTGTATACTGTTTTTTGTATACTTGACTGAATTTTCTTTAATAAATGTATTTAAATAAAAAAAAATTTAAAAAAGAAAAAAAAAAGGTACTCTACTTCCTACTTCCTGTTTGTGTTTCCTGTTACCGCTAACTTCGATCCTTCAAAATAAAAGCATAGCGATCTTTCTAAAATGCGAATCAAACAATAATAAAACACGTTAATACAATCCAACTTATCTTTTAACATTCTTTAACGTTTCAAGAAATTCAGGGCAGAACAGTGATTAAAAACGCTCTAGAGATTTGTTTAAAATGTGTTGATCAATCAATCAATCAATCAGTCGGGTAGACTTGCTGCCTTCCACTGGATGAAATCAATGATTTCTGGTTGAATAAGACTACAGACACCTCAGACAGACACTAGGAATGATGTCAGTGTTACTAGAATGTCAGTAGAGTCTCTGCCAGGCTAAATATTCGTGTCCACGTCCTCCAAACTCTTCCTGTTCTTTACCTCCACGTTGTGGAGGCAAAGGAGGTGAAAGAGGTTTAGCAGTTGTTGTTGACTTTCAGAATTTCTCCTAAAATGTCTTTTAATAGCGTTTACTATATTTACTCTAGATATAAAAAGATGTACACCAAAACATAATGTAATGAGGATGACCACTGAAAGCGATTACAGCGCCAGACTTCAGCAGTTCCTACCGGTTTAACCTGACCCTGTGTTCTGCTCCAAGAGAGGAGGACAGAGGAGGAAAAGAGAAGAAAGGAGGAAGAGGCCAGGAGGAGGAGGGAAGAGGATGTGCGGAGGAGGAGGGAGGAGGAGGTGAAAAGAAGGAAGGAGTACGTAGCAAGGGTCTGCAAGCAGCCCAAGGTCTGTTCAGCCATGACTTCAGAGGACGGGAATGGAGGAAAGACGGGGGCTTCCAGAAGCAGGAAGTTCCTCAACCTGTTTGGCAGCAGCAGCAACCATTACGTCACCACTGGTTTGTATATTCCAGAGTTTATTTACCGCCAGAAAGTAGTGCATCCCTGGGATGCGCTTCAAGAAACATTTGTGCATCCCAACATGACGTTTATACATCCCAAAAGTAATAACAGAATATGGAAGCGTACGCAAGGATTGGGTTTTGGCAATAGTACAATATAAAAACTAAACAAACTGTCAATTCTATTGTTTTTATTAATAATATCATAACTGTTTAAGTACAAAGAAAAAAAGTAAAATTACATGTTAGTATTATCAAAATGTTAAAGCCTGGTAGTCATTTAAAAAAAACGTTTTAGAAATAAATAAAGATGTAATACAGTTTTTTTTCACATTTGGTTTTCACTCAATCGTTTTCTTTGCCTTTAACTCATATACTCTCCTGTGGACACTGAACCAAGCTGACAGAACCCTCACATACATTTAGTAATATCTGTAGTAATATCAGTAGTAATATCAGTAGTAATATCAGTAGTAATATCTGTAGTAATATCTGTAGTAATATCAGTAGTAATGTCTGTAGTAATATCAGTAGTAATACCTGTAGTAATACCTGTAGTAATATCTGTAGTAATATCAGTAGTCATATCTGTTAGTAATATCTGTAGTAATATCTGTAGTAATATCAGTAGTAATACCTGTAGTAATACCTGTAGTAATATCTGTAGTAATACCTGTAGTAATATCTGTAGTAATATCAGTAGTAATATCTGTAGTAATATCAGTAGTAATATCTGTAGTAATACCTGTAGTAATACCTGTAGTAATATCTGTAGTAATATCAGTAGTAATATCAGTAGTAATATCTGTAGTAATATCTGTAGTAATATCAGTAGTAATATCTGTAGTAATATCAGTAGTAATATCAGTAGTAATGTCTGTAGTAATATCTGTAGTAATATCAGTAGTAATATCAGTAGTAATATCAGTAGTAATATCTGTAGTAATATCTGTAGTAATATCTGTAGTAATATCAGTAGTAATATCTGTAGTAATATCAGTAGTAATATCAGTAGTAATGTCTGTAGTAATATCTGTAGTAATATCAGTAGTAATATCAGTAGTAATATCAGTAGTAATATCAGTAGTAATATCAGTAGTAATATCAGTAGTAATATCAGTAGTAATATCAGTAGTAATATCAGTAGTAATATCAGTAGTAATATCAGTAGTAATATCTGTAGTAATATCAGTAGTAATATCTGTAGTAATATCTGTAGTAATATCTGTTTCTGTTTCTTCATTAACTTTTGATTGTTTTTTATTCTAGAAAACACTCATTGTCACTTGATTTTTCTCCAACTTTTGCATCTTTTTCTTAGGCATGATGATAATCAATCAATCAACCTTTATTTGTATCGCGCTTAATCACATCAGCATGTAAAACGAGCAGACATTGAGTTTCTGTTTGGTCGATTTAATTAGGCAGAATCACGCAGGTGAGTCTCGTGACGAGAAACTCACGCGAGATCAAAACATTTGATGGCGATTTCCGGGTTTGAAATTTAAGTGGAGGAATGGAAAAATTGTGAACGTTTTCGTTGAATGGAAGTGCATTTAAAGCTTGCGTCCCAGAGACGCACGCTGTCTGACGATCGTGCGACCCACGCTATGGGTCATCCGACCAACAGGAACAACCTGCAGCAGGAACCCTAAGATCTAACCCCCGAGATCTAACGTTAACGCTTGTTGTGTTCTTCTACACATCCTAAAGCTTCTCCTCACAGCCCAGCTGAACTAGTCTGGAGCAAAGTCTCCGGATCCTCCTGATTATTTCAAAGTAGAGCTGGAGGTGACAAATGTTCATGACAGTGTGTCTCTGAAAGAGAGAAATGACTTCAACTCGACCAGCCTATGTAGGCCACGTGTCGCTACCTCCCAGTCTTTTATAACACAGGTGTTAGCATCAGAGCATTGACGGGTGTTGTGTCTCCTAGGGGCCGGGCCCTTCGGTCTGTTCTCCTGTGTGCTGGATGGAGTGGAGAGACAGCAGAGCCACAGAGCGGTCTACAGGTGAACACCCAACACACACACACGAGTTCCTGACCACACACTCCCAGACCAGACACCGGATTGTGTTGTTTCTGTCTGCTGGTAGGTTTGTGCCCCGCCACGCGGATGAGCTGTGTCTGGAGACAGACGACCCCGTGCTGATGCTGGATCAGTCTGAGGACCTGTGGTGTCAGGGCTACAACATGAGGACGGGGGCCGCTGGCATTTTTCCTGCTTTCTACGCTGTCAAGGTGGCCAAAGATACGAGCAAAGGTGCCGATGTAAAAATCTACTGTCAAAAAAGAGATTCTCATCATGATCAACATCACAAACTGATCTCTTCTTGATTTTGGCTTTCAGTCCTGAAGGAGGGTTGGATCGAACAGTTCCTGGTTCAGTTCCTGGGGTCGGTTCAGGTCCCCATTCACAAAGGCAATGACGTGTTGTGTGCTGCCATGCAGAAGGTACAGTGTGTGTGTGTGTGTGTGTGTGTGTGTGTGTGTGTGTGTGTGTGTGTGTGTGTGTTAACTTGTGATAAGTTAGGGTGTTTTTCATCGTCATGAATTGTGTCTGATCTGGAGTCTCACATATCTGCATCTCCCATCAGATAAAAAACTCTATAAAGTATAAAACTTGTTAAACTCACGACTTAAATCTCACATTTTTTGATTATTAAGCTACATCCTCATGATTCTTTAAGGAAATATGTCCCTAAAAGTCTCCCCCAGCCTGGAAACAGAAATCTTTTAGCCTTAAGTCGTGTTCAAACATCCTAAGATGGATGAACGGCTAATTATTGTAGGTTTTTACTTTTGTTCAGCAACACACCTGAGTTTATGCATCGACGTTCTCCGTCGCTCCGACTGATCACAGGTGGAGCCGTTTGGGATAATCTCCTTGTTTCCTCTCAAGCCGGCGCTACGTCCAAAGCCTCTTTAAGAACATTACAACACAGAGCTGCTTTACCTTCAGTCTCTGATCAAACTCGTGATACCTCATGGTTGACCTCTTGATTTTGTTATATGAAACGGATTTTATTGGTTCCACAGATTGAATTAACTCTTTAAATGTACGTTTCTGAATAACTATAATGGATCAATATGTTTATCAGATGATCAATAAGCCAGACCAAACTGAGAACAGTCAGGAAAACCTGTCCAGAATTTATTTTTTTTGCATAATCTGCATCACTCCAGCCCACTCCAGCACACCAGGCAATGGTGAACAGTGCAGCCGGTGCAGCAGTGATGGTGATGAAACTCACTAACCCCGGTGGAAAATTACTGACAGTGTTTTGACTGGATCGTTCATGTGTGACCTGGAAGTGAAACTTGTAACTGTATTTCTGCACATCTGGCCTCCCATCCGGCACACGTGACAGGAAGCGTGAAAATATCTACTGGTGTCTCAGTCTCCATAAGACCTATAACATACGGATGTATGACCTCTGACCTCTGCAGCTAAGAATACATGTGGACCTCGGCTTACGTCATTTCAAGTCAAATCTGTTCTACTTTGGATCCGTTCATCACAAATATTAGAATCATAAATTCACTAGTAAACCATTAAAAACACATAATATAATGTTACTGTAAATTAATTAGAATAAAAGCACACAATATTATATTAATAGCCCGTAGCAACCCCCGTGACCCACAATGAGGAAGAAGCGGACAAAGACGAGATGGCGACGTGTTTCTGTACTGTATTAATAAAATAAAATTTGTTTGTAAGCTCAAAATAGATCAGTATTAACCAAATGTGTTCATAAATACAGATCAGTACAGAATTGGGAATGGTTATTTTTAGTTTAGCCTAATTAATTCGACTTACGTTGTTTTCCGATTTTCTTTGCGTCTCCTGGAACTGATGAACAGCGTAGGCCGAGGTGAACCTGTAGATGTTTCTCTAAAACTTTTCTACTTTAAGAAGATTCACAAAAACATCCCTGCTGCATGATCTTTATTTAATCCATGTCTTCAATAATCCCCTGTTTCAACACCAAGACAACAACTTTACTAACTTTAATTCTCTCTCTTTGCTTCTGTCAGGGCGACCAGTGTTTTCACTACTTCCAGCTGAAGAATATCTCATTCTGTGGCTGTCATCCCAAACACAACAAGTGAGTCAGACCGCTCTGCAGATAATTTGATGAAATCAGTTCTTATACAAACAAGAAAATAATTCACCAATAAATCATGAATACCATGTTAGGGTGGAATAAACTTTTTACTGCACTGCAGGTATTTTGGCTTCATCACCAAACATCCGGACCAACAGCGCTTTGCATGTCATGTGATGATGTCAGAGACGACGTTACATCCTCTGGCAGAGTCTCTGGGGTAAGACTCTTACTTTCATACGACTGCACGCTCCTGTTCTGTTGGCGTCTATGAATTTCTAAAACTCCCTAAATGGGCGGAGGAGGTCTTCCTTGTTACAGTCACACTGCTGCTTTTCTTGTGTCTGTTCAAAATCACCTTTTTTTTTTTTTGCTATTCAACTTCTGTAATCTGTAGGACTATAACTGTTGACTATATTGACTTCAACTTGGTAATTTATTTTAATTAAAATCAAGTTTTCTGCCCCATGTAGGTACAAATGAACAGCCATGAATTAAACTATAAAACAAACATTTACTCTGACATTTTTTACTGTTCAGCAAATCTATAGTATTTTTTTAACAAATCATTGCATCTTTTACTTTCATGAAAAATAATTTTTCTCTTTTGTGTGCAGTATTTGAGTTTCACATTGCTACAGTGTTTCACTGTTTCTGAGAGAATTTCCGTTACTTAGGGTGTGGCTGAACTTCCTGTTTTTTCTGTGTTTCCTCTTGATAATGTTCATATCAGAAAATACTCATTTACTGCGGACTTTGTCACTGTTCAGCAGTGAGAATTTAATCTCCAGAAAACCAACTGAATGTTGATATTTTTTGCTTAGTAATGCTTGGCATGCCCACTTGCGTGAAAGCGTTTGAAAAGAAACGCACACATGGCTCAAGTTGATTACTCAATTACTTTTCATGACATTCATGACCTTAAGTGTTTTTCATGATCTTTCTATTTTTTAATTATACAGTTAAAAACCGGGACAAACTAGAACAAACTTGATAATATGAATTGAAAATTCTTTGTTGTCCATTTTTTGTTCATGTCACGTGACGGTGCAACATCACAACACTAGAGGGGGGGGCAGAGTTTCCCTGCTATACCTGGCACAGGCTTCGTCAAAGTCAGCTTTCTTGTAAGTGTACCATATGTGCACGACATACAGCACAGATGAAATTACAGTCCTCTCTGACCCACGGTAAACAGGCAGTACAACAGGCAGTACAACAGGCAGTACAACACAGGCAGTACAACACAGGCATTACAACACAGGTAGTACGACACAGGCAGTACAACAGGTAGTGTAACACAGGCAGTACAACACAGGCATTACAACACAGGCATTACAACACAGGCAGAACAACAGGCAGTAAAACACAGGCATTACAACACAGGCATTACAACACAGACAGTACAACACAGGCATTACAACACAGGCAGAACAACAGGCAGTACAACAGGCAGTACAACAGGCAGTACAACAGGCATTACAACACAGGCAGTACAACACAGGCAGAACAACAGGCAGTACAACATTATACGCTGCTTGAACTTGTTTTAACTTTAATCTTTAGATCTTCTTCTTTTCCTTTCGGCTTTTCCCTTTAGGTGTCGCAACAGCCAATCAGTTGCCTCCATCTAACCCTGTCTTCCACATCTTCTCTCACACCAACTACCTTCATGTCCTCTTTCACTACATCCATAAACCTCCTCTTTGGTCTTCCTCTAGGCCTCCTGCCTGGCAGTTCAAAACTCAGCATCCTTCTACCAATGTATTCATTATCTCTCCTCTGGACATGTCTAAACCATCTCAGTCTGGCCTCTCTGACTTTATCTCCAAAACCTCTAACATGTGCTGTCCCTCTGATGTACTCATTCCTGATCCTATCCTTCCTGGTCACTCCCAGAGAGAACCTCAGCATCTTCATCTCTGCTACCTCCAGCTCTGCCTCCTGTCTTTTCCTCAGTAACACTGTCTCTAGACCAAACAACATCGCTGGTCTCACCACAGTTTTGTACACCTTTCCTTTCATTTTAGCTGAAACTCTTCTATCACACATCACACCTGACACTTTCCTCCACCCGTTCCATCCTGCCTGCACACGTTTCTTCACCTCTTTTCCACACTCTCCATTGCTCTGGACTGTTGACCCTAAGTACTTCAAATCCTCCACCTTCTTGATCTCTTCTCCCTGTAACCTCACTCTTCCACTCATTCACACACATGTACTCTGTCTTACTGCGGCTAACCTTCATCCCTCTCCTTTCCAGGACAAACCTCCACCTCTCTAACTTCTCCTCCACCTCTTCCCTACTCTCACTGCAGATCACAATGTCATCTGCAAACATCATAGTCCATGGAGAGTCCTGTCTAACCTCGTCTGTCAGCCTGTCCATCACCATAGCAAACAAGAAGGGGCTCAGAGCTGATCCCTGATGCAGTCCCACCTCCACCTTGAACTCCTCTGTCACACCTACAGCACCCCTCACCACTGTCTTACAGTCCTCATACATGTCCTGCACCGCTCTAACATACTTCTCTGACACTCCAGACTTCCTCATACAATGCCACAGTTCCTCTCTGGGCATCCTGTCATAAGCTTTCTCCAGATCTACAAAAACACAACGCAGCTCCCTCTGGCCTTCTCTGTACTTTTCTATCAACATCCTCAAAGCAAATACTGCATCTGTGGTACTCTTTCTTGGCAGAAAACCATACTGCTACTCACAAATGTTCACTTCTGCCCTTAGTCTAGCTTCCACTACTCTTTCCCATAACTTCATTGTATGGCTCATCAGCTTTATTCCTCTGTAGTTGCCACAACTCTGCACATCTCCCTTGTTCTTAAAAATGGGCACCAGCACACTTCTCCTCCACTCCTCAGGCATCTTCTCACTATCTAAGATCCTGTTGAACAACCCAGTCAGAAACTCTACTGCCACCTCTCCCAGACACTTCCAAACCTCTACAGGTATATCATCAGGACCGACTGCCTTTCCACTCTTCATCCTCTTCAGTGCTCTCCTCACTTCATCCTGGCTAATCTTTGCTACATCCTGGTCCACAACAGTCACCTCTTCTAGTCTTTGTTCTCTCTCATTTTCCACGTTCATCAACTCTTCAAAGTACTCTTTCCATCTTCCCATCACACTGCTGGCACCTGTCAATAGACTTCCATCCCTATCCTTAATCACCCTAACCTGCTGCACGTCCTTCCCATCTCTGTCTCTCTGTCTTGCCAACCGGTATAGATCAGTCTCTCCCTCCTTACTGTCCAACCTAGCATACAAGTCATCATAAGCTTCTTGTTTGGCCTTTGCTACCTCTACCTTCACCTTACGCTGTATCTCCCTGTACTCCTGTCTACTCTCCTCAGTCCTCTCAGTGTCCCACTTCTTCTTAGCTAACCTCTTTCTTTGTATACACCCCTGTACCTCCTCATTCCACCACCAAGTCTCCTTATCTACTTTCCTTCCAGATGACACACCAAATACTCTCCTACCTGTCTCCCTGATCACATTAGCTGCAGTTGTCCAGTCATCTGGAAGCACCTCCTGACCACCCAGAGACTGTCTCAACTCCTTCCTAAAGGTCATGCAATACCCTTCCTTTTTTAGCTTCCACCATTTCGTCGTCTGCTCTGCCTTTGCCCTCTTCATCTTCCTCACCACCAGAGTCATCCTACACACCACCATCCTATGTTCTTTGGCTGCACTCTCACCTACCACTACTTTGCAGTCACTGATCTCCTTCAGGTTATATCGTCTACACAAGATGTAGTCTACCTGTGTGCTCCTACCACCACTCTTATAGGTCACCCTATGTTCCTGCCTCTTCTGGAAGAAAGTATTCACTACAGCCATTTCCATCCTTTTTGCAAAGTCAACTACCATCTGTCCTTCTGCGTTCCTCTCCTGGATACCAAACCTGCCCATCACCTCCTCATCACCTCTGTTACCTGCACCAACATGTCCATTGAAGTCTGCACCAATGACAACTCTCTCACTTCTAGGTATGCTCTGCATCACTTCATCAAAGTCCAACCAGAATTTCTCCTTCTCCTCCAGCTCACATCCTACCTGTGGAGCATACCCACTAACAACATTGAACATCACACCTTCTATTTCTAGCTTCAGACTCATCACTCTATCTGACACTCTTTTTACCTCCAGGACATTCCTAACAAACTCCTGCTTCAAGATAACTCCTACTCCATTTCTCTTCCTATCTACACCATGATAGAACAACTTGAACCCTGCTCCTAAACTTCTAGCCTTGCTACCTTTCCACCTGGTCTCCTGGACACACAATATGTCTACCTTCCTCCTCTGCATCATGTCAACCAACTCTCTACTTTTTCCTGTCATTGTTCCAACATTTAATGTCCCTACTCTTAGTCCTATACTCTTGGCGCTCCTCTTCTCTCTCTTCCTACAAACACACTTTCCTCCTCTCCTTCTTTGACCAACAGTAATCCAATGTCCACCGGCGCCCTGTAGGTCAACAGCGCCGATGGCGGTCGTTGTTAACCCGGGCCTCGACCGATCCGGTATGGAAGTCATAGGTTTGATTCATAGGTTTGATTCATGTCTCATTGGATGGAAAAGATACAGATCACAAGACATTAAAATGTATTTTCTCATAAATAAATTGGCATATTCAAAGTCCAGACAAGCATCAGCGTTCACACCTGTTGTCGTCCTGAAGCTCTCTGACCACAGAGAGACGGGAGAGGAATATGTAGGCAGAGGGAGGGCCTGGGCAGAGCACAGGTCACATGACTTCACAGAAACACAGTGACTGTGAGCCCCCAATGTATAGAGAGCTGCTGCTCATACACATAATCTATGGTTAAAGGGACAGTAAAGTTAATTTTAAGTGACATATGTCATTCATCATCATGAAAATAGAAGAAAAAATAAATTTCCTTTGTGTAGCATCATCCCTTTGGTCAGAAAACCTTAAAATCTGCACTGCAGCAGCTTCCGCTTCCGGTGGTCACGTGGGCGTCATACGTCACTGGCGCCCAACATAGCTTGGCAGCCATAAGAAAAAATGCAATCCAAAAATATCATGGTTACCTGCACGGTGAATGGTTGTGTCAACAGAAAACACAAAGACAAGGGCCTATCGTTCCTTAGAATTTTAATTCCACACAGTCCAACAGTAAGGAATGGCGGCCAGCTCAATGCTAACATATTGCTGGTGGCAGTATGCATCCCTCCCTCCTCCAGCAACAACAGTAGTGAGGCACTGAATGATCTCTACGATCTCATCAGTGAGCAGCAGACAGTCCACCCAGATGCCTTCCTCATTCTGGCGGGGGACTTTAACCATGCAACCCCAAGAGTGTGTTTCCAAAATTACATGGACATATCGACTTTGCCACCAGAGGAGCTAACATCCTGGACAATGTCTACACAACACATAAAGATGCCTATAAAGCCCGCGCCCTCCCCCACCATGTGGCGTCAGACCACACCACTGTTATGCTAATGCTGGCATACAGACCACTCGTTAGAGTCGTCAGACCTGCGACAAGGCAGGTACGGGTGTGGCCTGATGGGTCGTCAGAGGCACTCCAGGACAGCTTCTCCACCACAGACTGGAGCGTATTCAAAGATGCAGCCACCCACAACAACACCACAGACCTCCAGGAGTACATGGAGACCGTCACTGCATACATGAGGAAATGCATGGATGATGTAACGGTCATCAGAACAATCTCCGTTCGAGCCAACCAGAAGCCTTGGCTGACAGGTGAAGTCCACAGGCTCCTGAAGGTGCAGAACGCAGCCTTCAGAGCTGGGGACGAGGTAGGCCTAAGGACAGCGAGGGCCAACCTGTCACAAGACATCAGAGTGGCCGACAGACAGTACTCCAGGAGGATCGCCACCCACTTCAGCGACAGCAGAGACACCAGGAACCTGTGGCGGGGGATTCAGTTCATTATGGACTACAAGCCCCTTCCGCAGTCCTGCGACAGCTCCACCACTCTGCTGAATCAGCTGAATGACTTTTTTGCACGCTTTGAGGCAGACAACAGCATCCCGGCACAAGACTCCACCCCCTCCTGCCGACCAGGTGTTGACGTTTTCTCCGGACAGCGTGAGACAAGTCCTCAGAAGGACTAACGCACAGAAAGCCCCAGGTCCTGACAACATTCCTGGTCATATCCTGAGAGACTGTGCTGATGAGCTCAGATGTCTTCACAGACATCTTCAACATCTCCCTGAGCCAGGCTGTTGTCCCTACCTGCCTCAAAGCCACCACCATCATCCCAGTCCCACAGATGTCTCCCCCATCCTGTTTCAACAACTACCACCCGGTTGCACTCACTCCCATCCTCATGAAGTGCTTCGAGCGGCTAGTCATGCAGCACATCAGGTCTGCCTTCCCTTCAACCCTGGACCCTTTTCAGTTTGCCTACTGGTCCAAACGCTCGACCAATTACGCCATCTCCACTGCACTACATTCACCCCTCACCCACCTGGAGACCAAAGTCTCATACGCCAGAATGCTGTTCATCGACTTCAGCTCAGCATTCAACACAATCATCCTCCAGCAGCTCATCTATAAACTGGACCAGCTTGGACTCAACACCTCCATATGCAACTGGCTGCTGGACTTCCTGACAGGGAGACCACAGGCAGTTTGAGTTGGTAACAACACCTCCAGCACCATCACGCTGAACCAGGGAGCCCCCCAAGGATGTGTTCTGAGCCCCCTCCTCTTCACTCTGTTGACCCATGACTGCACACCAACTTTCAGCTCCAACCTCTTCATCAAGTTTGCAGACGGCACGACTGTGGTGGGTCTCATCAACAACAACGATGAGACAGCCTACAGAAATGAGGTGGGCCTCCTGGCTATGTGGTGCAAGGACAACAATCCCCATCTTAATGTGGAGAAGACGAAGGAGATTGTTGTGGATATTGTAGATATGCTCGGAGGGGACTGTATTCAGTTTGTTGGACCCACCTCATCCACCGCGGTTGCTCCGGTTAGAGAGAGGCGCCACACAGGGAACAGTTTTGGTTTGTATTTAATTAAACTTTGAGCAGCATTACAGATTAACTGCACTAAACGACTCGGTTTGGACGGGTAAACAACCTCCGTTCACTTGTTCCGATCACTATTTCTCGGTAACTAAAAACTAGCGCTAACGGCGCTGGACTTCTCTGACAGGACCCCGCGACGCACCTGGGCTCCCCTAAGAGGTGCCTGACTACAATCGAACGTCACAATAACATTGCAATAACGTAATATAAAATAGAAAACATAAACGTCACGGTGACATATCAAAACATCAGGAATTTACAACAGTGGACTTCAGGAGAGCACGCACCCAGGATGCTCCACTAACCATCAACGGTGCTGCAGTGGAAAGGGTCAGCAGCACCAAGTTCCTGGGTGTGCACATCTCCGAGGACCTGTCCTGGGACCGCAACACCGCATCACTGGCCAAAAAAGCCCAACAACACCTCTACTTCCTCCGCAAACTGAGGAGAGCAACAGCCCCACCCCCCATCATGCTCACCTTCTACAGAGGCACCATCGAAAGCATCCTGACCAGCTGCACCACCATGTGGTACGGCGCCTGCACCGTTTCCTGCCGCAAGACCCTGCAGCGCATCGTGAGAGCAGCTGAAAAGATCACTGGTGTCTCTCTCCCTTCCCTCACAGACATTTATAACACCCGCCTCACCCGCAAAGCCATCAGCATTGCAGGTGATCCCACCCACCCCTCTCACAGCCTTTTCAGCCTGCTGCCATCAGGTAGGAGACTGCAGAGTCTGCGGGCCAGAACCAGCAGGCTCAAGGACAGTTTCTTTCACCAGGCGGTCAGGAGGCTCAACTCCCTCCCTGCTCTGCCCCCCTGCCACAACCCTGAACTCTTTTCTCACCCTGCCCTGCCTCCCCCAGCACCTGACTACCTATCTCTCTCTCCCCCCATCAACTCAGGGATTGCGCACACGTCACTTCCCCTACAGGATTACAGAGTGTATAGAGATGTTTACCATTCCTTGTGTTTCGTCTCGTACTTTGTGCTGTACTGTCTGACACAGACACACAGTAAACCATCTAGCGACTCATCCCAGGTGTCTTCATCTGTATAACATTCTGACAGAGATATACAACTAGTTATAATGTCCCGTTTTGGTTTACTGTGTGTATTGACACGATTGATCATAACATCCTGCTGGACGGACTAGAACAGTGGGTGGGACTTACCGGCACTGTGTTAAATTGGTTCAAGTCTTACTTGCAAGATAGGGACTACTTTTTCTCAGTTGGTAGTCATGAGTCAGAGCGGACAAAGATCACATGTGGGGTTCCACAAGGGTCCATTCTGGGACCACTTCTATTTAATATCTACATGCCGCCCCTTGCTCAGATCATGGAATACCACAACATCTCCTATCATACTTATATAGATGTCACGTAACTGTACATTTCAATGTCATCACAAGACTATAATCCCTTACTTTCATTAAGCAACTGTATTAATCAAATTAATGAATGGATGGACCAAAATTTCCTCCATCTCAATCCAGACAAGACAGAAGTGATTGTTTTTGGCCCCAAAAATGAAAGATCAGAGATCAATACTCACCTTGACTTCATGTCATTGAAAGCTACAAATCAAGCCAGAAATCTTGGTGTACTTATAGACTCAGACCTGAACTTTACCAGCCACTTAAAAGCTATGATTAAATCTGCCTATTACCACCTGAAAAACATTGCTCAAATTAAGGGGTTTCTGTCTCAACAAGACACAGTAGGATAGATTACTGTAATGGTGTCCTTACAGGTCTACATAAAAAAATCAATCAGGCAGCTGTAGCTGATCCAAAATGCTGCCGCCAGAGTCCTTACAAACACCAGAAAACTGGACCACATCACACCAGTTCTTAAATCACTACACCGGCTTCCTGTGAGTCAAAGGATAGATTTTACAATCTTACTGCTTGTCTACAAATCTCTAAATGGTCTTGGACCAAAATACATGCAAGATTTATGTATTCCCTATGAAGCCTCCAGACCCCTGAGGTTATCTGGGACAGGTTTACTGTGTGTCCCCAGAACCAGAACCAAACAACGTGAAGCAGCATTTAGTTATTATGCTCCTCACCTGTGGAACAAACTGCCTGACTACCTGAGATCTGCTCAAACGGTCACTTCAATTAAATCAGGGCTAAAGACATTTTTGTTCACTGCAGCATTTTCCTGAATTTGTTTTTTAATTATCTGCATTTTTATTAATCAGTGGTTTTAGTTTAAGTATTTTATTCTCCTGTTTAATTGGCTTTTTCATTTTAATTGCTCTTTTATTGATATTTTATCGTCTTGTTTTAATGCCCTTTTATCTTTGAAGAGTTCTTGTGTTTTGTTGCCTTTGTAAAGCACTTTGAATTGCCTTTGTATAAATTGTGCTATACAAATAAACTCGCCTTGCCTTGGAAAAGTTAATCGCGCTGCCGATGCTAACATGCTAGCCAGTCAATGGGATTTTCCATACTATCTTAGCATTGAGCTAGCAGCCATTCATTACTGGTGGACTGTGTGGAATTAATAACAACTCTAGTTTATATCAGTATGTCTTGTATTTATGATGTATCAGGATCAGGGCCTGACATGCTGTTTTTGTATGTTTTATTTCAGTGTCACAGATCTTCTCAGTAAAATCACCTGTCTATTGGTATTCTTTACTTTTCACGAGTGCCGTAATCGGGCAATAATCTGGTCATAAAAACATTTATACAATACCTCCAGTAGCTCCAGACATGAATTAATTATCCACTAAACCTTGGGAATTCAGAATAAATACGATAGGTTGTCTGAAAACAATCTTACCTTCAAATCTCTTTGAAATCCTCGGAGGTAAAGTGTTCATGATGGATCCTCGGATCCTTGGTCATGTTGACCCGGTTTATCCGTGCTCTCCATCTCCTTCCTAACTTCCCAGAAGGTATTCTAAAGAACGACACATCCTTGTCTGTGTTTTCTTGATGTTCTGTTGACACAGTGGTTCACCACGCAGGTAACCGTGATATTTTTGGAGTTAATCGTGTCGTGGATCACATTGTTTCTTATGGCTGACAAGCTATGTTTGGCCCCAGTGACGTATGACCCCCACGTGACCACTGAATGCGGAAGCTGCTGCAGCGCAGATGTTAAGGTTTTCTGACCAAAGGGATGATGCTACACATAGAAAATTTATTTTTCTTCTATTTTTCATAATGATGAACAACATATATGTCACTTAAAATGATCTTTACTGTCCATTTAAAAGTCATCAGTATTCGGTGCATGGTGCGTTCTGTGGTCATGTGATTTCTGAGAAAGACGTGAGTTCAAGTTACCAGCAGGAGAGAAATTGGAGAGATTCTGGGAAACATTCAGTCTGATGGTTGTTTCATTCACCAAGGATGTGTGGTGGATGTCTGAACGGTTCCCTGGCTTCTTCCCACCTCCAAAAACATGCGCTTCAGGCGGGTTGGCTGGTCTCAGATAACTGTAGGTGTGAGTGTTTGCCTACATGCGGCTCTATGATGCACTGGCGTCATGCCCGGAGTATATCCTTGCCCAACGTCCGTCGGCTGGGATATGCTCCTACGACCCGCAATGGTGGAAGAAGCGGTTTTAGAAAACGAATGAATGATTAATGTGTGTATTTACTTAGCAGTCAGCACGTTCTGCATTAAACTCTTTATATTTGGTGAGGACACCTCTCAGCAAACTGATGGTAGACTGATAAAATAGGTTTTTCATGATTTAAACTTATTCTATTGAGTTATTTATTAACTGTTGGTATTTTCCACCCATCAGTCCTTCATTTAAAATCGTATTTTACCTTCATTCCAATATCAAATGCAACCCAGTGAAAAGAAATGAATGCTTAAAATATTTTGACGATTAGACAGAAAGACAGACGGACAGACAGATTATCAGACTGTGCCACATTGGCTCTGTGACGGGGAAAAGGTGGACTAGCCGCTGACAAGCCCTGAGATACATTAACAGGATGAAACATTCCTTCATCTCTTTCTGTCCAGTAAAGAGTCTTGAAACACAAAGTTGTGTTTTTGTTATTTCATTATTGAAGCTCTGAGACACGGGTCGTACAAACTGGCAAGCTGGTTGCATGAGTGTGTAAAGAGTGGAGTGTGTGTGTGATATCTGTATGGTATCAAGTGGAATGATGTGTGTGAAGGAGAATCATAAACAGGAAGTGTTGCTGCCTCCAGCTTTAGGCGGGGTGTCAGCCACTGACCGTCTCTGAAGCGAAAACATCTGTGTAGAAACAGGATGTATGTGCTTCAAACATGGCGCCTGAAGCAGACCTAGCAGTACAGACAGGAAACCAGCATAATGATATGTTTGGATGGGGGGATGTAGGACTGTAGTTGAACCTCTAATTTTCTATGTCATCTATAACTATAACTGCTACTAAAAACCTCAAATAAGCTATGTAGATTAAGAGTGGGTTTAACTGATCCAGGTCTAAAGACTAGAGTTAAAAGACCTTGAAGCAGCTTAGAATGAATCTTCTTTTCTTTTCGGCTTTTCCCTTCAGGGGTCGCAACAGCCAAGTAGTTGCCTCCATCTAACCCTGTCCTTTGCATCTTCTTCTCTCACACCAACTACCTTCATGTCCTCTTTCACTACATCCATAAACCTCCTCTTTGGTCTTCCTCTAGGCCTCCTGCCTGGCAGTTCAAAACTCAGCATCCTTCTACCAATATATTCACTATCTCTCCTCTGGACATGTCCAAACCATCTCAGTCTGGCCTCTCTGACTTTATCTCCAAAACCTCTAACATGTGCTGTCCCTCTGATGTACTCATTCCTGATCCTATCCTTCCTGGTCACTCCCAGAGAGAACCTCAGCATCTTCATCTCTGCTACCTCCAGCTCTGCCTCCTGTCTTTTCCTCAGTGACACTGTCTCTAGACCAAACAACATCGCTGGTCTCACCACAGTTTTGTACACCTTTCCTTTCATTTTAGCTGAAAATCTTCTATCACACATCACACCTGACACTTTTCTCCACCCATTCCATCCTGACTGGACACACTTCTTCACCTCTTTTCCACACTCTCCATTGCTCTGGACTGTTGACCCTAAGTACTTCAAATCCTCCACCTTCTTGATCTCTTCTCCCTGTAACCTCACTCTTCCACTTGGGTCCCTCTCATTCACACACATGTACTCTGTCTTACTGCGGCTAACCTTCATCCCTCTCCTTTCCAGGACAAACCTCCACCTCTCTAGCTTCTCCTCCACCTCTTCCCTGCTCTCACTGCAGATCACAATGTCATCTGCAAACATCATAATCCATGGAGATTCCTGTCTAACCTCGTCCGTCAGCCTGTCCATCACCATAGCGAACAAGAAGGGGCTCAGAGCTGATCCCTGATGCAGTCCCACCTCCACCTTGAACTCCTCTGTCACACCTACAGCACACCTCACCACTGTCTTACAGTCCTCATACATGTCCTGCACCGCTCTAACATACTTCTCTGACACTCCAGACTTCCTGTCAATACCTCTCAATAGACTTCCATCCCTATCCTTAATCACCCTAACCTGCTGCACGTCCTTCCCATCTCTATCTCTCTGTCTTGCCAGCCTGTATAGATCAGTCTCTCCCTCCTTACTGTCCAACCTAGCATACAAGTCATCATAAGCTTCTTGTTTGGCCTTTGCTACCTCTACCTTCACCTTATGCTGTATCTCCCTGTACTCCTGTCTACTCTCCTCAGTCCTCTCAGTGTCCCACTTCTTCTTAGCTAACCTCTTTCTCTGTATACACTCCTGTACCTCCTCATTCCACCAACAAGTCTCCTTATCTACTTTCCTTCCAGATGACACACCAAGTACTCTCCTACCTGTCTCCCTGATCACATTAGCTGTAGTAGTTCAGTCATCTGGAAGCACCTCCTGACCACCCAGAGACTGTCTTAACTCCTTCCAGGTATGCTCTGCATCACTTCATCAAAGTCCAGCCAGAATTTCTCCTTCTCCTCCAGCTCACATCTTACCTGTGGGGCATACCCACTAACATTGAACATCACACCTTCTATTTCTAGCTTCATACACATCACTCTATCTGACACTCTTTTTTACCTCCAGGACATTCCTAACAAACTCCTCCTTCAAGATAACTCCTACTCCATTTCTTTTAATGATAATAATAATAATAATAATAATAATAATAATAATAATAATAATAATAATAATAATAATGGATTAGATTTATATAGCGCTTTCTTGTCTGGACACTCAAAGTCGCTTACATCGGATCCAGTATTCATTCATGCCTCATTCGTACTTTGTGATGGTAGACTACGTACGTAGCCACAGCTGCCCTGGGGCAGACTGACGGAGGCGTGGCTGCCAATCTGCGCATACGGCCCCTCCGACCACCACCAGAACAATCACACACATTCACACACCAGCGAGTGCCTCACTGGAGGCAAGGAGGGTAAAGTGTCTTGCCCAAGGACACAACGACAAATGACTCGGCGGGAGCGGGAATCGAACCGCCGATCTTGAATCATTGGACGACCCGCTCTACCACTGAGCCACGGTCGCCCCCCTTAGAGAGTCCAGAGGGTATCCTTACCCATTCATAAAGCCCCCAAGGAGTTACAAAGGCGGTGAGATGCCTTGAGCCCTCTGCCATGAACCCCTGATGGTACGCTTTGCCCTGGTCCAGGACACTGAACCACGAGTTACCCCCAAGGGTGTCAGTCAAATCTTGGATGCAAGGTAGTGGATGCCTGTCAGGGATGTTTTTTTGGTTCAGTAACCGATAATCAATGCAAAGGTGTAAGGACCCATCCTTTTTGCGCACACACAACCGGGGCTGCATAAGGAGACTTTGATTTCACAATCCACCCTTGTGCTAAGAGATCCTGAATGTACTCCTTTACTTCAGCAAACAATAGCTTTGGAATGGAGGAGTAAGCTTTTTGCACAGGGATATCATTTTTCATGCTTATTGTCATCTGTAGACTGGGAATACAACCAATATCATTGGCATCTCTTGCAAATGCAGATGACTCCTCTAATAGCATTTCATTCACCATTTCTTGCTGCTCCTTATTAAGGTGACTGACATCAACAGGTGGCTGCCACCGTGATGGTATACGAGTTGGATCAGGGGGAGAAGCCGTGACACCCTGAACCCTCACGTCCTTATTGTCAAGTGAGTCAGTCTCAACAATTTTTTGATTGGCTGTATGCTACCAAGGGTGGATTTTCTAAGGCAGGACTATGTCATGCTTTGTAAGGTTTCCCAGAGGTACGACTACGTCTTTCCTATCTACACCCTGATAGAACAACTTGAACCCTGCTCCTCAACTTCTAGTCTTGCCACCTTTCCACCTGGTCTCCTGGACAAACAGTATGTCTACCTTCCTCCTCTGCATCAGGTCAACCAACTCTCTACCTTTTCCTGTCATAGTTCCAACATTCAACGTCCCTACTCTCAGTCCTATACTCTTGGCGTTCCTCTTCTCTCTTCCTGCGAACACACTTTCCTCCTCTCTTTCTTCGGCCAACAGTAGTCCAATTTCCATCGGCACCCTGCAGGGCAATAACACCGATGGCGGTCGTTGTTAACCCGGGACTCGACCAATCTGGTATGGAAGTCAAAAGTTTTACGTCATATGTCCTTCCTGACACAACCCTCTGTATTTATGCGGGCTTGGGACCGGCACAATAAGACACTGGCTTGTGTTTTCTTGCGGCTACATTCAGCTTAGAATGAATGAAGTCTTTAGTGTGACAGCACTGTCTGTCCTGTTTATGTCATTTACATGAAATGTGTGTGTGTGTGTGTGTGTGTGTGTGTGTGTGTGTGTTCATATGAGACTAATTGATAACATGAATGAAGCTCAGAAATAAAACATTCAAGTTGAGATAAAATGAGATTTATTGACAAGAATAATTACCACCGTTTTCAGCAGTCTGTGCATCTTCATTTTTACAACATCATGCAGTGTTTTGGTCAAACCAACAGCATACAACATTAACTCCTAGACAAACATACATACAGTCGAGCATCTATAGGTACATATAGATGGGTCATGTACAGTGTTAGATCCACACGTTGCTATCGCGTCAGTAAAAAGGACACTTCCTGGTGGATCCTGTGGTGTAGTCAAGATGGCCGACATGGAAATGAACATGTGGTGAACGTGATGCCTTAAGGTTCTCACTGATTTCCAGTCACGTTAGTTTGCCCCATTTTATGCTGAAAGATCCGACTTGAAAGCTGCAATCCATCGTAGTCAGCACAGATTAAATTGAATATAAATATTAAATCGTATAAGTGAAGTATTTTCATCCTGCTCTTAATTTTATAAAGAAAATCTACGAGAATTGGGACTTTTGGTATTGTGTGTAGGATACATGCTTTTAAAGGTGTGTTGTTACCTTAAATCATTTTCATGCCAACATTTGTAAACCTTTACTATCTGTTCTGCATTTTTATCCTCCCAAGGCTACAAATGTAGAGATCATGAGACAAAAAGGCTTCACAAAAATACCAGCCCAGATCATTATTTCTTAGGCTAGAGGTTCCACAATTCTGACAATGTTTAATTTCTTTTGTCACACACGTGCATAAAATCTCTCCACAATGTTGCATTGCATCCCACATAGAATGTTGGTTTAATGCTGACATGATAAATATATAAAATAAATGAAACACTACTTGACAGAACTAACCTTTATTCAACTTTCCATGGCGGCCACCTTTGATAGACCAAGTCACACCTGTTGCATGAACATCCGTTTGAATGATCCTGGCTGTGAAGCAGGTTCAACACAGTCAGGCTTTGTTTCAGTGCGATTCAGCATCAGCTTCCTTTACGACCTCAGTTCCTGAGACAGGTCAATTTGTGAGTTATTTGAATTTTTCCCTTCCCTCAAAAAATGGAAAAATCTTTGGATTTTCTTATTCTGTCACAAAGACAGCGATAAAATATTTAATGTTAGAAATATTAAAGTGAAAAGGAGAGGATTTCTGTCATAACTGTACTGATTGTATAGTTTCTACTCTTAGTGTAGGGTTCTTCAATTCAAACCTTACACGGCAGATTTAAACATTATTGTCAAAAAACTCAATTTGGCATCATCTCTCGATAAACTCCTGGTTCTGCTCAAGGTTTCTGCCTGTTAAAAGCAGTTTTCCTCAGTGTGCAATTTTTTTCAATGTATACATAAACCTAACTTGACATCACTTTGGTCTTTGGCCAAATCAAGGTGGAATTCTACATAAATCACCAGCAAATGCAGGTCAATCACATGATCATAGGGTTAGCTGTGCTGAGCCTGTTCCTGCACTCAGGAGGCTGATGGGAACACGATGCCGATAACCTGTTGATCCTGCTTCACGGTACGGCCCACCCATCTGAGGTCAACATGTAGACCACAGCCAACATCACTGCACCACTAAATAATGTAGGCACTGGTGTTAGAACACAAAATATATCAGATTTGTTTCCACTTTACCTGCTCAAATCTGTTTGTATGCCATAATTCAGCTCTTCAGACGTTCCCTGATTGACTGGAAAGGTTGAAGTACTTAACATTAAACCTGCAATAAGAACTTATCTTATCTGGTGTCTAAGGTTACATGTTGTTTGGATCTGTACAGTAAGTTTTTAAATGTGCTTTTTACATCTAAAAGTCAAGCCAAGGTTCATTTTTATGATACATACAGGTACATACCATCTAGGGTTACTTTCATGTTGCGTTAATGAATAGCTTTAAATGAACTCATCCTGTCACCTTCATCGCTACATCTCTACGCATTTAGATTCATATTCACCGTCTGCCATCATCTGAATGAATGCAGACCAACACCAGGCTTTTTTGTCCAAACTGGGGTCAGGTTATGGGTCCAGGGAAAGTTTCAAATGTGTTGGAATACACTGTAAAACAATTAGAGAACACTGTTTTGTGGGAAAAAATGTTCAGCTTTTTTACAAGAAACAAAACAAAATAAAAAAAAAAAACCCTATGTAGGCTCAGTTCAAACCTCATCTCCAAACGATAACAATTGGAACTGCAGGCAATTGTTTTAAAATGCTAACTTCAAATCGAGGCTAAAAAAAATGGAGACTATTTCTAATTACAAATATTTCCATAATGACCTCATCTTTCAAATCAGGCAAATCAGGAAATGTTCGAGCTGAATGCGATGTGGACAGACTTGGACGTGACTGTACAGTGATCCCCATCCCACCGGTCTGCTCTGCTGCACACATACTAAATTGCACGGCGCCATTTGGGCCTTATTGTCACACAGAGTTAATTAGGGGACTTATTATATCGCTCATTCAACGAAAACCTGCATGTAGCTGAACTCCATTTAAATGGGACAGAAACATCCAGCAGCAAAAAAGAGAAATTAGGCACATTAACAGTAACTTCAAAGGTTTTCAGCAGTAGATTGTCAAGTCTGGTGAAGCGAGATATAAATTTGTACTTCATTTAAAAAAAAAAAAACATGAATCAGTCCATCTGTGAATAGGTGAATGCAGGTCCATTGGTCTAGTGTAAGTTAATGCAAACCACTGTTTTGTCCTTCTGTCACATGATAAGCTAAATTACAGACATAAGGTCAGCAGGGTGTTGGTATTTAGTCATATCGTTAGCGGTTAGCATTCCTCCCTTGGGCTCCATTCTAAGCCAGAGACGGCTGCTAAGCGAAGCTCAACCTGGAAAATATCTGCAATGAGTTCTAGTTTGCTGATCCCACATAATCTAATAATGGTACAGTACTTTCCGCACCATAAGGCGCACTGGATTATAAGGCGTACCATTGTTTTTTTGAGAAAATTAGCGGCTTTTAGGTGCGCCTTAGTGCGGAAAATACTGTAAACGAAATTGCTACAAATTCCACTTTATCACGTAGATACCTACAACAGGTAATTCGTTTTTGCATTACATACCCAGGTGCTTCTGACTCGCAAAAAGCCATTACTAAATCAAGTGCTCACGAATTTGCTCAGGTGGAGGTGGGCTGAGCAGGTCCTGAGCAGGTCATGTGAAACACTGCAGACCACCGAATGGACAGAGATGATTGCTGCTGAGCCACCAGCAAACTTGCACAGCTTGCAAAAGTTCAATTTCCATCATTAAGATAAGTCGACAGCTCTGAAGCCGTCATCTGGTTTAACATGTCATCATTTTAGCACATCAAATACAACAGAATCAGATATTGTGTTGTGTTGCTCTTGCTGTCGGCCCATCTGATCCCGTCCACAGAGGGATTTTACTGTGGGCAAAGGAAGGAAAGCTTGCCTGTTGCTGAATGCCGCTGAAGAAGATGATCCACCATGCAGGTACTCTGAAGGGGAATATATCTGTAGTCCAGGTGGTGGTGTCAGATCGGTGCTACAAGCACACAGCGACCAGTCCGTCCATGGTGTGGATGGAGGGGAGGTGTTATTCAATGAAGATGTCTTCAGTGGGACAGGAGTAGCCGATGTTCTCCTTGTAATACTGCTTGAATGCCCTCCTGTGCGAGAGAAGATAGATGGAAAATGAAACCATAAAGTAGATGACAGAAAACAGAGCAGGAGCCACCAATACGGGGCCCGAAGGCACTTGCAGGTGCCTTCAGGGGATGTTCTAAAAAATAGTCAATAGTCATCAATGGACACTGACAAATACCAATACAACTCAAAATCTGTACCATGACAGGTGAGTGGACACCTCTAGAAAGTGTTTTGACCCCCCAGAAATAAAGAAAAATACAAATGAAAGAAAACTTGGGAGGAGCAGGAAAATTTTTTTTTTTACAGTGGGTAGCGCTGTCGCCCCACAGCTAGAAGGTTCCAGGTTCAGATTCTTTCTTTGTTCTCCCCGTGTCTGCGTGGGTGCTCTCTGGGTTCTCCAGCTTCCTCCTACCTCCAAAAACATGCACTTCAGTCAAATTGGTGATTGTCAAATGTTGTGGGTGTGTATGTGAGTGGTCTTTCGTGTGTCCCTGCACTGCACCGGTGTGGCGCTCAGAGTGTCCCCTGGCTAAAGGCGCTATTCATTTGCTTCGCATATTGCTGTCCCTTGGTTGCCTCTGCATCTTCCCTGGATCTCAGCTGGGATAAGATCTCAAATGTCAGGTTCTTCCTCATGGGTAACATCTCCTCTCTGGAGAACACCAGTGGAGTCCTGCTGGTGGGAAGGTCGATCCAAATATCGATTGTAGCCTGGTGAGATCGATTCTTTACTTGAAGTTCTGCTCTTATTTACAATGCTGTGGTTTCAGCTAAGAGGACGAATACTTTGTGCTGTACTGCCTGTTGTTCTGCCTGTTGTACTGCCTGTTGTACTGCCTGTTGTACTGCCTGTTGTTCTGCCTGTGTTGTACTGCCTGTTGTTCTGCCTGTGTTGTACTGCCTGTGTTGTACTACCTGTGTTGTACCGCCTGTGTTGTACTGCCTGTGTTGTACTGCCTGTGTTGTAATGCCTGTGTTGTACTGCCTGTGTTGTACTGCCTGTTGTACTGCCTGTTGTACTGCCTGTTGTACTGCCTGTTGTACTGCCTGTGTTGTACTGCCTGTGTTGTAATGCCTGTGTTGTACTGCCTGTGTTGTACTGCCTGTTGTACTACCTGTTGTACTGCCTGTTGTACTGCCTGTTTACCGTGGGTCAGAGAGGACTGTAATTTCATCTGTGCTGTATGTCGTGCACATATGGTACACTTACAAGAAAGCTGACTTTGACGAAGCCTGTGCCAGGTATAGCAGGGAAACTCTGCCCCCCCCCCCCTCTAGTGTTGTGATGTGGCACCGTCACGTGACATGAACAAAAAATGGACAACAAAGAATTTTCAATTCATATTATCAAGTTTGTTCTAGTTTGTCCCGGTTTTTAACTGTATAATTAAAAAATAGAAAGATCATGAAAAACACTTAAGGTCATGAATGTCATGAAAAGTAATTGAGTAATCAACTTGAGCCATGTGTGCGTTTCTTTTCAAACGCTTTCACGCAAGTGGGCATGCCAAGCATTACTAAGCAAAAAATATCAACATTCAGTTGGTTTTCTGGAGGTTAAATTCTCACTGCTGAACAGTGACAAAGTCCGAAGTAAATGAGTATTTTCTGATATGAACATTATCAAGAGGAAACACAGAAAAAACAGGAAGTTCAGCCACACCCTAAGTAACGGAAATTCTCTCAGAAACAGTGAAACACTGTAGCAATGTGAAACTCAAATACTGCACACAAAAGAGAAAAAATATTTTTCATGAAAGTAAAAGATGCAATGATTTGTTAAAAAAATGCTATAGATTTGCTGAACAGTAAAAAATGTCAGAGTAAATGTTTGTTTTATAGTTTAATTCATGGCTGTTCATTTGTACCTACATGGGGCAGAAAACTTGATTTTAATTAAAATAAATTACCAAGTTGAAGTCAATATAGTCAACAGTTATAGTCCTACAGATTACAGAAGTTGAATAGCAAAAAAAAAAAAAGGTGATTTTGAACAGACACAAGAAAAGCAGCAGTGTGACTATAACAAGGAAGACCTCCTCCGCCCATTTAGGGAGTTTTAGAAATTCATAGACGCCAACAGAACAGGAGCGTGCAGTCGTATGAAAGTAAGAGTCTTACCCCAGAGACTCTGCCAGAGGATGTAACGTCGTCTCTGACATCATCACATGACATGCAAAGCGCTGTTGGTCCGGATGTTTGGTGATGAAGCCAAAATACCTGCAGTGCAGTAAAAAGTTTATTCCACCCTAACATGGTATTCATGATTTATTGGTGAATTATTTTCTTGTTTGTATAAGAACTGATTTCATCAAATTATCTGCAGAGCGGTCTGACTCACTTGTTGTGTTTGGGATGACAGCCACAGAATGAGATATTCTTCAGCTGGAAGTAGTGAAAACACTGGTCGCCCTGACAGAAGCAAAGAGAGAGAATTAAAGTTAGTAAAGTTGTTGTCTTGGTGTTGAAACAGGGGATTATTGAAGACATGGATTAAATAAAGATCATGCAGCAGGGATGTTTTTGTGAATCTTCTTAAAGTAGAAAAGTTTTAGAGAAACATCTACAGGTTCACCTCGGCCTACGCTGTTCATCAGTTCCAGGAGACGCAAAGAAAATCGGAAAACAACGTAAGTCGAATTAATTAGGCTAAACTAAAAATAACCATTCCCAATTCTGTACTGATCTGTATTTATGAACACATTTGGTTAATACTGATCTATTTTGAGCTTACAAACAAATTTTATTTTATTAATACAGTACAGAAACACGTCGCCATCTCGTCTTTGTCCGCTTCTTCCTCATTGTGGGTCACGGGGGTTGCTACGGGCTATTAATATAATATTGTGTGCTTTTATTCTAATTAATTTACAGTAACATTATATTATGTGTTTTTTAATGGTTTACTAGTGAATTTATGATTCTAATATTTGTGATGAACGGACCTAAAGTAGAACAGATTTGACTTGAAATGACGTAAGCCGAGGTCCACATGTATTCTTAGCTGCAGAGGTCAGAGGTCATACATCCGTATGTTATAGGTCTTATGGAGACTGAGACACCAGTAGATATTTTCACGCTTCCTGTCACGTGTGCCGGATGGGAGGCCAGATGTGCAGAAATACACTTACAAGTTTCACTTCCAGGTCACACATGAACGATCCAGTCAAAACACTGTCAGTAATTTTCCACCGGGGTTAGTGAGTTTCATCACCATCACTGCTGCACCGGCTGCACTGTTCACCATTGCCTGGTGTGCTGGAGTGGGCTGGAGTGATGCACGTACCCTGTGAGCAGAGTGACACTGGTCCTGAACGCTGATCTTCACTCCCTTCACGCTCACCTCCAGCACACAGGTGGACAGGGGCAGACCTGCTAACCGCCTGTTGCACGCCACCTGTCAGCACAAGTGTCCAGTCAGCAAATATCATGATACCAGTTTGATCTGAGCGTTGCCATGGTTACCTCCTCCCTGCATTGTTTCCTCCAGTGGGAGAATCTTAGCAGATTACGCAAAAAAATAAATTCTGGACAGGTTTTCCTGACTGTTCTCAGTTTGGTCTGGCTTATTGATCATCTGGTAAACATATTGATATATTTGCTTCATTCCTTGTTTCACATCTGCTCTGCATTGACAGTTTTTCTTGATGCACAATGACATAGTGGCCTCTAGTGGTGTGGCTCCGCATTGCAGTCTGTTAAACGTCCCAAACAGCAGCCTGGACTACCAGTCTGGACTACCAGGACCACTTCATGTGTCTCCTCTGAGCCTCCAGGGTTTGAGATTGGTGTGTGTGTGTGTGTTTTTTCAGCTGTGGGCTCCGGTAAACAGGGTAGTCCAACAGAGATGATCCATGAAAGGCTTCTTCTAAGGTAGAAGACGTAACCATTAATCACTACTAATCTACTGATAATAAGACTAATCAATTAAATGAACTGGGTTTTTGGGCTTTTATGTTTTACAAGGTAAGAGTTCCATTATAGTTATTCAGAAACGTACATTTAAAGAGTTAATTTAATCTGTGGAACCAATAAAATCCGTTTCATATAACAAAATCAAGAGGTCAACCATGAGGTATCACGAGTTTGATCAGAGACTGAAGGTAAAGCAGCTCTGTGTTGTAATGTTCTTAAAGAGGCTTTAGACGTAGCGCCGGCTTGAGAGGAAACAAGGAGATTATCCCAAACGGCTCCACCTGTGATCAGTCGGAGCGACGGAGAACGTCGACGCATAAACTCAGGTGTGTTGCTGAACAAAAGTAAAAACCTACAATAATTAGCCGTTCATCCATCTTAGGATGTTTGAACACGACTTAAGGCTAAAAGATTTCTGTTTCCAGGCTGGGGGAGACTTTTAGGGACATATTTCCTTAAAGAATCATGAGGATGTAGCTTAATAATCAAAAAATGTGAGATTTAAGTCGTGAGTTTAACAAGTTTTATACTTTATAGAGTTTTTTATCTGATGGGAGATGCAGATATGTGAGACTCCAGATCAGACACAATTCATGACGATGAAAAACACCCTAACTTATCACTAGTTAACACACACACACACACACACACACACACACACACACACACACACTGTACCTTCTGCATGGCAGCACATAACACGTCATTGCCTTTGTGAATGGGGACCTGAACCGACCCCAGGAACTGAACCAGGAACTGTTCGATCCAACCCTCCTTCAGGACTGAAAGCCAAAATCAAGAAGAGATCAGTTTGTGATGTTGATCATGATGAGAATCTCTTTTTTGACAGTAGATTTTTACATCGGCACCTTTGCTCGTATCTTTGGCCACCTTGACAGCGTAGAAAGCAGGAAAAATGCCAGCGGCCCCCGTCCTCATGTTGTAGCCCTGACACCACAGGTCCTCAGACTGATCCAGCATCAGCACGGGGTCGTCTGTCTCCAGACACAGCTCATCCGCGTGGCGGGGCACAAACCTACCAGCAGACAGAAACAACACAATCCGGTGTCTGGTCTGGGAGTGTGTGGTCAGGAACTCGTGTGTGTGTGTTGGGTGTTCACCTGTAGACCGCTCTGTGGCTCTGCTGTCTCTCCACTCCATCCAGCACACAGGAGAACAGACCGAAGGGCCCGGCCCCTAGGAGACACAACACCCGTCAATGCTCTGATGCTAACACCTGTGTTATAAAAGACTGGGAGGTAGCGACACGTGGCCTACATAGGCTGGTCGAGTTGAAGTCATTTCTCTCTTTCAGAGACACACTGTCATGAACATTTGTCACCTCCAGCTCTACTTTGAAATAATCAGGAGGATCCGGAGACTTTGCTCCAGACTAGTTCAGCTGGGCTGTGAGGAGAAGCTTTAGGATGTGTAGAAGAACACAACAAGCGTTAACGTTAGATCTCGGGGGTTAGATCTTAGGGTTCCTGCTGCAGGTTGTTCCTGTTGGTCGGATGACCCATAGCGTGGGTCGCACGATCGTCAGACAGCGTGCGTCTCTGGGACGCAAGCTTTAAATGCACTTCCATTCAACGAAAACGTTCACAATTTTTCCATTCCTCCACTTAAATTTCAAACCCGGAAATCGCCATCAAATGTTTTGATCTCGCGTGAGTTTCTCGTCACGAGACTCACCTGCGTGATTCTGCCTAATTAAATCGACCAAACAGAAACTCAATGTCTGCTCGTTTTACATGCTGATGTGATTAAGCGCGATACAAATAAAGGTTGATTGATTGATTATCATCATGCCTAAGAAAAAGATGCAAAAGTTGGAGAAAAATCAAGTGACAATGAGTGTTTTCTAGAATAAAAAACAATCAGAAGTTAATGAAGAAACAGAAACAGATATTACTACAGATATTACTACTGATATTACTACAGATATTACTACTGATATTACTACTGATATTACTACAGATATTACTACTGATATTACTACTGATATTACTACAGACATTACTACTGATATTACTACTGATATTACTACTGATATTACTACTGATATTACTACTGATATTACTACAGATATTACGACAGATATTACTACTGATATTACTACAGATATTACTACAGATATTACTACTGATATTACTACTGATATTACTACAGATATTACTACAGATATTACTACTGATATTACTACAGATATTACTACAGATATTACTACTGATATTACTACAGACATTACTACTGATATTACTACAGATATTACTACAGATATTACTACTGATATTACTACAGATATTACTACAGATATTACTACTGATATTACTACAGATATTACTACTGATATTACTACAGATATTACTACTGATATTACTACTGATATTACTACAGATATTACTACTGATATTACTACAGATATTACTACTGATATTACTACAGATATTACTACAGATATTACTACTGATATTACTACTGATATTACTACTGATATTACTACTGATATTACTACTGACATTACTACTGATATTACTACAGATATTACTACAGATATTACTACTGATATTACTACAGATATTACTACAGATATTACTACTGATATTACTACAGATATTAATACTGATATTACTACTGATATTACTACTGATATTACTACAGATATTACTACAGATATTACTACTGATATTACTACTGATATTACTACTGATATTACTACAGATATTACTACAGATATTACTAACAGATATTACTACTGATATTACTACAGATATTACTACAGATATTACTACAGATATTACTACAGATATTACTACTGATATTACTACAGATATTACTACAGATATTACTACAGATATTACTAACAGATATTACTACTGATATTACTACAGATATTACTACAGATATTACTACTGATATTACTACTGATATTACTACAGATATTACTACTGATATTACTACAGATATTACTACTGATATTACTACTGATATTACTACAGATATTACTACAGATATTACTACTGATATTACTACAGATATTACTACAGATATTACTACTGATATTACTACAGATATTACTACAGATATTACTACTGATATTACTACAGGTATTACTACTGATATTACTACAGGTATTACTACAGGTGTTACTACTGATATTACTACAGATATTACTACAGATATTACTACAGATATTACTACTGATATTACTACTGATATTACTACTGATATTACTACAGATATTACTAAATGTATGTGAGGGTTCTGTCAGCTTGGTTCAGTGTCCACAGGAGAGTATATGAGTTAAAGGCAAAGAAAACGATTGAGTGAAAACCAAATGTGAAAAAAAACTGTATTACATCTTTATTTATTTCTAAAACGTTTTTTTTAAATGACTACCAGGCTTTAACATTTTGATAATACTAACATGTAATTTTACTTTTTTTCTTTGTACTTAAACAGTTATGATATTATTAATAAAAACAATAGAATTGACAGTTTGTTTAGTTTTTATATTGTACTATTGCCAAAACCCAATCCTTGCGTACGCTTCCATATTCTGTTATTACTTTTGGGATGTATAAACGTCATGTTGGGATGCACAAATGTTTCTTGAAGCGCATCCCAGGGATGCACTACTTTCTGGCGGTAAATAAACTCTGGAATATACAAACCAGTGGTGACGTAATGGTTGCTGCTGCTGCCAAACAGGTTGAGGAACTTCCTGCTTCTGGAAGCCCCCGTCTTTCCTCCATTCCCGTCCTCTGAAGTCATGGCTGAACAGACCTTGGGCTGCTTGCAGACCCTTGCTACGTACTCCTTCCTTCTTTTCACCTCCTCCTCCCTCCTCCTCCGCACATCCTCTTCCCTCCTCCTCCTGGCCTCTTCCTCCTTTCTTCTCTTTTCCTCCTCTGTCCTCCTCTCTTGGAGCAGAACACAGGGTCAGGTTAAACCGGTAGGAACTGCTGAAGTCTGGCGCTGTAATCGCTTTCAGTGGTCATCCTCATTACATTATGTTTTGGTGTACATCTTTTTATATCTAGAGTAAATATAGTAAACGGTATTAAAAGACATTTTAGGAGAAATTCTGGAAGTCAACAACAACTGCTAAACCTCTTTCACCTCCTTTGCCTCCACAACGTGGAGGTAAAGAACAGGAAGAGTTTGGAGGACGTGGACACGAATATTTAGCCTGGCAGAGACTCTACTGACATTCTAGTAACACTGACATCATTCCTAGTGTCTGTCTGAGGTGTCTGTAGTCTTATTCAACCAGAAATCATTGATTTCATCCAGTGGAAGGCAGCAAGTCTACCCGACTGATTGATTGATTGATTGATCAATCGATCGATTGACACATTTTAAACAAATCTCTGGAGCGTTTTTAATCACGGTAGATCTAATCATCAGCAACAGTGCATACGTTATTTGTAAATGAAACATAATGTATGTTTATTTATGTTTATATTCTCATCTTATTTAAGGAAATTAAACATCCTGATGATTTGATGATTTCAAAGAGGGAGATACTGTATATATAGAGAGAAGCTATTTTCACTTTCAGCAGCAGACTGACGGAGCGCTGCTGATCCACATCCTTCAGGATATGAAAGTAAAACTGTTTTGATTGGATTGTTTTACATTTTGGGTTTAACTTTTTGTTTGTATAGTTTTCATATTAGAAATAAAGTTCATATAGTGTAGGTACTTCTTGTTACTTCAGGTGTGCCTCTGGTAGAAGCCGGTGGGTCCAGGCCCGTCTCGTCCCACCCTGGTTAGGACTGAGTACGGGGGACCGTGGGAGCACATCCTCCAAAGTTAAACACAGACTCAGGAGCTGCTATAAAACACGATGGGTCCTGTATCCTCACCTTGCTTCCTTGCTTCCTCTCTCCTCTTCCTCTCCTCCTCATACTCCGGGTCCTCCTCCTCATTGGCTGACTGATAGACCGTCTCCGTGTCGCTGTCTTGGTTGTGCTCATTGTAACTGTGCAAGCAGTCCTTGAGGCTGACCAGCTCCAGCTGAGCATGCTCATCCACCACCAGTGTGTACTTAACAGAATCGTAGTTCAACGCCGCTGTGGCGTCACTTTGTGGTTCTGTCTGAGCGGTCACATGATCCCCCTGAGCGGCAGAGCTGGCGCCGTCCACCTCCATGTTGCCTTCAGCTGCATCCACGTCTGGATCTGTTTCCACATGATCTGCACGACGGCAGGTGGAGCCATTCAGGACATTTGTGAAGGGAGTCACGACTCCTTCCCCGTCTTCTTCGCTGATGTCAGCGTTTATTCGGTGAGGTACCGAGGGCGGAAGGGGCCCGGGTGGGGGCCCCTCAGTGTCAGAGCCCAGAGACATCCTGTTGGATCCGCCCTCGCTGCTGGACCTGGAGAGGAAAGGGGGGTCTTCCTGGGTCCTGTCATGGTTTTGGCCTGAGGACAGAGTGTGTGGACAGTACATGCTGTGAATAAAAGGCACACCACCTCAGATGTATTACACACAAACTTTAAGGGATAGTTCAGCCCAAAATGAAGAGTGAAGTCACCCTATTATTTTGTTTAGGTGTGAGTTTCTACGTTACAGTACAGAGATATTTGCTGTAGAGATGTCAACCACCAGTCATCCCTCGTTACTCGCGGTTAATGCGTTCCAGGAACCATCCGCAAAACGAAATTCCACGATATAGCAACAAACTATATATTTTATTATTTACAGTAATTTAAACGTTTCTGAACCCTCCCCACACTGATATTAAACCACCTTCTATCTGTATTACCTTTAAAACACTCTGATAGACTGTGTAAAGCACTTTTGTGTCTCACGGAAGTCCGAGACTCACGGAACATAGCGCACTTCAGGATACCGTCAGCCAATAGAACGCACGTACGGTGTCACGTGACTACCTACTAAAAATCTGCGATGAGGTGAAGTCACACGTGTTGATGTGTGAATGCGTGAGGGATTACTGAACTTAAACACTCGACTTGTGGAGCTCAAAACACCAGAAAAAACATTTGAAAAATCTCTCAACAAATAAAAATCTGCCTTTTCAAGCTAATCCACAAGCTTTGATTTGGTGGAGTTGGGCTGATTTCCCTTCAGCTCTTGTTCCCTTGCAGCTCACACATTTTACAGTGAAGGTTTTTTTTATACTTCTCAAACTTTATCATTTTTTTCCCCTGTCAAACTAAAACCAGTTGTGTCCAACTATTTTTAAACAAACGTGACCCTGATGAACAGATGGTGAACATATCAATCCATCACTAAACTATCAGTTATCTGAACCTATGGTTGACCAGATTGGTTTTAATTGTGCTGCAGATTGTGTTGGTTCTGCTGATGGTAACACAACGACTCAATCATGCTGTCCCTCCAGATCTCCAAATATTGGAAGTTCCGACTGGATCAACATGATAGAGAACACTAATTATGTAATAATCTAATTATTATCTTCAGTAGCTAGTTCCTGATTTCTTCACAAGTTTGTTACACAACCTTGAGCAACAAGAAGCAGGTATTTCCATCAGACTCATCTGCAATACACACCAAAACAATCAAGAAGGATAGTGTACAACAAAGAGAAAGAACAAACGGAACCAAAGCAAACCTTGGATTTTGGGTGAACTGTCCCTTTAAACCTATAAAAACATAAAATGAACATAAGACAAACTAGAACATGAACGCTACTTTGTAGAATAAAACCATGATGGTGGTCGAGAAGGTCGCTTCTGAACTGTGTTCATGATTAGTGTTATTAAAGTGAAAACTGATGGCTGTACGATGGAAGACGTATCCGGTGATTGTACACCCACAGAGAAGAAACCATCAGCTGGTATGATTATTATTATATAGGGTCAGACGCCCCCCCTCCCCACACATTAGAATATGGACCACCATTAGTTCTGGAGGTGGATCCTTACCTGGGTCTTGGGCCTTGTCCTGGTTTCTTGGCACTACGGGCGTACGTGGGACCACCATGGCTGTCAGATAGACTTCCTGGTTGGGCAGAACGTTATTAGGCTTGGCTCTCTTTCCGTCTTTAGCTCCTGCTTTTCCTTTCCCGTCAGCCCCTCGGCTTCTCAGTCCACTTGCTTCTTTTGGTCTTGGATGTCCATTTTTCTCTTTCTCCCTCCCCTTGGACTCCTCACACAGTCTCCCTCCTCTTCTGTCTTCCTTACCTGCTGTCACTCCATCCCTTCCTCTGATGTCCCCCTGGTTCTTGTCTCTCAGAGCTGGAACTCCTTTTCCTGCCCCTCTCCCTCCTCCTGCTCCTGCTCCTCCTCCTCCTCCTCTCCTTTGACTCCTCTGTGACGACTGTGTGGCTGCAGACACATGTCTGTCCCGTGGTCGAGCTCGTACGTCTGCGGTGGTGGCAGCAGTGTTGCCTTTGCTTTTGGCTCCATTGGCGGCCGGTGGTTTGGGGGCTTGCCGGCGCGTGATCTGCCGGACTTTGTCCTCAGCTTTTGGCTGAGCAGCCGGAGGGGTGAGATCCCCTAGACACATGGAAACAAACATATCACATTACGTATGGCGTGCACAAAGGGATTATCACAATGTCCCACAGTAAGCAGGTTATCCTGAATAATGCTAGCTACTGGAACAGAAGGACAATTATGAAGCTAAAGATTCTCATTCTTGAGGGTCTGTTGCTGCTTTTATACTCTAACAAAGACACCTATTCACCACAAAGCATTCAATGTTGAAATCTGGTTGAGCAGGGTCCTGAGCTTCCTGATATTCCTTATTCTACTCCTCTAAGAGGGTAATCAGTCCTACCAAACATCACTTCTGTGTGCAAAAGAAGTGGATCATCCCTTTAAACACTCCACTGTATCTTCTGTTATCCCAACAAAATAAGAATTTCACAAAAAAAGGGAGAGGAAACGAATAATTCAGAATGAACAAAACTATTTTTAACTTGGTATTAACTTTGCATGAAGACTAAAAATGGGGAGAAACTATTAGCTTAGTGTATTCAAAATAAAAATGCAGCTTATGAGTCCAAACTTGTACGTATTTACATGCTGGAATAACATGCACAATCCTACTAGCATGACGATGGTAAAGAATGCCCATGAGCTTCTGAGACAGAGACCCTCACACCTTCCAGGGTCCTGCACTGGACTAACAGACTGGACATGTCTGAATCTGACGACATGACGCACAGGAGCCATTCCCAGAGGTGACGATCTGCAGATATTTTCAGCATTTTTCGGAGCATTGATCAAATAATAGCCAGACGTGAGTTCTTTATCTTTTCCATCTTTTTTAGGCCCCGTCCTCCCCCCTCCCCCCCCCCTTAGCCATAGCATTTGCCCCTTTCAATCCAATTAGTATGCTCCCTTGTAGGATGGTGTGCCCCATTTCTTTCTGGGCAGGGATGGGCAATCTATGGCATGGGGCCCACAGCGGCCCCATTGGTCTTTTTTAATCCTGCCCACCAAAAACTTGGTACAGATTTTCCCAAATCAAATCAAATCAAATCAAATCACGACTGCTTCCAATCATTTGACCCTGTCTTGTAATGGCTGGTGTTCCACCAGGTGGCGCATTTGGTACAGTACTGATTTGTTTTTGATGAGTCTAGGCTACTCCTTGATATTACTCGACAGTGAGTGGAGAGTGTTTGATGAAGAATATACAACTAAATACTTTTCCACTGAAGTCCGGTCAAAGGCTGCGTGTCTTATTGACCAAATCTGTTGTATAGGACTAGGTGTCGATATCCTTCAGTCGATACAGTACTTCAGGCACCGATTAGACTGTGGAGTTCAAGTGAGTGATGGGATCCTTTGGGTTGTCAAGTGGGCCCTCTTTCACTGATGTTTCACTGATTAACCCATGACACCTGCAGAGGGTTCAGCAGTGAGTCCCAGCGTCCCAGGTTCACTCCCTAGATGCCATCAGCTCACTTGAAGGACAAGGCTGGATTCTTTCTTTTTGTCCACAGCCACTGGCTGCCCTTCTCAGCAGCCCTAGAGAGGTCCTTGACTGTGGGCTTTCCCTCATACTCCCATCTCCCTGAGTAGCCTGAAAGTTGAGGTGGCTACAAACCCTCTGCAGCCAACCTCCACTGGGAGTACCATTGCTTTCCAGCCTTATTGTTGAGAATCTGCAGCAAAGTCAGCATACCTCAGCTCCTTCCGCTCATAGGCCTCCTCCACTGCACCCTCCCAGGGCACCATGAGCTCTATGATGTAGATGAGCTTGGGCGAGGATGACCACAGAACAAGGTCCAGGCGCAGGTGGATGCGATCTCAGGTGGGAAGCAGAGTTTCTTGTCCAGGTCTGCCGGCAGCTTCCAGTCTTGTGCTCTGCCCAGCTGTCCAGCATCAGCTCTTAAGGTGGCTTTTGCTGGCCTGTCCCTCTCGGACATTTGTCTGAGAGATAAGGTACAGTCAGACCTTGGCACACTTGTACTCCTCTGCAAGACTGGAAATGGGCAGATGTAACATCACTTTGCCGTAAAGCCCAATGCTGCTCAGGCACCTGAGAAGGCCAAGCCACTTCTTTGCATATGAACTAACCAACCTCTCAAGCTTTTCCACCTTTGAGAGCAGAACTTCGTAGAGGGTTAATGGCCACAGAAGATGTGGGAGAAGTCCATACTGCATGCACCTAAGCTCCAGCTCAGGTGCATGCAGGCAATTGGTGACCTCCTTCCTGAGTCACTCCATCTAGTCTTTGTCTTTGAGGGAAGCATCATACCAGCAATGTAGGCTCTTTAAAGGCTTCTCGGAGACCGAAGCCTTGGTCGTGGTCAATGTTGTGGGGTCATCCATAAAGGCCCTTACTGGTGGCAGCCTCAGCCCAGATCTTATTTGCTGTCCATGGCTAGGGAGAGGCCTACTGGGGTGATCGTGCAGCCGGCTATGATTCCCAATTCCAGGTGTTTACCTGCCGTGGTGTACTCTGATGTTGTCACACAGAGCTGGATGTCCTGAAAGTAAGCCTTGACAAGGGTTGTAAGAGCTGGTGGGACTCTGAAGTAGTCAAAGAAGGTTGTGAGGGACTGAGCCAAAGGCATTTGTCAGGTCCAGGAACACCACGTGGAGATCTTTTCCCTCCTTCTTGGCAACCTGAATCTGATGTCAGATGACACTAGTGTGCTCCACACGCCTGAGATGCCTGCTTTCCGAATTAACGTGTCAATCAGGAAACTGTTGCGCTTTTAAAGAAATACAATCTGCCATCATTTTCCACCAAACATTATTCATAATTATGTTAATAACCAGTGAAAACCAGAACGGACAGCCACCGCTCAGAGGTTGGCAGCTAATTTGCAGGGTCAACAAAACTGTTTTATCTGACAAAATGCCATCCAAGAATCGAGCATGAAGGCAAATTATTTGATGGCATTCAAATGAGCAGAGACCAGCAAACCTTAACTTACGAACTTCAATTGAGATATTTAAAGTTAATGTGTTTCTTCAATAATTTCCCCCTAAATTGGATACAAATTACTGAAAAGCCCTCAGAAAACCCCCAATCACTGGTTGGAGTTCTCATGTTGTCATTCCTGACCATGAATGAGCAGAAGGCGAAGCTCCGAGAGAAAGACCATGAAATGTACACAAATGTCAGAGCCTTCAAAAGCAAAGCAAATGTCAAACAAGTCAATAGCTCCTGTCTCCACACCAGACTGAGCTGACTGAGGCCTCACTGCAGAAAATACAGGAAGTCTCTGGACGACCTGCAGGGACCAATTCTACTGTCGTTTCTCTGATTTTGGAAAGATTGACAACTGGCTTCAGCTGGTGTCAGGTCCCACGCATCCAGAAGATGGCAAAGAGGATACTGGTGTCACTTGGTTCCAGTTATGTGTGTGAACAGACGTTTACTTTTACCAGCCAATCACCCCACAGATCCCAGTTCAGTGATGAACTAGGATCTGTGGGGTGATTGGCTGCTGTGGAAGTGCTGATAACCTCCACAGCAAAACTAACACCAGACTTTGATGTGCTGGCAAGAAAGGGTGATTGACAACACTGCTAGCACTAGAAGTTAGGAATATGAATATTGTAATGTCATTTTTGTGTTAACATTTGATATGAATGCGTCTACTGTTGGACCAGCCCGTCTATCAAATGCTAAAAGTCAAAGTGGTGCCTGAGCCTCCCCGGCTTCCGGGGAGAGAGAGGCAGTGGTCATCGATCCCCGAGATGAAGTTTCACGTGCGGACTCAAAATGGAGGGGATGTGGTAGAGGGAGAAACTCCCAGAATGCTTTGGGAACAGAGGCAGCGTAAATTAAACATGGTTGTCATTCTGGTAAAACAAGCGCTTAAATGTCATATTTCTTCTCAGACAAATAAAATCAATAGATGTACTTGATTAATGTAAATTAAATTGATATGCAGAAGGTTGTTGAGCCGTAAACATGGACTTGGACATTCAGTTTGTGTTCATTTCACCATTTCACACCTGAACAAACCAGGAGTCTAATCCGATTTCCTGCAGAAAAGATCTCCACTGGGAGTGACCTGACGCTGGATTTGTTTGCCGTGTAAAAATGTGTGATAATTATCTGTGACATAAGGTATTTGTAACATATGTATTGATGACCAGTTTCCTGAATGAGGCACTCCGAAATGAGGGGAAATTCAGAACAGCAAAGAATATTGAAGAAGAATATTGCACTAAAGTGAGGAAGACATTTTCTCCAAATATGACTCTAGTACTTCTTTATTTGTTTCATGTCTTCTTCATTTCTTCTTTTCTTTCTTTTTTGGTCTCTTTATGGTATAAATCATTGATGTTGAAATAGCTTTTCTACTGTGTGTTGAGATAAACAGTTGAATCTTTTCTTCTTTTGTTCTTTGTCCATACCTGTGATGTGTGGGGAGGAGGAGCGGGAGTCCTTCCAGCTGTCCTTCTTGCCCAAAGAGTTGTTGTTAATGGAGTCCTGCAAAGCAACGAGCAGACATCGTATATATATTATACATATACATATATATAATATTTATATCAGTACTGATCAGTGTCTGCTGAAGGAAGAGGTGTTAACACATAAATACATATAATTCAGGTTTCCTCTGCGTGTTACCCCCCCCCTCCATCCCGTCTGATGACATCATTGCCAGGAAGAGGAAAGAGCATCGATATCAACTACAAGACTGCTGACTCACTGACAGAAATCCCATCATGCATCTGTGCTCCCTGTAGCGCCCTCTCTTCTGTTACTATGGTTACTAAGCGTGCGCGTGCGTGTGTGTGTGTGTGTGTGTGTGTGTGTGTGTGTGTGTGTGTGCGTGTGTGTGTGCGTGTGTGTGTGTGTGTGTGTGTGCGTGTGTGTGTGTGTTTGGGGTCCAGTATGTGAGGAACCTCCGTTTGTGTCTCGCTGTCTTTTCTCAGTCTGCCATTACAACAGTATGGGGTGACGTGTGTGTGCACACACACCTCTAAACGTTTAATCTGATTGGCTGCCTCGGCTGCTGGGTGTGATTCTATTAAAATACAGCTGGGGGAGTCTGAACCATTGTGTTCTGACTCCTGAAGCAATCACTTCTGTGTCAGACGTCGTGCTTCAGCTCCTTTCACAATAAGAGGAAGCATTCATTTAAATTACAGTATGTTCTGCACTATAAGGCGCACCATTAATATTCACAACATTGCATATTTTGGGGGGTGGGACAAACCCACTCAACATCAGTCTGTAGAAGCCTGACTGTCCGGTGCTGGAAGACTTTATGCTAAGCTAAGCTAACCAGCTGCTGTTTGGGTTCTGTCTTCCGACTCTGGAGCGACAGATATAATCTATAACATATAATCTGTAACATATAATCTGTCACATAAACTGTAGGAAATAATTCATGTTGATTCAAGTGAAATACAGTAGATTCATATAGTTTTTGTGTTACGATAGAAGGCGTTAGATCTGTGATTAAATTTACGTGCTGATGAGTAGCCAACAGCAGCAGTTAGAGGCTCAGACACTTTTATGCATGTAGAAAATCATTTAGTCACACAAGATGGAAAACTTGGTCACTGCTGTGGGAATGTTGGGAGATGATTTGAGGTGCTGCAGTATATAGAGTACTGTAAGTAGATTCCATTCACATAAACACGAGTGGACAGAGCTCATTAGACCATACACATGCACCCAGCTGAATAAGAGAACATGAATGTTGTTGTTTTTATCATTATGTAGGAATTTGGGCCTAAATTCAACCCAGATAACACTTGATGGTGACTGAGCTAAAATGTAGACTCCTCTTTAGAACATAATTGATCTCCAGGGAATCAAACTCATCAATCAGCTGCTTTGAGAAGAAAGTTTGTTGTAATAAATATGTGATATTGCCAGTAAAGAGATCATTTAGAACTGATCATTTTAACCGTTCCTGCAGGTTATCGTTAATATATGACATTCGGTGAGTATTTTCATTGAATAAATGTAATACTTTTGACAAGACTAGTTCAGAAGTACATGGTCCAGCTGTGAGGTTCTGATGGACATCAGTGCCTCTGATAACGGACCTCTGATGCCTTCTGTCCAGAATGTTTCCATCAGTTGTGCATCTGCATCTGCAAATAATGCACCTGATCTCATTTACTTTAAGCCCAACACCCCCATGGCTGCACAGAAGGGCTGATGCCCGTGTGCTATTTAGATACATGTGGAGGGGGTGTGAAGATGACGACTGTATGAGTCGCAGCCCACAGATCAGGGGGTGTGAAGAGGAAGACAAATGAAAACAGCCACATCCAGTCCACGGCATCACGGGGTGAGCTATGAACCCACATCGCCCTTGGCTAACAGGTTAGCGAGCGTCTCTAACCGACACCAGACACCCCCCTTCAGACAGACATAACAGATCAATGGCTGAATCATCCAACTCTGGCAAGCCTTTCTTTTCTATTATTAGATCATTTATTTACTTCCTATTAATTTCACTGTCCCCCCCGCGGGCCTCCATGAGCTGCAGCCCCGTCACCTTCATCTTCACTGCAGGTTTACCAAACCCCCAAGCATGATATGTAGGATGCACTGACATAATGGATGCATTATAACACATGTATGTATCTTTATGTCAGAGTCTGCTTCTTCTTGTTCGCTCATCGTGCATCTGCAGGTTCTGGTCCACTGCAAGGCTGGGTCAGGTGTTCCTGTTGGTTTCTCAGGTTTCAGTCAGTGAAGCTCAGCTTCTGAACAGCCTGCAGTCGAATGACTATGACAGGTCATAGGAGAATTATTAAAGTCCATTTCCAGACAATTCACATCTCTCTCCTGCACTTAGGCGATGCTCGAAAATGGGCTCAAACCGTCGACCCTGTCAACAAACTAAACTCACCATGAGATTCCTTCTTTTCACCTTAACAGTAAGTGAAGGGCACTAAACCCACAGTCCACGTCTGACACAAATGTGTTTTATGTTTGTGTGGAGCAGTTTGAAGGGAAACAACATCCAGTTCAAATAGCCCATGTGGTAGAGGTAATGTAATAATGGCAGTAGTTAGCATGTAGGTTCACCAGTCAGAGTCAGGACCTCATATGATCCAGTTCCATCGTTCTGCTGGTTGTAGTAGGACTGTTGTATCCGTATATATAAATAACACCACAGCACACACAGAGGCATGCATGAAGAACTTGATGTCACCTCCATTCCATCACTGATCAGCATGCAGCACATTTCATTAGCACATCCAGTGCTAACACTACCTCACTGACGATCTGGGCAGTGTTCAAGTCGTCTTGGATGCATGACGTACGTCCTGGTCTGATTCAAAATCAAACAGCTGGGTGACTCTTTAGGGCTTGGCTACAATGTGATTGACAGGTTGTTCCCATGTTGTGCCCCCAGGTTCTCAGATCAGCGAGATCCCCTATAGAAATCAAAAAAACCTCCAAAGCAAGTGAAAACTAGCACATCTGAAGCTCAGGGAGACTCTTTTTTGCCACTTTAAACTGTGGTAACATAATTATTTCCTGTAGACTGGAGAAGCTCTATATGTGCACCAACAGTATTTGGGCATTTATCCTGTTTTGCTCATGTTTCCTCCAAAATGTTTTACATTTCGTAATGCGCCAAACCTTTTCAATGGGAGACGAGTGAGGGCTGCAGGTGGGTCAGTTCAGCACCTGGATTCCTACTATGGCGATAGCAACATACTCCACTTGGTCCTAAGTGTTTGTTGAGAGCAGGTGAGACGGTCCATGAATGTGACTTAAAATAACTGGAATAGTTTTAAATATTATGTGTACAAAACTGTGGTGAGACCAGCGATGTTGTTTGGTCTAGAGACAGTGTCACTAAGGAAAAGACAGGAGACAGAGCTGGAGGTAGCAGAGATGAAGATGCTGAGGTTCTCTCTGGGAGTGACCAGGAAGGATAGGATCAGGAATGAGTACATCAGAGGGACAGCACATGTTAGAGGTTTTGGAGATAAAGTCAGAGAGGCCAGACTGAGATGGTTTGGACATGTCCAGAGGAGAGATAGTGAATATATTGGTAGAAGGATGCTGAGTTTTGAACTGCCAGGCAGGAGGCCTAGAGGAAGACCAAAGAGGAGGTTTATGGATGTAGTGAAAGAGGACATGAAGGTAGTTGGTGTGAGAGAAGAGGATGCAGAAAACAGAGTTAGATGGAGGCAACTGATTCGCTGTGGAGACTCCTGAAGGGAAAAGCCCAAAGGAAAAGAAGGAGATTATGTCTTCTGCAAACATCCATCTTCTGGGTCATGAGAGATAGATTTTCAACAGAGGTGTTGTTTCTTTTCTTCTTCTCTTAAACAAAGAAGACTTCGGGGGTCCAAAGCTACAGTGCTCGGATTATTTTTTGTTCAGACACCCCCCAGTGGAAGAAACTTCAGATGAAACTTCCTGCCTGTCTATCGCAGGCTTGACTGAATGTATACTTTGGTTCAGTTTCTTTCAGGAGAAACTGAACCAAAGTAATTTAGTCGGCCAGGTGCGATTAACAAAACATCTCACAAAAACCGACTACCTTGAGACTTCTTGGATACATCGAGACCATTGATGGAAGTTTAAGTCCCATCTAGGTTTAATGCCCCTGAAGTAAACCCACAGAAACTCTTTATTCAGGCTTGAATGCTACCGCCATTCTCAGATTTTCCATATCCAATGGGATTTAAGGCCTGATCCTGACGTGACTTGATAGAAAATCCCAAGAACAACAAAAGCAAACAATTCAATTCATATAATCTGCTGTGGCAGAATGGAGTTCCATCAAGACTCAAAACCAAGATGAACTCTTAATCCCTCGAAGAAATCCAGGTCTCTTTCTTTATATTTGATAAAAATCAACTGATCAAATCATAGAGGAATAAATTCTGCCAAGTGAAGGTAAATAAACTTGGGGACTGGGGGACAGACTACAGGTGTTGCTGGATGTAAAAACAGCGTGACTACACTAAAGCCTCCAATGTCTGGTTATCATTTAGAAGCTAATTCCTGCATTTTATTTGATTCTCCCAGCAAACCTTTGTTACTCAGTTTCCTGTGAAGGGAACTCCAGGTTAGGATGAGGTGACAGCTCTTATCTGTAGTCTTTAAACAGGATTAAAGCAGATTAAAGGAAGTTAACTCAGAAACAGCCACTCATCACTAACCACTGCCTGCTTCAGAGTCTGTTTTCAAGGTAATGCTCCTCCTTTGACTCGGGATTTGACTCCCGGAACACGACGCTACAGCTCAGCCTCATCTGAAACACACTTCATGAGGACCGAACAGGAGCTGATGGGATGTGGGTCAGCAGGAGGGAAACACGTCAGCTCCACGCTGGAGACGTGTGGACAGACCTGTGTGTGGGTGGTGCAGGGTGTCATCTCTCTCACACACACACACACACACACACACACACACACACACGGTTCCACCCATCCAGCCTCTCAGCTCATCTCCCAGCTAGCGGACCCCCCAGCATCCTTACCTGGGTACCGGCTTGTGGCAGCTGGGGGAACAGAGCCAGCGTGGTCGGCCTCTTGGGTCGGTATTTGTCCATGACAGCACAGGTCGGTCCCTTTTGAAAGAGGACAGCTTCCTCTTCCTCTCCTCCTCCTCTCCTCCTCCTCCTTCGGTAAGCCAGCACAGGAGCCGCTCAGCTCGGACAAGGCCTCTCCCACCCTCCTCTTCCTCTCTCTCTGCCCCGTCTTCCTCCTCGCTCCTCTCAGCATCAATCAGCTCCAAGGTTCTCTTCAGGACACGCCCCTTCCGCTTAACCTCTGCACAATCATTGGATGGCAAAAGTGTCACATCATCCTCATCAGCGTCATCTTCCTGGCAGTAGTGGAATGGAGAGGAGAAACACACACAGGGAGAGGAAGAGGAGCGGGTGGCGTTCAGCAGGGATGGAGTGAAGTGGGACTGATGGAGTGACGAAGGCAGTGGAAAGCGCAGCACAGAGGGAGGGGGAGGAGGAAGTCAGAGCCAACCAATCAGAGCAAGGCATGACATCATCAGCTGGTTTGCTTGAATTAAGGATAATAAAATCTGTGTGTGTGTGTGTGTGTGTGTGTGTGTGTGTGTGTGTGTGTGTGTGTGTGTGTGTGTGTGTATGTGTGATTCAGTCCACATACACACCGACTAATTACTATTTTTATTGTTAGCATTTTTATTAGTATAGAATTATTATCATTATTACTACTATTATTATTATTATTATTGTTGTTATTATTATTATTATTGTTGTTGTTGTTATTATTATCATTATTACTTCTATTATTATTATTATTATTATTGTTATTATTATTATTATTATTACTACTACTACTACTATTATTATTATTACTATTATTATTATTATTATTGTTGTTATTATTATTATTATTACTACTACTACTATTATTATTATTACTATTATTATTATTATTATTATAGATGGATAATCTTTTGTAAATTTAATTCAGCTGGAAGGACACAGGCAAAACAACTTCTTCTTCTTTTCCTTTTGGCTTTTCCCTTCAGGGGTCGCCACAGCGAATCAACCGCCTCCATCTAACCCTGTCCTTTGCATCCTCTTCTCTCACACCAACTACCTTCATGTCCTCTTTCACTACATCCATAAACCTCCTCTTTGGTCTTCCTCTAGGCCTCCTGCCTGGCAGTTCAAAACTCAGCATCCTTCTACCAATATATTCACTATCTCTCCTCTGGACATGTCCAAACCATCTCAGTCTGGCCTCTCTGACTTTATCTCCAAAACCTCTAACATGTGCTGTCCCTCTGATGTACTCATTCCTGATCCTATCCTTCCTGGTCACTCCCAGAGAGAACCTCAGCATCTTCATCTCTGCTACCTCCAGCTCTGTCTCCTGTCTTTTCCTCAGTGACACTGTCTCTAGACCAAACAACATCGCTGGTCTCACCACAGTTTTGTACACCTTTCCTTTCATTTTAGCTGAAACTCTTCTATCACACATCACACCTGACACTTTTCTCCACCCATTCCATCCTGCCTGGACACGCTTCTTCACCTCTTTTCCCCACTCTCCATTGCTCTGGACTGTTGACCCCAAGTACTTAAAATCCTCCACCTTCTTGATCTCTTCTCCCTGTAACCTCACTCTTCCACTTGGGTCCCTCTCATTCACACACATGTACTCTGTCTTACTGCGGCTAACCTTCATCCCTCTCCTTTCCAGGACAAACCTCCACCTCTCTAGCTTCTCCTCCACCTCTTCCCTACTCTCACTGCAGATCACAATGTCATCTGCAAACATCATAGTCCATGGAGATTCCTGTCTAACCTCGTCTGTCAGCCTGTCCATCACCATAGCGAACAAGAAGGGGCTCAGAGCTGATCCCTGATGCAGTCCCACCTCCACCTTGAACTCCTCTGTCACACCTACAGCACACCTCACCACTGTCTTACAGTCCTCATACATGTCCTGCACCGCTCTAACATACTTCTCTGCCACTCCAGACTTCCTCATACAATACCACAGTTCCTCTCTGGGCACCCTGTCATAAGCTTTCTCCAGATCTACAAAAACACAATGCAGCTCCATCTGGCCTTCTCTGTACTTCTCTATCAACATCCTCAAAGCAAATACTGCATCTGTAGTACTCTTTTTTGGCATGAAACCATACTGCTGCTCACAAATGCTCACTTCTGCCCTTAGTCTAGCTTCCACTACTCTTTCCCATAACTTCATTGTATAGCTCATCAGCTTTATTCCTCTGTAGTTGCCACAACTCTGCACATCTCCCTTGTTCTTAAAAATGGGCACCAGCACACTTCTCCTCCACTCCTCAGGCATCTTCTCACTATCTAAGATCCTGTTGAACAACCCAGTCAGAAACTCTACTGCCACCTCTCCTAGACACTTCCAAACCTCTACAGGTATATCATCAGGACCGACTGCCTTTCCACTCTTCATCCTCTTCAGTGCTCTCCTCACTTCATCCTGGCTAATCTTTGCTACATCCTGGTCCACAACAGTCACCTCTTCTAGTCTTTGTTCTCTCTCATTTTCCACGTTCATCAACTCCTCAAAGTACTCTTTCCATCTTCCCATCACACTGCTGGCACCTGTCAATAGACTTCCATCCCTATCCTTAATCACCCTAACCTGCTGCACATCCTTCCCATCTCTATCTCTCTGTCTTGCCAGCCTGTATAGATCAGTCTCTCCCTCCTTACTGTCCAACCTAGCATACAAGTCATCATAAGCTTCTTGTTTGGCCTTTGCTACCTCTACCTTCACCTTACGCTGTATCTCCCTGTACTCCTGTCTACTCTCCTCAGTCCTCTCAGTGTCCCACTTCTTCTTAGCTAACCTCTTTCTTTGTATACACTCCTGTACCTCCTCATTCCACCACCAAGTCTCCTTATCTACTTTCCTTCCAGATGACACACCAAATACTCTCCTACCTGTCTCCCTGATCACATTAGCTGTAGTTGTCCAGTCATCTGGAAGCACCTCCTGACCACCCAGAGCCTGTCTTAACTCCTTCCTAAAGGTCATGCAACACTCTTCCTTTTTTAGCTTCCACCATTTCGTCTTCTGCTCTGCCTTTGCCCTCTTCATCTTCCTCACCACCAGAGTCAGCCTACACACCACCATCCTATGCTGTTTGGCAACACTCTCACCTACCACTACTTTACAGTCACTGATCTCCTTCAGGTTACACCGTCTACACAAGATGTAGTCTACCTGTGTGCTCCTACCACCACTCTTATAGGTCACCCTATGTTCCTGCCTCTTCTGGAAGAAAGTATTCACTACAGCCATTTCCATCCTTTTTGCAAAGTCAACTACCATCTGTCCTTCTGCGTTCCTCTCCTGGATACCAAACTTGCCCATCACTTCCTCATCACCTCTGTTTCCTGCACCAACATGTCCATTGAAGTCTGCACCAATGACAACTCTCTCACTTCTAGGTATGCTCTGCATCACTTCATCAAAGTCCAACCAGAATTTCTCCTTCTCCTCCAGCTCACATCCTACCTGTGGAGCATACCCACTAACAACATTGAACATCACACCTTCTATTTCTAGCTTCAGACTCATCACTCTATCCGACACTCTTTTTACCTCCAGGACATTCCTAACAAACTCCTCCCTCAAGATAACTCCTACTCCATTTCTCTTCCCATCTACACCATGATAGAACAACTTGAACCCTGCTCCTAAACTTCTAGCCTTGCTACCTTTCCACCTGGTCTCCTGGACACACAGTATGTCTACCTTCCTCCTCTGCATCATGTCGACCAACTCTCTACCTTTTCCTGTCATAGTTCCAACATTCAACGTCCCTACTCTTAGTCCTATACTCTTGGTGCTCCTCTTCTCTTTCTTCGTGCGAACGCACTTTCCTCCTCTCCTTCTTCGACCAACAGTAATCCAATTTCCACCGGCGCCCTGTAGGTCAACAGCGCCGATGGCGGTCGTTGTTAACCCGGGCCTCGACCGATCCGGTATGGAAGTCATATGTTTGATTCGCATCTTTGATTTGGCAAAAGTTTTACGCCGGATGCCCTTCCTGACGCAACCCTCTGTATTTATCCGGGCTTGGGACCGGCACAATAAGACACTGGCTTGTGCCCTCTTGCGGCTACATTACAGGCAAAACAACACAATATGATATAAATGTATACAGAATTTTAATGTTTTAATGCTATTTATATTTCAGATGCATTCTCTATTTCAGGAACCTCTGTTATTTAATTTCTCTTATTTTAACTGACTTACATTCTTATTTTTCTATGAGATATTTTTAAGTTTCCATGTAATCTCTTTTAGTTTGAAGGAAGATGCTGCAGTAATCATTAGCTTTACTAAATGTACACATTAAACTGGTATTCCGTCATCAATTGAAGGCAATACAAGATCAATAAATCAAGTTTAATATTCTGTGTACACATAAAGGTAATACAGGAGTGAGTTCTACGGTACGTTGCAGTCTGGACACTGAGACGCTTGAATGCATCTCGGTTCATCTTCAAATCCTGCTGCTCTGGCCTGGAGGCCGGGGGGGTTTTCATCTCCCTGTATTGTGGAAGTAAATAGTATATAGTGTTTTAAAGATAGCCTGTTTATTATAAACCAGGAGCATATTACGCTTCATGACATTCTATCTGTATGAAACACATCACCATGAAATATTAAACATACCATTATCACACTCTGACACAAACCATCTTAACATTCAATCAATTCACTCAAACAGAATTTGTGACATAAATATCAGATGAAGATGGAGCTGAGGATCAACATTTGATCTTTTTCTCACCTGAAATAAAAAAAAACAACTGAATATCCATCCACCTATGAAGTAAAGACACTGAGTGTGAAGTTAATATTACTTCATCTCAGCTTAATGACCAGAAACATGGTGAAGGTCGTCAGGTCGTCTTTTTCAGACAATGGGAATTTTAACAGCTGACGCTTAACTCAGATTCTCACCCAAGATTCAAGATGATTTAATCAAGTGACGTGCGCTGAGGTTCATGCTGGTGAGGCACTGAATTCATCATAATTAGATTTATAAAAATATGAACCTACAGTGTAGCTTATTCACCATTTAATTAGCAACCGGTCATTTTTAAAGTCTCATAGCAGAATTATTTACATGTACAAACGGTAACAATTTAATTAAATAAAAATGTTATGTTGTTTCCTACTTACTACTACTACTACTACTACTACTACTAATAATAATAATAATAATAATAATAATAATAATAATAATAATTATAATGATAATAACAATAATACATTTTATTTAAAGGCGCCTTTAGACACTCAAGGTCACTGTACAAGATTACACAAAGTCCATTTTACAATCAACAAATAAAAATAAATAAAATCAACACAAAGAGCAACAGGTTTCAGCTGGAATATGCTGCCTTAAACAGATTTGTTTTCAGTTGTGATTTGAAATGGGGGAGTGAATCGATATTTCTTAGTTGAGGTGGTAGTGAGTTCCAGAGACGGGGAGCAGAGCTGCTGAATGCTCTGTACCCCATGATAGTGAGACGGGCCAAAGGGACAGACAGGTGTAAGGAGGAGGATCTGAGGGGGCGGGAGGGGGTGGTAACATGGAGGAGATCGGACAGATATGGAGGGGCGAGGTTGTGGATGGCCTTGACGGTGAGGAGGAGAATTTTAAAGTGGATTCGGAACGGACCGGAAGCCAGTGAAGCTGTGGGAGGACAGGAGTGATGTGGTGAATGGAGGGGGTTGGAGTTATGATGCGGGCAGCTGAATTCTGGACCAGTTGTAGTTTATGCAGGGATTTGTGAGGGAGCCCAAATAGCAGAGAATTACAATAGTCGAGTCGAGAGGTGACAAGACTATGGTCAAGGATGGCTGTAGTGTGGGGTGTGAGGGAGGGGCGGAGACGATTGATATTTTGTAGGTGGAAGTAGGCAGATCTGGTGATAAAACACCAGGTCTGCCTTATTGTTGTTTAATTTAAGGAAGTTTAGGGTGAACCAGATTTTTATTTCAGAGATGCAATCAGCAAGGGAGGTGGGCACAAGAGTGGAAGAGGGTTTAGTGGTGAGGTAGAGCTGGGTGTCATCAGCATAACAGTGAAAATGAATGTTGAATCTACGAAAAATATCGCCAGGGGGAAGGAGGTACATGATGAAAAGAAGGGGCCCCAGGACAGAACCCTGGGGCACGCCTGAAGTGACAGGAGTGGGGGAGGATTTAACGGACTTGAGTTTGATGAACTGAGTGCGGCCACAATAAGATGAGAACCAGGCTAATGGAGTGTGTGTGGGTGGTGCCAATAGAAGGTAGTCTGTTGAGGAGGGTGGAATGACAGATGGTGTCAAATGCTGCACTCAGGTCAAGGGGGACGAGGAGGGTGAGGAGTCCAGAATCAGCTGCCATGAGAAGATCATTGGTGATTTTATTGAGGGCAGTTTCAGTGCTGTGGAGTGGGCGGGAACCAGACTGGGACTGTTCATACAGGTTATTGTGTGACAGGTGAGAATGGAGTTGGGAGGCAACTGTCTTTTCAAGGATTTTGGACATGAAGGGTAGATTGGAGATGGGACGGAAGTTGTTGAAGTCAGAGGGGTTGGCACGAGGTTTTGTCATTATTGGGGTGATGGCAGCAGTTTTGAACAAAATAGGGACAGTTCCAGTGGTGAGAGAGGAGTGAATGATGGCAGAGATGAGAGGGATCAAGGAGGGGAGACAGGCTTTAACAAATTATGTGGGTAAGGGGTCCAGTTGACAGGTGGATGTCTTAGACTGTCTGATGAATTTTGTTATTTCTAAGTAGGTAACTGGAAGGAAGAGAAAGATTGTAAGGGCGTGTGAGAGTCGGCTGAGATGCTGAGGTGAGGGATGGATCCGAGATGTTGGTGGATGTCAAAAACATCCAGGTCAATATTTGTGATTTTGTCATTAAAAAAGGTCATGATGGAGTTGCAGATGGAGGTTCTGTTCAGACGAGGGGGTCGAGAGTCCTGAGGTTTGGTGATGTTATTGAGTAGGGAGAACAGTGACTTTGAGTTTCCCTTATTGGCTGTGATTATACTGGTGAAGTATTGGGTTTTTGGTGTTGGCAATGGCCTCCTTGTAGCTGAAGACTTGGCTATTGTATAGTTCTTTGTGGATGGTAAGACCAGTTTTCCTGTAAAGTCGTTCAAGTTTATGAGCTTGGGCTTTCTTGAAACGAAGATCGGAGGTGAACCAGGGAGTAGAGATGGAGAAAGAGACAGATCTGGCTTTTAATGGAGCAAGAGAATTTAGAATATTATGGAGATTGTTGTAATAGGAAACCAGATCATCAGGGGTAGATAGGTTGTGGATTTGTGGGGGGTACAAGGAATGGATACTTGAGCTGAGTGTGGCAGGGTTTATGTTCTTTATGTTCCGGAATGTAACATAATGAGACGTGGTGTTTTAGAAGAGGAGAAGGTGAGTTTTACAGTAAATGAGAGAAGAAAGTGGTCAGTTATGGGGCGTTTATGGGGAGGATTCCAACTGAAGGATATTACTCGGTTAGATAAAATGATTAAACCAGAAAAGGTAGTCTGGAAGGAGTTGGAGTTGGTTGGTAGCTGCGAGCAGCGGCAGCCAGTTGCGCCAGCGTTCACTCGTCAGCCATCTTGTTTATGTTACATTTACTTCTAAATGAAGTCCATGCGCCGCCCCTTCTGAACAAAAGCAGCGAAAAATTTGAGTTAAGATATGTAATCTTCCATTTCTATAGTAAGGCAAGGCGAGCAGAAAATAAATGAATGGCTGTAGTTTGCCGTCACCTCTTCTACGGCTGAGGAAGAGGAATCCTCAGCTGAATCCCTGGGATCAGCAGCGCCCCCTACCATGAGGCGGGAGAACTGCGTGCCTCACTTCGTGCTTTTTCCCAGGACCGCTAGACTCCAGAAAGACGTTACACACCTGCAGTTACTGACAAAAAAACCCACTGTACATTATATACATTAGCTAAATTATGGAAATTTAGTTTATATAGCAAACGTGTTTGTATGTTTTAATAGCGACATATAGAGTTAGCATTATGTCTCACTGTTTGGCTACCAGCACAGCTAGTGGAGTCACTGATCAACTCATGGTGAGGCTCGTCTGGCTGGTGTCTCACCGCAGGTCTCTGATCAGTATTCCATGTAAATGTGAAAATTCAGCGGTTTTGAGTAAAAATAACCTAAAATTGGTGACGTAAAATGGAAAATAACTATATAATTCACATCACTGGATAAATATAAACATCTCTTCCATTTTTCATTTCTTTCTTTCATGATGGCAGATGAGGCCGTGCCTCGCCTGCCTCCCCCGTCGTCACTGAAGCCTGTCTGGAATAATTAGCGTTATGATATAAACTAGGAGAAAACTGGGTTATCACCCAGGAAGTGTTTTGATTCAGTTAAGGTCTGAGACATCTCAGGGAAAATATTACAGATTTCATCTGGTTAAATTTGTTACCACCAAGTTTAGATGAAATTTTGACCTTTTTTTTTTTTGCTTCCTTTACATCATAAAGGAAACGATAACTCACCTTTTGCAGGAAATGTAACTTTTGGTCTTCATTTTTCCACAAATAAATGAGATCTATATTAGATCCAAATCAGATCTAACTATACAACTGAAATCATTTTATTTGCACTTTATACTGATAATAAAAAATTAGGTTAAGCTTTAGTCTTGCACACACAACTAGATTTACAGTACAGAAACCCAACTTGGCCATTTTCAAAGGTTATTTCATTCAAACTATTGAATAGATTTAAAAACTGAAATCAATTTGTTTTTATGTCATTTGTACTGATACTGAATTATCTATCCATAGATACTTCAGTCCTGACCACATGTTGTTTACAGACACCAGAACGTTTCATTTGTACAACCGTGTTTCTGAGCTGGGATGTCATCTTTGAAGGCAGACAGAACATCTGACACGAGTGTTATTCAGCAAAAAGAGAAAGAACCAGAAACTGTGATTAGAATTAGTCCTTCAGCAATTTTAATGAAAATAAAGTCTTTTAGTGCAATACAAAACAACTAAACATCCATTGTTCAGTCCAGCAGAGCCTCGTGCCGTTGTTAGCTGGAATGTACAGCAGAGCAGGAGCGTCTCATCAGAGCTCGTGTTGCGTTCGGGTGGGTGGGGTGGGGGGGTGAGACCCCCGTCATGGTTTCTGACCTGAGATGCTGAGCAGGCCGGTTACGTTCTACGATTCAAACAATTACCAGTTTGTCTGAAACACGACAACAAAACGTCTGAACATGTCTACAAAACGTCTTTGGGGAAACCTCCACCCTAACAGGCATCACTGGGGGGGGGGGCGCTTCACGAAGTCCCACTCTAAACAGAACCGCTTTATCTGCAAATTAAGAAAAAAATTAAAAATAAAGCCTGAGCTTGAAATAAAGTGAAATGGACGTCGTGATCGTCACTTTTAAAAAGACGTTCTGATCGTGTGACTGGAATGAACGGTTCCTCCAGGAGTCACATGACCAGAGTGTTGGCTTCCTTTGGTAAGAAATGTACGGATATTTTTCTGATGTAATGATTTTAGTGAATGTCCCAACATTGTCGAAAACCACAAAGGGTTTGATCAAGTAGCCTTGAGCTGATCACAACTTGATCAGCTCAAAATATTGCGGAAATTGGATAATTTCAATATATTCTGGCTTTTTGAGTTCAAAGAAAAAAATTCATCAGGTTAATAATTTATCCTAACCTTCCAGGAACCACCTTCAAAAACGAAATTCCACAATATAGCGACAAACTATTTATTATTTACGGGAATTAAAAACAGTATCAGATAGAAGGTGGTTTAATATCAGTATGGGGAGGGTTCAGAAACCTTTAAATTATCGTAAGTAATAAAATAGTTTGTCTTCTATCATGGAATTCGTTAATCGCCTGTGGTTCCTGGAGCGCATTAACCACGAGGAACGAGGGATCGCTGTATGCACGGTTTTTGGGGGCGGGGCCTTTACATTCCACATCTGCTGACAAACACTTGAGTTCTTTCCCATGGAGCAACGGGAAATCGGGGGGGGGGGGCGTCTGGTCTCTCGTGACAACAGATAATGTTCTGGGGCTTCTGGGATGGCAGCGACACTCTGATGAGATCGGTGAGTGAAGACGACGCCCGCCTTCATCTGGATCGGTTATCCTGGGGTGACTTGTCGCCAACGACGACCGTTTACCCGCTGCAGTAAAAGCCTGCACAAACACCGTTGGTCGATACTACAAGCACTAAAAATAGAAAGCAAAATGTTTCTGGCACCGGAGTGTGTGTCCGTTTCCTAGTCTGCCTTTCCGTGTTTCCAGAGACGACACGTCCAGAACGCCGTCTGCCGCGGGTCATCCAGCTGTCTGACCGTCTGCAGGTCTCCATCTGAAAGTCACAGCAGAGAACATTCTTTTACTTCAAATACAAGCAAACCTTGGTGTTCGAACGCTTTGGACATCGAACAAATCGGAATTCGACCAAAAAAATTAGGAATTTTTCTGTTTTGGAAGTCGAACACGAAACAAACGCAGTAACATCCGTCCTCCTCCTCCTCCTCTCCAACGTTCACGTATGCCAACTGCTCACCACCACAAAGGTAAAAATTCTTATCTTTGTCGTTCTGATGCTTTAACTGTAACATGTTTTTTAATCACCATTTGTCTTTTCGTACCGTAAACTCTGGATTATTGAGCGCAGCTGAACAGAAACCGCCCCGACTCGGGTATAAAAGAAAAGAGACTCGTGTTTTTTCCTGGAAACAACCTGCAGCAGCTGTTTCCTGCTGGGACGACCAGATCGTCTTTAACTTTAAATCTGCGTCATGTTGCTCCCCCCTGTGTGTTTCCCATCATGAGGGGTGTTCATGATGTGCAAAATGTCTGTTCAGAACTCAATCAAACTACCGTAGTGTCTTCCTCGCTGCATTATCTCTTCCAGCTGTCTGTCTTGCTCTTGTGCTTCCTGCTAGAGCGCCCCCTAGAGGCTGTTAGCCTGTAAAACTCTAGACACGGAGTACCTGAAGTCTCTAATGATGCCCGTTTGTCTCCACAGACACCTCCTCCTCCATCCTCTCCTCTTCCTGCTCGGTGTCCTCCTCCATCCTCGACTCCCCTCCAGCCTCCTCCTCCTCTGACCTCACATCTTCATCTCTCCGTCTCTCTGGGTCAGCCTGGGGGCAGTTCTGCCGCCCTCGGGGCCTCTGGTTGCGCCGGGCCTTACGAGTGAAGCCTTTTCTCCTCTGCCCGTGGAGGCAGGACTGAATCGGGGTGGGGGAGGGACTGGGGGACGGGGACAGGGTGGGACATGACGGAGACGAGGGTTGGGATCTCAGCACGAGGCTGTGGGGTGGGGAGGGAGGAGGGTTTAGGGCAGATGTAGATGTTACGGCTGTGGAGGGGCATGTGTGTGGGCCTGAGGGGGGGCAGGGAGTCTGGGAGGGGTAAGTGTCTGCATGTGGAACGTGGATGAAGGATGCACAGGCTGTGGACGAATCAGGAGCTGTGGAGCAGCCGGCCGCCTCAGCGTCAGCAGGAACCCTGGGGGGGGAGTCTGGAGGACGAGAACAACGGTTGGAGCTCAGACACTAAACATCACTGATGGGGCTGCTGGTTCCTACCGGCGCCGCTGCTGGTCTGGGACTCGTCCGTCATTGGTGGCTCCGCCTCCTCCTGGATCGTTGGTACCGATGCCAACAAACCTGGAGCACACACACACACACACACACACACACACACACACACACACACACACACACACACACACACACACACACGGTAATATTCATAGAAAACACATTTATGAAAGACAGAATTCAAGCTGCTAGAAGTCCAGTGTGAAGTGACGGTGTTGGTCCACTGGGGTTTATCAACACCCCCCACCGCCCCCGAAGCCCTAACTTAAATTAAAGCTAACATTTATGAAAATAGAATAGAGTTTAGAGAGAGAGTACCAGCATTGGGCGGCCAAGAATTACACAGAACCTGGGAGTGACCCAGAATGACCCAGAATGACCTGCAGTGATCACATGTTGGATCAAACTCAGGTTTTATTCTGACAGGATGACCTTTGACCTTCAGAGAACAGTTTAATAGATGCTGGAGACATTCAACAGAAGCAGTTAGAGTGGGATTTGATAAAGTCAATCTATTATTTAGGCCTTCTGGTAATGTTTGAAAAATTCAGATGTTTAGCCGTCAGGTCAGGTGGGGTTTTGAGACTTTGCAGACTGTTGATCGCCTCGAAAAAATATCCCAATTTGGGGCCTAGGTGTGTGATAAAATCCATCAGGTCGACCCACTACAATTACACACCATGGGTTCAAACTCTTGTCCAGACGGGACAAATTGAACATTCTTCCCCGAGGATTAAAGCTAATGCCCCGTTTAGATCATGGTATTAGTCCTGGGGGGTTGTGCTTTCTCTGTTACACCAACAGGAAGTGAGGCGGTAAGTGAAGCGCTGCGCCGCCACATCGGCGTGTTTCAGAGCAACAGCTCTGTTTGGTCTGGTCTAACGCCTGGAAGGTAGAAACAGCGAAAGCCGCATCCAACCACGACAGAAACCTGAATTTCACTCGAGCGAAAGTAAAGTCAAAGTCAAAACTGACGGAAAGAACAGAAACTTTAATATATTAAAGGTCCCATTTTATACTCCTTCTAATTTATTTGACGTCCAACTGCTCTGCATTTGAAATGTTTTGCCCCAAACTGATCCCGCCCGCCCCTGTTGCTTTTACATTTTTAAATTAACAAATTATTTCTGTCTAATTTTTCTATGCTAATCCCTGAGCTGACTGTAACAACTCCATGCTGTTTTCTTCACACAACCTTATTTCACATCAGCTGAGGAGAGACGCTAACAAACTGATCCTAAACCTGTTTTTTTTCAGGCTCCTTTCCTGAGTTAATGGGCTTCACGGTCGCTCCGGGACACGTTTGTTTTCCACATTCTAGGTGTTGGTAGGGTTAGAGAGGACCACTATCTGCATAAAGAGACCAGAACAAAATGTTTTTTCATAACAGAACCAGTCTAGGTGACTTACTGAGTCCTCTGTAGTGGGAGAGCTGCTGGTAAACCTGTTTCATCCTCTCGATGTTGAGCCTGCTGCCCTCTGCGTGGTTTATCATGGGTTTGGGGTAATCCACCCCCACCACACAGTTGGCTGCCTTCTGGACCGACTCCGGGGCGTTCCACGGCTCGTAGATGTACCGGTTTGGGTAGTCCTTCAGGATAGGGACGTAACGTCTGCAAGAAAGGTTTGAAAAGCCGGGTTGTAGTCACATCCTGTGATGTGTGTGAACGTTACAGGACTCAAGAGTCTGACATGATCACGTGTTAAGAGGTGCTACAAAACAGTTTGGAAGGGGTTCCACCAATGGAAATCTACGAAAACATTTGGAATATAAGCAAATACTTACGAATGTCTCTACATACGACATTTTCTACTTACGAAACGCCTCAACAGGAAAATATCGCCTCTAGTTACGAAAGAAATTTCAAGTTACAAAAGGTAAAAAATGGGCTGCTACTCGCAGCTCCCACAGGTTCCTGAACGCACCATTCTCATAGCTGCTCTGCCATTGGCTGTTACCTAGCATCCTGGCATCCCATTGGCTAAGAGGAACCTCTGTGTGGAGCTAGATAGGTGTCTATGCAGCGTCCTCGTCATTCGGCCCTCGACCCGTGAGGTGTTCTGATAGTTTTACGTAAATATATTAACTTCTAGAGTATTCACTATGGACCCCAAGAAAACGCGTCTCTACTTACGAAATTTACTACTTACGAAATTTCTTCCAGAACCAATTAATTTAGTAAGTAGAGGTACCGCTGTATTCCAAATGTTCCAGCTGCATATTTGTTTATTCAGCTTCTAATTTGTTAATTTCTTGCATCATCCAGGAATTATCGGAACACAGAAACAGAATAGAACATTTTTCCATGTATATCCAATTAAATGACTCAGAAACACACCGCACACCAGAGTGACACGGCTGTAGACTCTGTATGCATGAAATCTACCTGATGTAGTCTCCTGATGGGTCCGTTCTTCTTCCGAAGCCGACAGGACAGTAGCAGTGGAAGAACTGCTGGAAGAAGGCGCTGCAGGACAGCCACATCCAGCTGCCAGCGTTCACGCTCCAGTCGGCGTCCAGCAGCAGCTCCTCGAACACCTGCAGGGACAGAGAGACGTCTTTCTCCTCCTGTCACACAGCAGCTTTGGGTTTGAGGCAGCCAGAGGAAACGGTTTGGAATCCTACCCTCATGCCGCTCTCCCAGCTGATCCACAGATCCCCCCTGGTGAGGAAACAGGCCACGGCGTGTCGAGCCAGGTGGTGGATCCAGCCCTCCTGTCTGAGCTGGGTCATGATGGCGTCGATCCAGGGAAAGCCGGTCCGACCCTCCGCCCACTTGGCCAGAGCCTCCGGGTTCTGGTCCCACGGGATCTGGAGACACGTGACAGAGGGGACAGATTCCAAACTCAATACTCCTCTTTTCCTTTCTGATGGATCTCTCTTTATTTTGCCACAAATATCAGTGGCTTTGACTTTTTTAACTTGCTGGCCGCCAAAGCTGTCAAAGGATTGTCCCCAAAAGGGTTAATAGACGATCTGGAGGAGTTTGTCAGCGACAATCAAGCTTCTAATCATGGGAATCAGCATCTTCTTATAGATCTGAGAACTTTAGAACCTTTAGAAAGGTGGTTCAGGAATTCAGAACCTCTTCTTTCAAACAGAGGCCCACCTGGACACAGATGGGGTTTCCGTCCATGCGGTCAAAGTTGGGGTTGTTGGTGGCAGCGGTGTAGAAGAACTCTCTCCACAGCAACTGTCCGAACAGGGAGAGTGGGGGGCTGCAACGCTTACGGAGCTGATGGGAAGAGAAAGCGCAACGGTTACCCTACAGGTCAGTTCTGTTCAGTACTGCTATTGGGTCAGCGTCCACTGCACCTTCATGTAGAGCTCTCTGAGGTTGTAGTACAGGACCCTACAGGACAGACAGCCGAACCGCAGGTAGGGGCTGAGACCAGTGGGACTGGCGTACAGAGAGCACATGTTGACCCGGGAGTGTTCAAAGTTAGCCACCCACACCTGCAGACAGACCAGAATCAATACGAAACACAACCCATCATGTGTGTGGTGGGCGTCCTCCTTTACCTTTTTGTCCAGATGTTTGTTGAGTCGGTCCAAAGCCTCCGACTCCCCTCCCCGCCAAATAGCAGAAGGTAGTCCCTCCGTCCTGAAACCTGCACACATTTCCCCACAGAGACAAGGTTAAAGAAAGAAAAGCCAGCCCCCGCTTCACCAGTCTTCCTGTTCTTGAAAGGCATGGAAGATGAATCACAGGAAACAACCTGTTATTCACTACAGTGTTAGAAACCGGACTACTGCCTGAATGAGAAATGAAGCATCATTTTTAAGTCCAATAACACACTGGAAATAATAATGTATACCCAGTTCTTCCAGTGAAGGTATACTGTAGAGCTGGTCGTGGTTGTCAGTTATTTTAGTGCGACACTTGTCCATCTGTTGCTGGGTGACGGGAGGCAGGGGTCTCCTGGGCAACCCCAGTCTGCTCACAATGGTCTGAAAGCGCTTGAAGGTCAGCGGTGGATTGTTGTTGTTTGTCTCTATTATCCTGTAAGTGATGGAAAACAGAATGAAAATGAAAATGTGTTCAACAGGTCGCACCAGTAACAATTTTACCCCCCCCCCCCCATCAGATATGACGTAGATGGATGAAACGACATTGTGGCTCAAATTATTATTATTATTAAAACTAAAACATATGCGAACACAAAATTTTTCAATAGATGACATTCATTTCCATCTGAAAATGAAGCATGTGATGTGTACTAATTATGATTTATTAAATGCACACCTCAGAAAAATGATAACAATATGAAAATTCTCAAAATATCTTCAGTGCACGTGAGATTAAAAGATCTTTTGTGCACAACAGGTTTTGTGAAAGAATGAAATAGAATATCTGATTCTTTTCCTTAAACTGTTACAGAGAGAGTTTGTCTTCTAAAATACATCCCAACATCCCTGTTATAACAAAACCATGACAACCAACTACAAGATGATTACACAAAGGTAGAGCTGTGATACAGCACCAGCACAAAACGCAGTCCTCTGATGTGTCCTGCTGGGTCTGACCAATCGCCATCACTCCTGTGTGTTTCTTGTGGGTAAAATGTACTAGACCATAACGTTAAAGGAAGTGGTTTGGTCAGCGCCACCAACTTCCTTTCTCTCTTTAACAACTTCTTCTTGTTGCCATTAATCACTTCTAGAACTGACTGTTGGTGTTACTGGTAACTACATCTGGCTGAAGGCTGTGGGTTTGCTGGTGTGATTGATTAAAACAGAGGAATGGATAGAGTTGGCGCCACCGCAGACAAACCTCTGCCACACTCTCCACCAGTGTTTGTCCTGGTGATCCCCTCCGGCACCAGAGGACAGAGCTGATTCAGATCACGTGGACACGCTTAAACTCCTTCACTTCCACGCACACAAAAGTCTTCACGAGCAGAACACGACTCAATGAACGCTTTAATTGTACACAGCCACATCGACTCCACTGGAAGAAGTCACACGAAGCAAAGGAAGGAAATGCACACATTATTGTCCGTGCAGCTCCTTCCTGAGGTCAGAGGTCTGAATGAATGCTTTATGTGCAGGATAAAAACGTGTGCAAAATAAAAACAATAATCAAGACAAAAATAAGAATAAATCAAGACAAAAATAATAATAATACACAAAACGTGCCCGAAAAGGAGTAGGATGAAGCATAAGCTTATTTAATCCTACCCCTTCTTCACTTCTCTATTAGCTTGAATTCCTTACTTATAGTAATAGAGTGCGTAATACAAAAATAAATAAATAAATAAACAAATGAAGTCTTAAACATATATACAAGAAAAGATAATAAACAGAAAAGTAAGTAACAAATAGAATTAATTAAAAAACAAACGCTGGTCAAAAGCCCAGTGCTTGTAAACCGCTCAAAGTCAGAGTTGTTTACCCTTGGAGAGGGTAGACAACTCTGTATCATGACCACACAGCTACGATACAGCCTCAGCTCCACCTATAGACGATGATCACATAGTAAAGGCCACAGTAACCCTGACTCCAAACCCATATAGTTTAAACTTGACCGGTGAAACATCGTCCATATGGACGATCTGACTGGAACCAGGAGGGACAGCAGTCCACCTGCTGCAGCACCAATCCACGGTGAACACATCGCCCAAATTCAGCAACGCAGTCACACAGGAACATATTAAACATCATGAACTTTGTGTATCTCTGAGAATCAATGTGCAGCATTCATTCTTAATATCTCCGGGTTCATTTATTGGCTAATGAAGGAAGCAGAGATTGGACGACACACTTTTAGAAACTCTCAGACGAGGATTATCTTTGAATGAATAAATATTTAACAACATCTGGAGTCTAAAAAAATATCCCTCAGCTTGTTGCTAACCCAACAGAGGGCCTCGTCGGCTTGGCGATCCATCATGCAATGGCAGCAGAAACACGCTTTACCGTAGTAGAAAATAAAATTTATGCAAATGTACACAGAAATGATAAAATCAAGTTTACCACTCATGAGATACACAGATTACCCCACACATCATTGTCTAACATAGGGACACCCCCCCGTCTTTTCAGGCTATATTTCCAGGGCAGCTCTGTATTTATAGTTTCCATCTTATACAACTCGGCCATGTGAGTGAGGCTTTGCAGCAGGCCTGGCTTCCTATTGGTTGGTTTAATGCCACCACTGTCAATGAGCACAGTAAGCGCACCACATGTCTGCAAACACCAGCGTAAACCTGGAAAACTACACACCCAAAGCTAAGCCCAACCCCCCTCATCTCCTGTAACAGTACACACACACACACACACACACACACACATACACGTGTCAGTGCAAGCAACACACCAAATCATTACATAACACAACACGGTAGGAACGATCTCTACATAGAAGACTGGATGAAGCACGGCAAGCTAAGACACATGACACCCATCTTCATCACGCAGCGGACTCATCGTTCTAGACCACAGCACGGTCACAGAGTGCATCATGGGAGTAACATGAGATGATGACAGGCAGGCTCTGCTGCAGGTGGGGATTGACTGTTCAGATGATGTTCAGCATCTTCCTGTTTGTCGCTCAGAGCTGACATTTAGATGTAACGGTAGAGATCGATCAAATATTCACAACACAACACACCAGCGCACACACACACACACACACACACACAAAGGTGAATAAAGAAACGTTTGAGCTATGGGGCCAGACGATTCGTTTTGAGACGTTCATTACTGGAGACACCTTTCATCTTTACCATCATTTGGTACAAATAAGTCAATAATAGAAAGCCAGTTCTAGTTTGTAACATACCTGTCCAGGTTGTAGAGGGTGTGTGAGTTTCTTACAATGGTCTCGACTTCAAACTCTTGTGCCATCTTAATGATGGCTCCGTCCCTCTCCTTCCCATAAGGCTCTGGGTCATATTCAAACGTTAACCTGGTGACTTTCCACTCCTGCACCAAAACACAGATAGAAAAACAGAAAATAAGGAGAAAGAAAACCAGAAAAGAACCCTAGTGCATTGTGGGACTAGAATCTGGTGACAGCTAACTTGTAATGAGATGTCAGCTCAACGCAGGTATTACATTACCTTTCTAATGCTCTGTTTGATTTAGCATTAAATTTATGATTTCATCATACATGAACACCAAAGCAGAAAGACGATAGACCGAAGGTGATGAACGAAAATTTGAGACACGAGTCGTGCTTCAGGTCACCATCGCATGTCGGCGAATGGATACAACATCAGTGAGACCGGATCTCGTTCTTTACCACGTGTCGGCGGATGGACACAACATCAGTGAGACCGCATCTCGTTCTTTACCACGTGTTGGCGGATGGACACAACATCAGTGAGACCGGATCTCACAGAGGGCATGACCTTGAAACTCAACGACATCCCACCCAAAATTTTCAGGGAATAGAGTCGTTTCTTCTACTGCAATCAAAAAAAGTCCTAATTTCAAATGTTGGTTGGGGATTTTATTCTCAAAGCAAGGCACTATTTCACAGACTGTTTCAGACGGTTTGTTTGATCATAAAAACTGTGGACGTGAGCACCGGGTTAGAGAGGTACAGTTCTAATGAGTCATATGACAAAATATCAAAATTTAAGCCTCAGATTCAATAGATTGTTTTGTGTTGTTCCTTAGATCAGGAGCTGTTGGTGGCTTACAATACACACCTTTAAAAGTTTTGGAAAAACATCAGTCGGCTGTCCTTTAACTACAAACAACCTGGAGTTGAGCTTCTTCAGACTATTGTCCAGGTCCTCCAGAGCCTCCAGCAAAAACCTGAAGACACAGACATACAAGAATACAATTAGCAAAGAACATGCTGTCTGAAATATTGAAATAAACACAGTTATACCATCGGTATACGTCCAAGTTTGCCAGTCTAAAGTCACAGCAACGCATGGCTGATGTTCTGCTTTGCATTAATTGCCACCGTTTCATAGGAAACACAAAACCCGTCCATCCTTCAGCCATTTTTTCTACTATCCTCCTAACAATGAGAACATGACCTCAGCAGAGATAATTACATCTGGACCTTGCTTGTCATAAAAAAGAGCAGCGAACTTCAGATCAAAAAGAGATCTTTTTTACGAAAGTTAATTATAAACTTGAAGGAATAAACTTCCATGTGCACGGACTGAAGAGCCAATTATATTTCAATGTCACACAAAACAAATGCATTCAAACTGCTACCCACTCAAGGCTTAACACCAGCACTGACAACACTCCACTCTTTGGAGGACAAACTCAACTATGTAAGAGTCCAGTTAACTTCCCAGCATGCAACTGGGATGGATGCATCCTTATTTTAGCCAAAATCTGCCTGCAGAAAAGGCATCATTGGTAACTGGTGTGTGATTTTTTTTTTGACACTTTTATTAAAAGTGTATTCATTTTAAGTCACTTTTGATTCTTTCCTTATTTGGATTTTATAAAGGCAGTGACATACACAGAAAACATCTGCAGACCAACTGAGACACACCTTTTGTTCCGAGGACAGTTATAAATTATTACAGACATTGGGATGCTGTGTTGTTCACTATTTATTAAACGAACAAATGAAGCTGCAAATGCAGGTTTGGTCACTCATTTGTGCCATTTCTTTTCTATTCTTATTCAAACACAAACACCATGTAGGAGTCTTTGGCGACGAGGAGTGTGCAAAATATTTAGCAACAGTGATTTATATTAGTTTGTGATTTGCATGGACATTTTAACCATTTTCGCAAATCCAAGGCTGACTGAACCTGTCTGGCACGCTGTTGCAGGACATTGTGTAAAAAAACAACAACACAAAAAACAGGGGCTAATTGTTGCTGACATTTTAGCCTTGAAACTCTCCAAGGAAGCCTGTAATAACTGCATTGACTACTTAGACAATATGACATTAAAGATTATTGTGACGAATCGAGGTTTGTCATTTTACAGTAGCAACAGCCTCCCTGAATGCCATCCTGACCACTGGGCTTTTTGGTCTCAGAGGAATTTCACAAATTTCATTTACAGTATTTTTCGCACTGAAAGGCGCACATTCAATGAATGGCCTATTTCCATCCCGCTTCAAAGTTGTGATGTATTGTAATTGTCAGTGTTTGTGTGTTCGTCAGTTAGTCCACCAAATATCTCCACAACCTTTGCAGATAGAAAGATGAAACAAAAAGCACATTACTCAGGCAGCAAAGGGGATGATAATGAGATGATGACCTTGACAAAGTTAGGTCAAGGTCAAATTTCAACTTTTGTACACTCAGGAACCGGATAAGATTGAAAGACAAGGGAGAAGGCCAGTGTGAGTAAGACCATAGATCAAAGTACTAGCTTTGATCTATGACAGTAAGTCAGAGCACTATCTTTGATTTTTGACTCATGCAAAGTAGGTCAGGGTAAAATTTTGAATTCAGGGGCGTCGCGGGATGTTGCAGTCTGTGACTGCATTGGTTCTAGTTATGTGTTGTTTTAATATTTTGTTATTGTTTCTGGCAAGTCTTACGGAACAATACTTTTTTATTTAGTAGTACTGGAGTACAGTGGTGTGTGTGTGTGTGTGTGAGTGTGTATGGACACACAAACTGTAGTATTTTATGTGTGTATTTGTATTCTACATTTCTCTTAATATTGCGTCAAATTCAACACAAATTCCTGGTTTGTGAAAACTGGATTCTACTTCTGAATCTTCTGTTTGCCAAACATTAACTGATGTTCGTAACTGTGAACGAGAATGAAGTTTCGACTTTACGAACACATAAATGTTTTGGCAGACGCTCCGTTTTTAAACTAGCGTTAGCTTCCCCGGAGGCCCGGGCCTCGGCTCTCTGGACCCGTTATTTACCTGGCAATGACTCATACAAATGTCGACGTGCTAACATGCGCTAATCTACATTCTGCTCTAGCAGCGTTTGGTATGGCAGATTAGCGCCACGGATTATTTTACACACCTCCATCGGTTGATTCCCACGTTAGCCGCGCCGGCAAACCACGGGTCCAGGATATAAACACAGCGCACCGTGTCCGCTCCGTTGAGGGCCTCCTGCAAGGCGGGATTATCGTGCAGCCGCAGACCTTTGCGGAACCAGTGCACGGAATTCACCACCATGATGGAATCTTACTCCATTATCACACCAGATTCCAGAAAGTTCGGCCGAAATTCAGCCTGAAAGCGAGCAAAAAAGTCCGTGTTGTGACGCAGCCTCCAGCTGATCCTCACAGCTCTGCGTTCCAAAGGGAAGTGACGTCAAGGGGGCGGGGCAGGAGGTCACGTGCGTGTGTTTAGCGCGCGCGCGTGTGTGTGAGAGAGAAAGAAGGAGATTTTTGATTTTTTTAAAATCACGTTTATTCATAAAAAATCAAATTACAAAATGATCCCGTTCACACAAAATTCAAAAGAGATTCACGCAAAAAGGAATTCACATCTCAGAAACAAAACAAGGGTAGGATTTGTAACAGTACGGTGTGTTTCCTGCAGAAAGAACACATCTAACCTTTAAACATTTATTTAAAAAAAAAAAAAAAAAAAAAAGGTTTAAAACAAAAAAAGCAGACAAAATTAAAAAAAAACAACAACCACTAACCGTTCTCCATAATCATCCTTTTAACTTTTGTCATTAGTTTCTCCAAGCTAAAAACCTCTTGGTCCATAAAAACTGGTTGGTCAATTCCTTCTGGATTTTTTAAATAAGAACTGACGCTATCCAGAAATATATTGAGGTCAGGAAAGAAATTTTCTACTTTGGCCTTTGAACTTTTTGTGTCTTCCTGCAATTTTTTTTTAGTTTTTGAGAATCATATTTTTCTGTAATGGCTTCTTTCAGACTGTTTTTATTTTCATTCTCAGAGCTACTTGTATCAGTTGGTGTCTCAGGTGTTTGGGTTTTTTTTAACAATTTTCTTCGCTTTATTCATTCTTGTGTTAATGTATTTTCCTTTAGGAGCTATCTTTAATAATTCCTCGTCTATCACAATATCATCCTCTTCCTCCTTCTCCAGATGAGACTCTCTCTGGCCCCCTCAGCCTCCACCAGATCACTCTGTCCATCCTTTGTGCTGTAAGAGAAAGAGAGACATCTCCTAACATTTTACTTGAATTATACACTCATTTTACATTCGCTAAAGGCCATAATTTCATTTCAACTTGAATACTTCATGTCTTTATTGTGCTATCACTCTGTGCCTGTCTATCTTCTCATTCTGACGCATGTAGTCTGTCGTCATAATACAGTACACGCTGATTGGACATCAGGTGTAACTTGGGGCTGTTTTAAAGCTTCCCACTGGGTAGAGACTCTGGTGCCTGCTGGGATAGGCTCCAGCACCCTGCGACCCGCGACAGCGGACGAAGGAGATCATGAATGAAAAAAGAAAAAAGAAGTGGCTTTGATCAACTCACTAGATCACATCAAAGCTCTTTAGTTCATCAAAGATCTTCTATATATATGTCACAAACTTTTTACGGGCATCATCAATCAGTCTTTAGAGAACCGTAACAATGTCATCCAAGAAAACAAACCCAACTTTAATGAGGTGTAAAGTCCTGCAATCTAAAGAGACTCAAAAGGTGACAACTTCTGACGTCAGACATGTTATCAAAGTGACAACCAAACCCTGAACCTCAAGCTCCTCAAGCCGTTCCTATATCTAGTCGACTTTATTCAACACAGAAATCCATTTACCATGACCTGAATGGAGCGAGAACCTTTACCGACAGTGTTGTTCCTCATCACTGCTGGATAGAAACAGAAAACCAGTCAGTGGTGCATAACATAATACACTTTTCTGTTTTGTTTGCAGATGACTCCGTCTACTTACAACAAGGACATGTCACAGTCCTCAGAGCAGCGCTACGCCAGAACTGAGGTGGTGTACACACCCCGCATCCTGCTGGATAAGTGCAAGAAGGAAAACAAAAAAGTAGGGTTCTATCAATGTTACTGATGCATCAGTAACTTGACAGTTTTTAAATTCCACTATCCTGTTTTCATTTGTCTTTATTAGCTTTCGAAATGTTTCAACACAATTAAGTGTTTCAACATAAATTACAGTGATCCCTCACGTATTCGCACTTCAAGATGCACGGCTTAAGTGTTTCTTTAATACACTTCTGTGTATTAAAGAAACACTTACAAGCGCTTCAAACAATCTTTAAGAGTGTGGGAAAAGGTAATACAGATAGAAGGTGGTTTTATATCAGTATGGGGAGGGTTCATAAACATTTAAATTACCATGAATAATAAAATAAATAGTATGTCGCTATATCCCAGAATTTCGTTTTTTTTGCAGGTGGTCCTGGAACGCATTAACCACAAGTAACGAGGGATTACTGTAATATTAAAAAGCTTAGGGTTGGAGAATCCTAAAACTAACCCAAGACACAATATATGATGACCACCGTGTGTCGTCTGTGGTGTCCCAATGATCCTCCGAGGTTATGGGATAGGCTTATCTAGGATTATATGAAAAAGAAATGCCACGACACAGACAAATATTCACCTATCTATTAAACATCACTGACGATGACTTCTGCTTTGAGATTGTGTTCTCAAGCTAAACCTCTCTCCACGCACCTACCATCTGCTCCTGGTCTCATCCGTGATACCCTTTCTCTACTGTCATCATTGTTATGTACGATCCAATAGGCCCCCATTGGAGAACTCTTTTCATCCATTCATTTTCTGTACCATGGGGGTTGTTGAAGCCTATGCCAACGGACTTATGGGCATGAGGCGAGGATATATTCTGGACTCGTTCCCAGTGCATCGCTGGGCCAGATGAAAGACCAACAACCACTCATTACATTACCTTACACCTATAGACAATTTGGAACTGACCAATTCACCTAAGCTAGATGTTTCTGGAGGTCGGAGGAACCCACAAATGAATGAACCCTTTTCATGTGGTCTCTCTTTCAGAGGCTACTGTCATAGATCAAAGCACCAGCTTTGATCTGTGGTCTTACTCACACTGGCCTCCCTCGTCTTTCTATCTTATCCGGTTCCTGAGTGTACAAAAGTTAAAATTTGACCTTAACCTAGTTTTTTCAAGGTCATCATCTCATTTTCATCCCCTTTGCTGCCTGAGTCATGTGCTTTTTGTTTCATCTTTCTATCTGCAAAGGTTGTGAAGATATTTGGTGGACATAGGACACCACTTTGAAGTGGGATGTAATAATTTATAATGCCAGAAGTGACAATGGGTGTTGTGTAGGGTTTTTATATTATCGAAATGCTTTCACTGGTTTTTATATTGTGTTTTGTGTGTGTCTCCTTCAATAAGGAAAAGCCACTTTTTCAGCCCTACCCGTCTGAGCTGGTCTTCCAAAATTTTGCGCCTGGACAGACATGTCAGTTACAGATCCATCTTCTGAACAATGACAAGGTGTGTAAAAGAATGATCAATGAGTAAATAGTTTCAAATATAAATTAGTCAAAATCCAAAACCAGCCACTGAAATTCATTACTCACATGTTCAGTATGCTAATCTGACTGTGGAATAGCAATAAGTGTGTGAACTTCACACTATTTAGTGGTTAATTTAAGTTTCTGTCAACACTGCACTAGTAGTAACAACTGCATAAAGGATAAGAGCTGTATTGCATTCGTCTACTGTGGACATTTTTTATTTTGTTGAGTACTGAGGTGATATTACATCTTTTTTTATTTTGATGCAGCTTTAGTTATGTTTAGTACTCAGTAAATGTTTTTCTGTTTTTTTCACATTTATAACAAGGCATACAAGACACTTGATTTGAATAAATACGTGTGTGCACACCAAAATGATGTCTACTTATGTATTGATATATTTATTTTTTTAATTTTGTTTATATATATATATATATATATATATATATATATATATATATATATATATATAAAATTTTATTTATTTATTTATTTTCAACATCAAGGTTCCACAGCGGTTGAAGCTGGAGCTTCAGGACTCACCATATTTCCATGTGGTGGGTTCAAACGATGGAAGCAAAGTGGCATCAGGAATGTTTGCTACCTTCACCGTCTACTTCACACCGCTGGAGAACACGGTACCGGAGACAGAAGGGAATCTGTTAAACAAATCATTTAATAAATGCAGGCAGTCAGAGTCATTAGTTTACATCAACACATTTTTTCATCACAGTGCCACGCAATCCTCTGCTTTAAGTCTTTCTACCAACGTGTCTTTAGTAATGGTAAAAGATATATGGAGTTTGGAGTCTGAAATTGTCCATGTGTTTGTCCATGTAGGACCACGACCACAGAATCACATTTGAAACAGAGAAAGGACAGCGGTTTGACGTCCCAGTCCGAGCCATTGGACCACGTGCAATTCTGGACTGTGATGACGAAATCTGTCTTCCAACATGTATTTTCAAATCCTTCACGGAGAAAACTCACCTTGTTCGTAACACAGGAAAGGCCAAAGCAATTTTCAAGTTAGAGACTCGGAGGTAAGATTCAGCTGCCTTTACGTGACTTAAGATTCTTATTTTATTGTGCAGCAGGGGGGGGCAGGTCAAAGCAGGACCGAGAGATTTTTGTAGCTTTGTAGCTCTGAGATGTTCTGGAGCACAAAACTCTGGGAAATAATGAGGACATTATTTTTTTTTTTCAAATTAAACTGCTGATCAAACATGAGTTATTTTTCCAATTGAACACCTCAGCTATAGAAACTATGATCAAAGTTATGCTCATCGCGTTTGGAGCGTCTCCCACTTCTCGCCCGTAAGTCGGCTGGGATACGCTCCAGCAACCCCCGTGACCCGCAAAAGCAGAAGTGGTCGAGATGATGAAAGAATGAATGAACGTGTAAAAGCGTAAAAAGTATTACCCCACTGTGTTTTTGTGTGCAGTGTTCTTCTTCTAATAGTCCTACACAGTCGTTACATCACCACATAGATTTTTGACTACGTTGGGTGCGCTTGGTTTATAATACCAATACATTTGTTTTCTTATGTTTGGTATGAAGTCTGATATTATTGTTTTATCGTGGAATTTCCACGGGTTCCTGCTAGTATTTTAGAATTTAATAATGTCACTTGTTAAAAGAGCATTGGTAAGAAATCAAACTTATATTTACAGAAAACGTTATTGTTCAGGAAATATGCTTTGACATCTTATACTTCTTATTGCAGCTTGTGAATTTGTGTTGTCTGCTGATTTGCTCCAGGCCGTTCTCAGTGACACCCTCTGACGGAGCCCTTAATGTGGGTGAGAGCATGCAGGTAACTGTGAGTTTCAAACCCAAGACCATAGGAGACCACAACCAGGACCTCATTATTCATTATGACACAGGTTAGAGACATTCACACCTCTTAACATAAAGAAAATGCAAACCTTAAAGCAAGCTAATGACAAACGTCCAGTGACTAAGAAGACTACTGATAACATTAGCATCAGTCATCCATTGGAATTACTGCTCAGCTTCCCTTTGCGTGCCTGAGGTGACCTCATGACCTCACACCAGGGGGGTCAAACTCATTTTCTCCGAGGGCCACATCAGCATAACGGCTGTCCTCAAAGGGTCAGATGGAACTAATAAATGTAACTAAATGTAACTCAATGTCATGTAAAATAAATGTAACTACCCCTTAATTTTAAATAACTCCGAATTTATTTCTTATTCAAGTTAAAAACATTACAGTTACATAGAACAAAAGAAGTTCGCTTGTTGCTCTGTTATATTTGTCAGGTTATTAAACCCACAGAACTCCATCAGTCAAGGATCAAAAATTAGAATAACAAGAACAAAACAGATAAATTATTTTATTTCTATATTTTCCTAAGCCCAGTGCAGTAAAGTGATGAATAATCCGTCCTCCATTCATTCATTAATATTATATTTTATGTCATAAAATGCTGATAAAAGCTTGAATTAATTGCTATTTGTGCTTTCTAGAATTTCTTGCTGCTCTTTTGAGAACTATTTTTTTTTAATTCAACAATTAAACCAAAGACCGGGAGATGTACACGTAAATTACAATACAAATTGAAAAAACAGTTCCCATGTTATACATTAAATTGGATAATAAATAATCATTTAAAGGAAAAAAAAACACACAAAAAAACTAACGTAAATGAAAATGTATTTTTTTTATATATATACATCTCTTCTTATCCTTATGTATGTACATATATTCCTGTACGTTCATATATAAACTTGTATAGCCTTCATTGAGAACTATATTAATCCTGAAGTTGTGTTGGGTTTATGTATGTGTCCTCTGGACAATGAAATGTGTTCTCATGTTGACATCATGACATAGCGAATGTAAATACATTAATAGCAGAAGGTCAATCAACTCCGGCAAATGCAGATTAAAAACTGTCAGCACTCCAGCGCTCGTCTTCTCATACTTCTAAACACGTTATTGTGTTGTGTGTCGGCTGATGGCGTGGAGGTGAAACTGTTTCCTCAGCCACTGGTCTCATGATTCTCATGTTGTTCAACCAGGTGAAGACGTCTACATCAAGTTGTCCGGGACTTGTAAAAAAGTGAATGTGCTCCTCAGCACCCACACTGTGCTATTTAAACCCTGTGCACTTACACAGATGGTTGTGGACAGAGTGTGTCTCACCAACAAGGGTGACGTTCCTCTTCAGTACTTTTGGAGCACGTGGCCCAGCCTTCAAGAGGAGGTCTTGAGCTTCCTGAGGTATGATGTGTGCACATAAACACACAGGACAGGATGTGGCTTTGATAGATATTTTATTACTCTCTTATGACCTGTTAAAGACCCCCCTGGACCACTGGTTCATGTGCTTGTACAGTAATCCTTCGTTCCTCGCGGTTAATGTGTTCCAGGAACCACCTGCAAAAACGAAATTCTGCGTTGTAACAATGAATATTTATTTTATTATTTACGGTAATTTAACATTTATGAACCCTCCCCATACTGATACTAAACCACCTTCTATCTGTATTACCTTTTCCCACACTCTAATAGACTGTTTAAAGCACTTTTGTGTCTCGCGGAAGTCCGAGACTCCCGGAACAGAGTGTACCTCTTTGCTTTACCCTTTACCTCTTTCCCCCGTTCACCTTCCATTTCTCCTACATTTCTCTAGGGATAGTTCAAGTCTCCAGCACCTGGAGGAGGAAGAGAGAGACACATTCATTTCTCAGTGTGAATCTGACCCAATGGCTGTCTATCACATCCCAGGGCTGTCCGAAGCCCTGCAGCAACATCGACACCAGGCCATGCAACAACATCATCTGGTCCTCCTTCAGGGATGCTTATCTGTGTTCCCAGCGGTAGGTTTAGGTCCTTCCCCTTCCCTCCAACTCAAGTGAAATCGTGAATGCCACGAATGCAGTTAACTCTAATCAGTCCCCTAACATGTGTTTTCATGTCTGACATATTCATTTGTGATGAAGTAATGCCTCGGCTCTCTTCCTTTCTGTGCGTTCCTCAGGAGGGGAAAGTCTGGCCCACAATCACATCAAATTTGAACGTTGTCTTTGAACCCAAGGAGCCCACAGTATACCAGCAGACCATTTATTGTGATGTTGAAGGTCAGTGCCCTGCTAGAAAAGATAAGATTCATTGAATATTTATTCGCCAGAAATGGTTTATGATTGATTTAAGCTCAGTCTCAGCTCCTTTATAAATGCTGTGCTTGAACATATTAGCACAGTAGTCTTAAGATTAGACTTAGATAAATATTAAAGGAAAATAAAGTGTGGGATTATTCTTGACACCATTTCCAGCATTTTTTTGCATCGTTTAATGTACAGTTCCCCCATCGCGCATTCGCTCATCAACGATTGTGACTCCACGTCATCGCAGATTTTTAGTAGGTAGTCATGTGATACTGTATGTGCATTCTATTGGCTGACGGCATCCGGAAGTGAACTCTGTTCCATCAGTTTCGGACTTTCATGAATACATCACGATCTCGATAGCGGATTCCTCAATCGCGTGTGGTTCCTGGAATGCGACCGTAAAGAACGAGGGCACACTGGACCGTATTTTCCGCACTATAAGGCGCACCTGTTGCCTATCTGGTCAGCAGCTCAGAGTCCCCCCCCCCAGTTGCCTGCTGTTTCAGGTGTCAACCACATTTGCGAATTGTAGCATGCCAGGCACCTTTAGCTAGCAGTGACTTTGCTCTTGAAATTTGAGAAAAGGCTGCAGAGTTGTAAATGCAATCCCTTTAGCGCAGCTCAATCTAGTGGATGCATAACACAACCACAGCCACCACAGTAGTTTCAATTCTATGCGCCTTATAATGCAGTGCGTCCTGATGTGGTGAAAACAGTTTTAAAATAGGCCATATTCTTTGAAGGTCAGTCAGTCAGTCATTATCTTAACCCGCTTAATCTGCTGACGCGGGTCGCGGGGGAGCCGGTGCCTATCCCGGCAGTCTCAGGGCGTGAGGCGGGGGACACTCCGGGCACGACGCCAGTGTACCGCGGTTCTTTGAAGGTGTGCCTTATAAATAGATGCGCCTTACAATCCATTGTGTTTTATAACCCAGTGTGCCTTATATATGAGAAATTATTTAACATAGGCCATTCACTGAAGGTGTGCCTTATAGTCCAGTACGCCTTATAATGTGGAAAATACTGTACACTGTATTTCCTAACCCCCCCCCCCCCAAAAAAAACAAACAAACAAAGAAAAAACCAAAAACCTACACTGTATTAACCCTAACAGCAAAAAGTCAGCACCTGCATTTAACTGCATTTAGCAAAATGGTAAGTCTTCGATTCGCAAGCCTTCGACTGAGCCTTTGATTGGGTACATGCTAAATGTTTGGTGAAGTCAAATCGTACCAAAGAAACACAAATCCCGGTTTGTATTTTCACAGGACAACTCCTCATCAACTATTTGGTTTTAAAATTGATTGCCCAATACCCACATACAAACATAGTTCAAGCACCAAAAGTTGAAAACAGCCTTAACCTTCTGAAAGTTTCCGTCTTACTTGATCCCATGTTTCTATGTGACAGTGCATATCTTTTTGTCTGGATCTATTCTCAGGCTGTGAGGCTCGGTTGCCTCTCCGAATAAAGGGCAAGGGCATGGGACCTAACCTCCACTTTGAATACCAACTGTTGGACATGAAAGATATCTTCATTGGAGAGGAGGAATTCCATCAGGTAAGATATGTGTGTGTCCAGAGCATATCCATATCCTCTGTCCCACACAGTCAACCAAGATACTTGTTAAAAAGAATGACCAAGATTTGTACCAGTCGACAAGAGTGAAGTATATAAAGTATTTCTGTACATCTCCATATGCGAGGTGAGGTGTATAGGAGGGGGTTATACTGCAGACATCTTTGTGTTCAATCTGCTCATCACAAATATTTCATCTCTCACTTGAGAGTACATTTTCAGTGCTTTATTTGCGATGACTGATTTGTATTGATTTGAATGTGGGGTTAGCTTTAGTATTGCCGTAGTATTTGGTATTGGCTTGGATGATGCTAGCTAAATGCACTCACACCACTTTACATTGTGTAGATTATATTAGATTATATGAGTACCATTAGCTAACAGTCTCTAGAAGTGAGAGAGTTGTCATTGGTACAGGAAACAGAGGTGATGAGGAGGTGATGGGCATGTTTGGTATCTAGGAGAGGAATGTAGAAGGACAGATGGTTGACTTTGCAAAGAGGATGGAAACGGCTATAGTGAATACTTTCTTCCAGAAGAGGCAGGAACATAGGGTGACCTATAAGAGTGGACGTAGGAGCACACAGGTAGACTACATCTTGTGTAGACGGTGTAACCTGAAGGAGATCAGTGACTGTAAAGTAGTGGTAGGTGAGAGTGTAGCCAAACAGCATAGGATGGTGGTGTGTAGGATGACTCTGGTGGTGAAGAAGATGAATAGGACAAAGGCAGAGCGGAGGACGAAATGGTGGAAGCTGAGAAAGAAAGAATGTTGCATCACTTTTAGGAAGGAGTTAAGACAGGCTCTGGGTGGTCAGGAGGTGCTTCCAGATGACTGGACAACTACAGCTAATGTGATCAGGGAGACAGGTAGGAGAGTATTTGGTGTGTCATTTGGAAGGAAAGTAGATAAGGAGACTTGGTGGTGGAATGAGGAGGTACAGGAGTGTACACAGAGAAAGAGGTTAGCTAAGAAGAAGTGGGACACTGAGAGGAGAGGAGACAGGAGTACAGGGAGATGCAGCATAAGGTGAAGATAGAGGTAGCAAAGGCCAAACAAGGGGCTTATGATGACTTGTATGCTAGGTTGGATAGTAAGGAGGGAGAGACTGATGCCAACCTGTATTGATCAGTCTCTCCCTCAGAGAGACAGAGATGAGAAGGACGTGATGAGTTGATGAACGAGGAAAATGAGAGATAAGAGGTGGCTGTTGTGGACCAGGAAGTAGCAAAGATCAGTCAGGATGAAGTGAGGAGGGCATTGAAGAGGATGAAGAGTGGAAAGGCACTCGGTCCTGATAATATACCTGTAGAGGTTTGGAAGTGTCTAGGAGAGGTGGTAGTACAGTTTCTGACTGGGTTGTTCAACAGGATCTTAGATAGTGAGAAGATGCCTGAGGAGTGGAGAAGTGTGCTGGTGCCCATTTTTAAGAACAAGGGAGATGTGCAGAGTTGTGGCAACTACAGGGAAATAAAGCTGATGAGCCATACAATGAAGTTATGGGAAAGAGTAGTTGAAGTTAGACTAAGGGCAGAAGTGAACATTTGTGAGCAGCAGTATGGTTTCATGCCAAAAAAGAGCACTACAGATGCAGTATTTGCTTTGAGGATGTTGATAGAGAAGTACAGAGAAGGCCAGAGGGAGCTGCATTGTGTTTTTGTAGATCTGGAGAAAGCTTATGACAGGGTGCCCAAAGAGGAACTCTGGTATTGTATGAGGAAGTCTGGAGTGTCAGAGAAGTATGTTAGAGCGGTGCAGGACATGTATGAGGACTGTAAGACAGTGGTGAGGTGTGCTGTAGGTGTGACAGAGGAGTTCAAGGTGGAGGTGGGACTGCATCAGGGATCAGCTCTGAGCCCCTTCTTGTTCGCTATGGTGATGGACAGGCTGACAGACGAGGTTAGACAGGAATCTCCATGGATCAATGACTATGATGTTTGCAGATGACATTGTGATCTGCAGTGAGAGTAGGGAAGAGGTGGAGGAGAAGCTAGAGAGGTGGAGGTTTGTCCTGGAAAGGAGAGGAATGAAGGTTAGCCGCAGTAAGACAGAGTACATGTGTGTGAATGAGAGGGACCCAAGTGGAAGAGTGAGGTTACAGGGAGAAGAGATCAAGAAGGTGGAGGATTTTAAGTACTTATGGTCAACAGTCCAGAGCAATGGAGAGTGTGGAAAAGAGGTGAAGAAACGTGTCCAGGCAGGATGGAATGGGTGGAGGAAAGTGTCAGGTGTGATGTGTGATAGAAGAGTTTCAGCTAAAATGAAAGGAAAGGTGTACAAAACTGTGGTGAGACCAGCGATGTTGTTTGGTCTAGAGACAGTGTCACTGAGGAAAAGACAGGAGACAGAGCTGGAGGTAGCAGAGATGAAGATGCTGATGTTCTCTCTGGGAGTGACCAGGAAGGATAGGATCAGGAATGAGTACATCAGAGGGACAGCACATGTTAGAGGTTTTGGAGATAAAGTCAGAGAGGCCAGACTGAGATGGTTTGGACATGTCCAGAGGAGAGATAGTGAATATATTGGTAGAAGGATGCTGAGTTTTGAACTACCAGGCAGGAGGCCTAGAGGAAGACCAAAGAGGAGGTTTATGGATGTAGTGAAAGAGGACATGAAAGTAGTTGGTGTGAGAGAAGAGGATGCAGAAGACAGGGTTAGATGGAGGCAACTGATTTGCTGTGGTGACCCCTGAAGGGAAAAGCTGAAAGGAAAAGAAGAAGCTAACAGTCCCCCTCCAAAGTCTCCACTCATCTATATGAGTGGAGACTCATATAGTCTCCACTCATATAGTGGACGTATGTGGTCTATGCACCAGATACGTAGACCTGGATGTAAAGCAGACCTTTTGGATCCACTGGATGTTCAGCTGGGTGTCAAGAAGACTATCTTCTTGTTTTGATAAATATGATTATGGTGAGAAGTCTCACTACTTTCGAATTAGAGTTATTGGAAAACCATGATCTTCAAAGAAAAGAAATTCTATGGAATCAAGTGTTGGTGAAGGAAGGGTTTTATTTTAAGTCACTTTTCAGTTCAGATTTGAATAAATCATTAACTCTTATTTTGTAATTATTGACTGTGGGGAGAGATTGTAACTGGGTTCGACTTTCAGGTACTAGCCTGCTTCTATAACCTCCACGCTTCTAAAAAACAGTATATTGCAGGTGAAGCTACAAGTTCAATATAGAATATTTCCAATGAGCAGATTTGCATTTTGTGCATATGTTGCAGGTTGTGTATTTGGCATTAATCGTATTGTGAAATATTCTTTCCAGGTGAAACTCTACAACAGAGGTCTGATCGATGCCCCTTTCAGGTTGTTACTTCCCGACACCACTTTTGGCCAATATTTCTCTTTGAAACCTGATCATGGTGTCGTTCCACCTGGGGGTAGCTACATTGTGGATATCACCTTCCAAAGTGGCACAGTGGGAGATTTCTCTGAGGATTTGGTGCTAAGTGTGAGAGGACAGCCTGCAGTCACGACCATGACTTTGAGGTAAACTGTCATATACTGGAGCATCCAGGTTTACTTTAGCCATTTAAAACCCTTCAAAAAGCACTGACACTTTTGTTTCATATTAACACTTCCCAGTAGAGTCACAGCAATTCAATTTTGTCTACGAATACAGTATTTTCCGCACTATAAGACGCGCTGGACTGTAAGTCGCACCTTCAATGAATGGCCTATTTTAAAACTTTTTTCACATATAAAATGCATTGGATTATAAAGCACATTGGATTATAAGGTGCACTTTCAATGAATGGCCTATTTTAAAACTGTTTTCACCAGAATGGACTTGTGTATTCTGTCTGGGCTGCATGGGGGTTGAGGTTAGAGTTGAGAGATGAGAACTCATCTGAGTTCTGTCGGTTATGAGAAAATTCAAGGCTTTTAGGTGCACCTTATACTGCGGAAAATACTGTACAGTTAGCAATAGATTTTAAAAAACTTTGAGAGGGAGAATAGGGCCCAAGAAACAATCCAGTAGATTTGGCTGGTAATTAGGACCAGATCAGTTCATCTCTGATGGCTACATTAATTTGGCTCACATAAAATTTAACTTACTGTGAACATTAGATCAGACTGTAGGCAAGACTGTGCTTATAATGGGGAAAGCGATATTTGCACTCTCCAACTACCCCCTAGGTCTACAACCATAATGAATTTGTCTTGTTATTTCCAAGGCCTCTAATTTACATCTCTTTACTGACAGGGGTCGCGTCATTTGTCCCACATTCGAATTCAACATTTCAGAGTTGGATTTCGGAGATTTAGGTTACGGTGAGAGACTTACTGAGGTGGATGCACCTCATTCATACCTCATTTTTCTAACTGCACAACAAATACTTAAAAGAATGTCAAAATTCAGTTGAGTGTCTTACACTTCAGCCTGTCCTTTCTCATTCTGGATTTCTTTTATTCTGCCTTTCTTTTTCCAGGTTTCGCGAGAACAGTCATATGTTCCCTCTCCAATACATCCTATGTGCCTTTGACCTTTAACCTACGTATCTTAAATGATGGCTTGGGCTCTTCCAGTGCAACCTGGCAAAATCTGTTGTGTGACGTGCCCATAAACAACCATCAAGTTGTTGCTGAACGGCCTGTGGAGTTCACCATCAGTCCGTCTTCAGGGACTTTGCCTTGTTTGTCAGATGTCACCATTAAGGTACACTAAACTTACAAGAATGGAACACATAGAAAGAACACATAGAAAGTAAGTAAGTGGAAATGACCTCATTACTGAACACAGGAAATGTGCAATCCTGCTCTGAATACTAAGGGAATACTTCAGGTCCTCTGCAGCCTCATTGGTGTCAGACAGTGAGGCCCCTCACATAAAATACATCTACACTACTTTCATCCATGCGACTCTGTCAAATGAAACTCTTGGGCAGCTGTTTCCAACCATTGAAGTTAAATGGAACTTTGTATGCATGCATTGTGTTTCCAGGTGACTCTGTGCTCCAATACAGTGGGGACATACAGGAATGCCCTGGCCATTGATATTGAAGGTGTTGGGGAGGAGATCATGACTCTGCCGATCAATGCCAGGTTAGACACATTTACGTGATGCGAACATACACACACTATTCTATGTTATGACACAGATATTCATTTACAGGTAGATCAGCAACGTCATGTCAGTATATTTGCCATCTAAAGCCCGACCGCATCATTTTGTCAGCTGCTAACTGATTTTTGCTGTTGCCGTGACACTGTGGGATCTTTTCCCTCTTCAAAAGATAATTCATAAAAACGGGATGAACAGACAAGAATTAATCACTATCCAAATCGAATGGAATATCACCTATTCCTGTCACATGAGTGTCACATGTAAAAGTCCAAAGTCAAAGTCAACTTTATTGTCAAGTGTACCATATATGCACGACATACAGCGCAGATGAAATTGCAGTCCTCTCTGACCCACGGTAGACAGGCAGTACAAGACAGGCAGTAGAACAGGCAGTACAACTCAGGCCTTAGAACATAGGCAGTACAACATAGGCAGTACAACACAGGCAGTACAACACAGGCAGTACAATAAGCGGTACAACTCAGGCAGTACAACATAGGCAGTACAACACAGGCAGCACAACACAGGCAGTCCAACAAGCGGTACAACTCAGGCAGTACAACACAGGCAGTACAACACAGGCAGTACAACACAGGCAGTACAACAGGCAGTACAACACAGGCAGTACAACAGGCAGTACAACAGGCAGTACAACACAGGGAGTACAACAGGCAGTACAACACAGGCAGTACAACAGGCAGTACAACACAGGGAGTACAACAGGCAGTACAACACAGGCAGTACAACAGGCAGTACAACAGGCAGTACAACACAGGCAGTACAACACAGGCAGTACAACAGGCAGTACAACACAGGCAGTACAACACAGGAAGTACAACAGGCAGTACAACACAGGCAGTACAACACAGGAAGTACAACAGGCAGTACAACACAGACAGTACAACAGGCAGTACAACACAGGAAGTACAACAGGCAGTACAACACAGGGAGTACAACAGGCAGTACAACACAGGCAGTACAACAGGCAGTACAACAGGCAGTACAACACAGGGAGTACAACAGGCAGTACAACACAGGCAGTACAACAGGCAGTACAACACAGGGAGTACAACAGGCAGTACAACACAGGCAGTACAACAGGCAGTACAACAGGCAGTACAACACAGGCAGTAGAACACAGGCAGTACAACAGGCAGTACAACACAGGCAGTACAACACAGACAGTACAACAGGCAGTACAACACAGGAAGTACAACAGGCAGTACAACACAGGGAGTACAACACAGGCAGTACAACAGGCAGTACAACACAGGGAGTACAACAGGCTGTACAACACAGGAAGTACAACAGGCAGTAAAGCACAGGCAGTACAACAGGCAGTCCAACGCAGGAAGTACAACAGGCAGTACAACACAGGCAGTACAACACAGGAAGTACAACAGGCAGTACAACACAGACAGTACAACAGGCAGTACAACACAGGCAGTACAACACAGGCAGTACAAGAGGCAGTACAACACAGGGAGTACAACAGGCTCTACAACACAGGGAGTACAACAGGCAGGACGGCACAGGCAGTACAACACAGGCAGTACAACACAGGAAGTACAACACAGGCAGTACAACACAGACAGTACAACAGGCAGTACAACACAGGCAGTACAACACAGGCAGTACAACAGGCAGTACAACACAGGCAGTACAACACAGGAAGTACAACAGGCAGTACAACAGGCAGTACAACACAGGAAGTACAACAGGCAGTACAACACAGGGAGTACAACAGGCAGTACAACACAGGCAGTACAACAGGCAGTACAACACGCAGTACAACACAGGCAGTACAACAGGCAGTCCAACGCAGGAAGTACAACAGGCAGTACAACACAGGCAGTACAACACAGGAAGTACAACAGGCAGTACAACACAGACAGTACAACAGGCAGTACAACAGGCAGTACAACACAGGGAGTACAACAGGCAGTACAACACAGGAAGTACAACAGGCAGTACAACACAGGCAGTACAACACAGGAAGTACAACAGGCAGTACAACACAGGAAGTACAACAGGCAGTACAACACAGGGAGTACAACAGGCAGTACAACACAGTCAGTACAACAGGCAGTACAACACAGGGAGTACAACAGGCTGTACAACACAGGAAGTACAACAGGCAGTAAAGCACAGGCAGTACAACAGGCAGTCCAACGCAGGAAGTACAACAGGCAGTACAACACAGGCAGTACAACACAGGAAGTACAACAGGCAGTACAACACAGGCAGTACAACAGGCAGTACAACACAGGCAGTACAACACAGGCAGTACAACAGGCAGTACAACACAGGGAGTACAACAGGCTGTACAACACAGGAAGTACAACAGGCAGGACGGCACAGGCAGTACAACACAGGCAGTACAACACAGGAAGTACAACACAGGCAGTACAACACAGACAGTACAACAGGCAGTACAACACAGGCAGTACAACACAGGCAGTACAACAGGCAGTACAACACAGGCAGTACAACACAGGAAGTACAACAGGCAGTACAACACAGGCAGTACAACAGGCAGTACAACACAGGGAGTACAACAGGCTGTACAACACAGGAAGTACAAAAGGCAGGACGGCACAGGCAGTACAACACAGGCAGTACAACACAGGAAGTACAACACAGGCAGTACAACACAGACAGTACAACAGGCAGTACAACACAGGCAGTACAACACAGGCAGTACAACAGGCAGTACAACACAGGCAGTACAACACAGGAAGTACAACAGGCAGGACGGCACAGGCAGTACAACACAGGCAGTACAACACAGGAAGTACAACACAGGCAGTACAACACAGACAGTACAACAGGCAGTACAACACAGGCAGTACAACACAGGCAGTACAACAGGCAGTACAACACAGGCAGTACAACACAGGAAGTACAACAGGCAGTACAACACAAACAGTACAACACAGGCAGTACAACACAGGAAGTACAACAGGCAGTACAACACAGGGAGTACAACAGGCAGTACAACATAGGCAGTACAAGACAGGAAGTACAACAGGCAGTACAACACAGGCAGTACAACAGGCAGTACAACACAGGGAGTACAACAGGCAGTACAACACAGGCAGTACAACAGGCAGTACAACAGGCAGTACAACACAGGCAATACAACACAGGCAGTACAACAGGCAGTACAACACAGGCAGTACAACACAGGAAGTACAACAGGCAGTACAACACAGGCAGTACAACACAGGAAGTACAACAGGCAGTACAACACAGACAGTACAACAGGCAGTACAACACAGGAAGTACAACAGGCAGTACAACACAGGGAGTACAACAGGCAGTACAACACAGGCAGTACAACAGGCAGTACAACAGGCAGTACAACACAGGGAGTACAACAGGCAGTACAACACAGGCAGTACAACAGGCAGTACAACACAGGAAGTACAACAGGCAGTACAACACAGGCAGTACAACAGGCAGTACAACAGGCAGTACAACACAGGCAGTAGAACACAGGCAGTACAACAGGCAGTACAACACAGGCAGTACAACACAGACAGTACAACAGGCAGTACAACACAGGAAGTACAACAGGCAGTACAACACAGGGAGTACAACACAGGCAGTACAACAGGCAGTACAACACAGGGAGTACAACAGGCTGTACAACACAGGCAGTACAACAGGCAGTAAAGCACAGGCAGTACAACAGGCAGTCCAACGCAGGAAGTACAACAGGCAGTACAACACAGGCAGTACAACACAGGAAGTACAACAGGCAGTACAACACAGTCAGTACAACAGGCAGTACAACACAGGCAGTACAACACAGGCAGTACAAGAGGCAGTACAACACAGGGAGTACAACAGGCTCTACAACACAGGGAATACAACAGGCAGGACGGCACAGGCAGTACAACACAGGCAGTACAACACAGGAAGTACAACACAGGCAGTACAACACAGACAGTACAACAGGCAGTACAACACAGGCAGTACAACACAGGCAGTACAACAGGCAGTACAACACAGGCAGTACAACACAGGAAGTACAACAGGCAGTACAACAGGCAGTACAACACAGGAAGTACAACAGGCAGTACAACACAGTGAGTACAACAGGCAGTACAACACAGGCAGTACAACAGGCAGTACAACACGCAGTACAACACAGGCAGTACAACAGGCAGTCCAACGCAGGAAGTACAACAGGCAGTACAACACAGGCAGTACAACACAGGAAGTACAACAGGCAGTACAACACAGACAGTACAACAGGCAGTACAACAGGCAGTACAACACAGGGAGTACAACAGGCAGTACAACACAGGAAGTACAACAGGCAGTACAACACAGGCAGTACAACACAGGAAGTACAACAGGCAGTACAACACAGGAAGTACAACAGGCAGTACAACACAGGGAGTACAACAGGCAGTACAACACAGGCAGTACAACAGGCAGTACAACACAGGGAGTACAACAGGCTGTACAACACAGGAAGTACAACAGGCAGTAAAGCACAGGCAGTACAACAGGCAGTCCAACGCAGGAAGTACAACAGGCAGTACAACACAGGCAGTACAACACAGGAAGTACAACAGGCAGTACAACACAGACAGTACAACAGGCAGTACAACACAGGCAGTACAACACAGACAGAACAACAGGCAGTACAACACAGGGAGTACAACAGGCTGTACAACACAGGAAGTACAACAGGCAGGACGGCACAGGCAGTACAACACAGGCAGTACAACACAGGAAGTACAACACAGGCAGTACAACACAGACAGTACAACAGGCAGTACAACACAGGCAGTACAACACAGGCAGTACAACAGGCAGTACAACACAGGCAGTACAACACAGGAAGTACAACAGGCAGTACAACACAAACAGTACAACACAGGCAGTACAACACAGGAAGTACAACAGGCAGTACAACACAGGGAGTACAACAGGCAGTACAACATAGGCAGTACAAGACAGGAAGTACAACAGGCAGTACAACACAGACAATACAACAGGCTGTACAACACAGGAAGTACAACAGGCAGTACAGCACAGGCAGTACAACGGCAGTACAACGCAGGAAGTACAACAGGCAGTACAACACAGGCAGTACAACACAGGAAGTACAACAGGCAGTACAACACAGAAAGTACAACAGACAGTACAACAGGCAGTACAACACAGGCAGTACAAAACAGGCAGTACAACAGGCAGTACAACACAGGGAGTACAACAGGCTGTACAACACAGGAAGTACAACAGGCAGTACGGCACAGGCAGTACAACACAGGAAGTACAACACAGGCAGTACAACACAGACAGTACAACAGGCAGTACAACACAGGCAGTACAACACAGGCAGTACAACAGGCAGTACAACACAGGAAGTACAACAGGCAGTACAACACAGACAGTACAACACAGGGAGTACAACACAGGAAGTACAACAGGCAGTACAACACAGGGAGTACAACAGGCAGTACAACACAGGTAGTACAACAGACAGTACAACACAGGCAGTACAACAGGCAGTACAACACAGGGAGTACAACAGGCAGTACAACACAGGAAGTACAACAGGCAGTACAACACAGGCAGTACAACACAGGAAGTACAACAGGCAGTACAACACAGACAGTACAACAGGCAGTACAATATAGGAAGTACAACGGGCAGTACAACACAGGGAGTACAACAGGCAGTACAACACAGGCAGTACAACAGGCTGTACAACACAAGGAGTACAACAGGCTGTACAACACAGGAAGTACAACAGGCAGTACAGCACAGGCAGTACAACAGGCAGTACAACGCAGGAAGTACAACAGGCAGTACAACACAAGCAGTACAACACAGGCAGTACAATAAGCGGTACAACTCAGGCAGTACAACATAGGCAGTACAACACAGGCAGCACAACACAGGCAGTCCAACAAGCGGTACAACTCAGGCAGTACAACAAAGGCAGTACAACACAGGCAGTACAACACAGGCAGTACAACAGGCAGTACAACACAGGCAGTACAACAGGCAGTACAACACAGGGAGTACAACAGGCAGTACAACAGGCAGTACAACACAGGGAGTACAACAGGCAGTACAACACAGGCAGTACAACAGGCAGTACAACACAGGGAGTACAACAGGCAGTACAACACAGGCAGTACAACAGGCAGTACAACAGGCAGTACAACACAGGCAGTACAACACAGGCAGTACAACAGGCAGTACAACACAGGCAGTACAACACAGGAAGTACAACAGGCAGTACAACACAGGCAGGACAACACAGGAAGTACAACAGGCAGTACAACACAGACAGTACAACAGGCAGTACAACATTGGAAGTACAACAGGCAGTACAACACAGGGAGTACAACAGGCAGTACAACACAGGCAGTACAACAGGCAGTACAACACAGGGAGTACAACAGGCTGTACAACACAGGAAGTACAACAGGCAGTACAACACAGGCAGTACAACACAGGCAGTACAACAGGCAGTACAACACAGGGAGTACAACAGGCAGTACAACACAGGAAGTACAACAGGCAGTACAACACAGGCAGTACAACACAGGAAGTACAACAGGCAGTACAACACAGACAGTACAACAGGCAGTACAACACAGGAAGTACAACAGGCAGTACAACACAGGGAGTACAACAGGCAGTACAACACAGGCAGTACAACAGGCAGTACAACACAGGGAGTACAACAAGCTGTACAACACAGGAAGTACAACAGGCAGTACAGCACAGGCAGTACAAAAGGCAGTACAACGCAGGAAGTACAACAGGCAGTACAACACAGGCAGTACAACACAGGAAGTACAACAGGCAGTACAACACAGACAGTACAACAGGCAGTACAACACAGGGAGTACAACAGGCTGTACAACACAGGAAGTACAACAGGCAGTACTGCACAGGCAGTACAACACAGGCAGTACAACACAGGAAGTACAACACAGGCAGTACAACACAGACAGTACAACAGGCAGTACAACACAGGCAGTACAACACAGGCAGTACAAAGGGCAGTACAACACAGGCAGTACAACACAGGAAGTACAACAGGCAGTACAACACAGACAGTACAACACAGGCAGTACAACACAGGAAGTACAACAGGCAGTAGAACACAGGGAGTACAACAGGCAGTACAACACAGGCAGTACAACACAGGAAGTACAACAGGCAGTACAACACAGACAGTACAACAGGCTGTACAACACAGGAAGTACAACAGGCAGTACAGCACAGGCAGTACAACGGCAGTACAACGCAGGAAGTACAACAGGCAGTACAACACAGGCAGTACAACAGGCAGTACAACACAGGGAGTACAACAGGCTGTACAACACAGGAAGTACAACAGGCAGTACAACACAGGCAGTACAACACAGGCAGTACAACAGGCAGTACAACACAGGGAGTACAACAGGCAGTACAACACAGGAAGTACAACAGGCAGTACAACACAGGCAGTACAACACAGGAAGTACAACAGGCAGTACAACACAGTCAGTACAACAGGCAGTACAACACAGGAAGTACAACAGGCAGTACAACACAGGGAGTACAACAGGCAGTACAACACAGGCAGTACAACAGGCAGTACAACACAGGGAGTACAACAAGCTGTACAACACAGGAAGTACAACAGGCAGTACAGCACAGGCAGTACAACAGGCAGTACAACGCAGGAAGTACAACAGGCAGTACAACACAGGCAGTACAACACAGGAAGTACAACAGGCAGTACAACACAGACAGTACAACAGGCAGTACAACACAGGGAGTACAACAGGCTGTACAACACAGGAAGTACAACAGGCAGTACGGCACAGGCAGTACAACACAGGCAGTACAACACAGGAAGTACAACACAGGCAGTACAACACAGACAGTACAACAGGCAGTACAACACAGGCAGTACAACACAGGCAGTACAAAGGGCAGTACAACACAGGCAGTACAACACAGGAAGTACAACAGGCAGTACAACACAGACAGTACAACACAGGCAGTACAACACAGGAAGTACAACAGGCAGTAGAACACAGGGAGTACAACAGGCAGTACAACACAGGCAGTACAACACAGGAAGTACAACAGGCAGTACAACACAGACAGTACAACAGGCTGTACAACACAGGAAGTACAACAGGCAGTACAGCACAGGCAGTACAACGGCAGTACAACGCAGGAAGTACAACAGGCAGTACAACACAGGCAGTACAACACAGGAAGTACAACAGGCAGTACAACACAGACAGTACAACAGACAGTACAACAGGCAGTACAACACAGAAAGTACAAAACAGGCAGTACAACAGGCAGTACAACACAGGGAGTACAACATGCTGTACAACACAGGAAGTACAACAGGCAGTACGGCACAGGCAGTACAACACAGGCAGTACAACACAGGAAGTACAACACAGGCAGTACAACACAGACAGTACAAAAGGCAGTACAACACAGGCAGTACAACACAGGCAGTACAACAGGCAGTACAACACAGGCAGTACAACACAGGAAGTACAACAGGCAGTACAACACAGACAGTACAACACAGGCAGTACAACACAGGAAGTACAACAGGCAGTACAACACAGAGAGTACAACAGGCAGTACAACACAGGTAGTACAACAGGCAGTACAACACAGGCAGTACAACAGGCAGTACAACACAGGGAGAACAACAGGCAGTACAACACAGGAAGTACAACAGGCAGTACAACACAGGCAGTACAACACAGGAAGTACAACAGGCAGTACAACACAGACAGTACAAAAGGCAGTACAACACAGGAAGTACAACGGGCAGTACAACACAGGGAGTACAACAGGCAGTACAACACAGGCAGTACAACAGGCTGTACAACACAAGGAGTACAACAGGCTGTACAACACAGGAAGTACAACAGGCAGTACAGCACAGGCAGTACAACAGGCAGTACAACGCAGGAAGTACAACAGGCAGTACAACACAGGCAGTACAACACTGGAAGTACAACAGGCAGTACAACACAGACAGTACAACAGGCAGTACAACACAGGCAGTACAACACAGGCAGTACAACAGGCAGTACAACACAGGGAGTACAACAGGCAGTACAACACAGGAAGTACAACAGGCAGCACAACACAGACAGTACAACAGGCAGTACAACACAGGAAGTACAACAGGCAGTACAACACAGGCAGTACAACACAGGAAGTACAACAGGCATTACAACACAGGGAGTACAACAGGCAGTACAACACAGGAAGTACAACAGGCAGTACAACACAGGCAGTACAACACAGGAAGTACAACAGGCAGTACAACACAGTCAGTACAACAGGCAGTACAACACAGGAAGTACAACGGGCAGTACAACACAGGGAGTACAACAGGCAGTACAACGCAGGAAGTACAACAGGCAGTACAACACAGGCAGTACAACACAGGAAGTACAACAGGCAGTACAACACAGACAGTACAACAGACAGTACAACACAGGCAGTACAACACAGGCAGTACAACAGGCAGTACAACACAGGGAGTACAACAGGCAGTACAACACAGGAAGTACAACAGGCAGTACAACACAGGCAGTACAACACAGGAAGTACAACAGGCAGTACAACACAGGGAGTACAACAGGCAGTACAACACAGGCAGTACAACAGGCAGTACAACACAGACAGTACAACAGGCAGTACAACACAGGCTGTACAACACAGGCAGTACAACAGGCAGTACAACACAGGAAGTACAACAGGCAGTACAACACAGGCAGTACAACACAGGAAGTACAACAGGCAGTACAACACAGACAGTACAACAGGCAGTACAACACAGGAAGTACAACGGGCAGTACAACACAGGGAGTACAACAGGCAATAAAACACAGGCAGTACAACAGGCTGTACAACACAAGGAGTACAACAGGCTGTACAACACAGGAAGTACAACAGGCAGTACAGCACAGGCAGTACAACAGGCAGTACAACGCAGGAAGTACAACAGGCAGTACAACACAGGCAGTACAACACAGGAAGTACAACAGGCAGTACAACACAGACAGTACAACAGGCAGTACAACACAGGCAGTACAACACAGGCAGTACAACACAGGGAGTACAACAGGCAGTACAACACAGGCAGTACAACACAGGAAGTACAACAGGCAGTACAACACAGACAGTACAACAGGCAGTACAACACAGGAAGTACAACAGGCAGTACAACACAGGAGGTACAACACAGGAAGTACAACAGGCAGTACAACACAGACAGTACAACAGGCAGTACAACACAAGAAGTACAACAGGCAGTACAACACAGGAAGTACAACAGGCAGTACAACACAGACAGTACAACAGGCAGTACAACACAGGCAGTACAACACAGGCAGTACAACAGGCAGTACAACACAGGGAGTACAACAGGCAGTACAACACAGAAAGTACAACAGGCAGTACAACACAGGCAGTACAACACAGGAAGTACAACAGGCAGTACAACACAGACAGTACAACAGGCAGTACAACACAGGAAGTACAACAGGCAGTACAACACAGGCAGTACAACACAGGAAGTACAACACAGGCAGTACAACAGGCAGTACAACACAGGGAGTACAACAGGCTGTACAACACAGGAAGTACAACAGGCAGTAAAGCACAGGCAGTACAACAGGCAGTCCAACGCAGGAAGTACAACACGCAGTACAACACAGGCAGTACAACACAGGAAGTACAACAGGCAGTACAACACAGACAGTACAACAGGCAGTACAACACAGGCAGTACAACACAGGCAGTACAACAGGCAGTACAACACAGGGAGTACAACAGGCTGTACAACACAGGAAGTACAACACGCAGGACGGCACAGGCAGTACAACACAGGCAGTACAACACAGGTAGTACAACAGGCAGTACAACACAGACAGTACAACAGGCAGTACAACACAGGCAGTACAACACAGGCAGTACAACAGGCAGTACAACACAGGCAGTACAACACAGGAAGTACAACAGGCAGTACAACAGGCAGTACAACACAGGAAGTACAACAGGCAGTACAACACAGGGAGTACAACAGGCAGTACAACACAGGCAGTACAACAGGCAGTACAACACAGGGAGTACAACAGGCTGTACAACACAGAGAGTACAACAGGCAGTACAACACAGGTAGTACAACAGGCAGTACAACACAGGCAGTACAACAGGCAGTACAACACAGGGAGTACAACAGGCAGTACAACACAGGAAGTACAACAGGCAGTACAACACAGGCAGTACAACACAGGAAGTACAACAGGCAGTACAACACAGACAGTACAACAGGCAGTACAACACAGGAAGTACAACAGGCAGTACAGCACAGGCAGTACAAAAGGCAGTACAACACAGGAAGTACAACAGGCAGTACAACACAGGCAGTACAACACTGGAAGTACAACAGGCAATACAACACAGACAGTACAACAGGCAGTACAACACAGGCAGTACAACACAGGCAGTACAACAGGCAGTACAACACAGGGAGTACAACAGGCAGTACAACACAGGAAGTACAACAGGCAGTACAACACAGACAGTACAACAGGCAGTACAACACAGGAAGTACAACAGGCAGTACAACACAGGCAGTACAACACAGGAAGTACAACAGGCAGTACAACACAGGGAGTACAACAGGCAGTACAACACAGGAAGTACAACAGGCAGTACAACACAGGCAGTACAACACAGGAAGTACAACAGGCAGTACAACACAGGGAGTACAACAGGCAGTACAACACAGGAAGTACAACAGGCAGTACAACACAGACAGTACAACAGGCAGTACAACACAGGCTGTACAACACAGGCAGTACAACAGGCAGTACAACACAGACAGTACAACAGGCAGTACAACACAGGAAGTACAACAGGCAGTACAACACAGGAGGTACAACACAGGAAGTACAACAGGCAGTACAACACAGACAGTACAACAGGCAGTACAACACAAGAAGTACAACAGGCAGTACAACACAGGAAGTACAACAGGCAGTACAACACAGACAGTACAACAGGCAGTACAACACAGGAAGTACAACGGGCAGTACAACACAGGGAGTACAACAGGCAATAAAACACAGGCAGTACAACAGGCTGTACAACACAAGGAGTACAACAGGCTGTACAACACAGGAAGTACAACAGGCAGTACAGCACAGGCAGTACAACAGGCAGTACAACGCAGGAAGTACAACAGGCAGTACAACACAGGCAGTACAACACAGGAAGTACAACAGGCAGTACAACACAGTCAGTACAACAGGCAGTACAACACAGGCAGTACAACACAGGCAGTACAACAGGCAGTACAACACAGGGAGTACAACAGGCAGTACAACACAGGAAGTACAACAGGCAGTACAACACAGGCAGTACAACACAGGAAGTACAACAGGCAGTACAACACAGACAGTACAACAGGCAGTACAACACAGGAAGTACAACAGGCAGTACAACACAGGAGGTACAACACAGGAAGTACAACAGGCAGTACAACACAGACAGTACAACAGGCAGTACTATACAAGAAGTACAACAGGCAGTACAACACAGGAAGTACAACAGGCAGTACAACACAGACAGTACAACAGGCAGTACAACACAGGCAGTACAACACAGACAGTACAACAGGCAGTACAACACAGGAAGTACAACAGGCAGTACAACACAGGCAGTACAACACAGGAAGTACAACACAGGCAGTACAACACAGGAGGTACAACACAGGAAGTACAACAGGCAGTACAACACAGACAGTACAACAGGCAGTACTATACAAGAAGTACAACAGGCAGTACAACACAGGAAGTACAACAGGCAGTACAACACAGACAGTACAACAGGCAGTACAACACAGGCAGTACAACACAGACAGTACAACAGGCAGTACAACACAGGAAGTACAACAGGCAGTACAACACAGGCAGTACAACACAGGAAGTACAACACAGGCAGTACAACAGGCAGTACAACACAGGGAGTACAACAGGCTGTACAACACAGGAAGTACAACAGGCAGTAAAGCACAGGCAGTACAACAGGCAGTCCAACGCAGGAAGTACAACAGGCAGTACAACACAGGCAGTACAACAGGCAGTACAACACAGGAAGTACAACAGGCAGTACAACACAGGCAGTACAACACAGGAAGTACAACAGGCAGTACAACACAGGGAGTACAACAGGCAGTACAACACAGGAAGTACAACAGGCAGTACAACACAGACAGTACAACAGGCAGTACAACACAGGCTGTACAACACAGGCAGTACAACAGGCAGTACAACACAGGAAGTACAACAGGCAGTACAACACAGGCAGTACAACACAGGCAGTACAACAGGCAGTACAACACAGACAGTACAACAGGCAGTACAACACAGGAAGTACAACGGGCAGTACAACACAGGGAGTACAACAGGCAATAAAACACAGGCAGTACAACAGGCTGTACAACACAAGGAGTACAACAGGCTGTACAACACAGGAAGTACAACAGGCAGTACAGCACAGGCAGTACAACAGGCAGTACAACGCAGGAAGTACAACAGGCAGTACAACACAGGCAGTACAACACAGGAAGTACAACAGGCAGTACAACACAGACAGTACAACAGGCAGTACAACACAGGCAGTACAACACAGGCAGTACAACAGGCAGTACAACACAGGGAGTAAAACAGGCAGTACAACACAGGAAGTACAACAGGCAGTACAACACAGGCAGTACAACACAGGAAGTACAACAGGCAGTACAACACAGACAGTACAACAGGCAGTACAACACAGGAAGTACAACAGGCAGTACAACACAGGAGGTACAACACAGGAAGTACAACAGGAAGTACAACACAGACAGTACAACAGGCAGTACTATACAAGAAGTACAACAGGCAGTACAACACAGGAAGTACAACAGGCAGTACAACACAGACAGTACAACAGGCAGTACAACACAGGCAGTACAACACAGACAGTACAACAGGCAGTACAACACAGGAAGTACAACAGGCAGTACAACACAGGCAGTACAACACAGGAAGTACAACACAGGCAGTACAACACAGGAGGTACAACACAGGAAGTACAACAGGCAGTACAACACAGACAGTACAACAGGCAGTACTATACAAGAAGTACAACAGGCAGTACAACACAGGAAGTACAACAGGCAGTACAACACAGACAGTACAACAGGCAGTACAACACAGGCAGTACAACACAGACAGTACAACAGGCAGTACAACACAGGAAGTACAACAGGCAGTACAACACAGGCAGTACAACACAGGAAGTACAACACAGGCAGTACAACAGGCAGTACAACACAGGGAGTACAACAGGCTGTACAACACAGGAAGTACAACAGGCAGTAAAGCACAGGCAGTACAACAGGCAGTCCAACGCAGGAAGTACAACAGGCAGTACAACACAGGCAGTACAACACAGGAAGTACAACAGGCAGTACAACACAGTCAGTACAACAGGCAGTACAACACAGGCAGTACAACACAGGCAGTACAACAGGCAGTACAACACAGGGAGTACAACAGGCTGTACAACACAGGAAGTACAACAGGCAGGACGGCACAGGCAGTACAACACAGGCAGTACAACACAGGAAGTACAACAGGCAGTACAACACAGACAGTACAACAGGCAGTACAACACAGGCAGTACAACACAGGCAGTACAACAGGCAGTACAACACAGGCAGTACAACACAGGAAGTACAACAGGCAGTACAACAGGCAGTACAACACAGGAAGTACAACAGGCAGTACAACACAGGGAGTACAACAGGCAGTACAACACAGGCAGTACAACAGGCAGTACAACACAGGGAGTACAACAGGCTGTACAACACAGGAAGTACAACAGGCAGTACAACACAGGCAGTACAACACAGGCAGTACAACACAGGGAGTACAACAGGCAGTACAACACAGGAAGTACAACAGGCAGTACAACACAGGCAGTACAACAGAGGAAGTACAACAGGCAGTACAACACAGACAGTACAACAGGCAGTACAACACAGGAAGTACAACAGGCAGTACAACACAGGGAGTACAACAGGCAGTACAACACAGGCAGTACAACAGGCAGTACAACACAGGGAGTACAACAGGCTGTACAACACAGGAAGTACAACAGGCAGTACAGCACAGGCAGTACAACGGCAGTACAACGCAGGAAGTACAACAGGCAGTACAACACAGGCAGTACAACACAGGAAGTACAACAGGCAGTACAACACAGGCAGTACAACACAGGAAGTACAACAGGCAGTACAACAGGCAGTACAACACAGGAAGTACAACAGGCAGTACAACACAGGGAGTACAACAGGCAGTACAACACAGGCAGTACAACAGGCAGTACAACACAGGGAGTACAACAGGCTGTACAACACAGGAAGTACAACAGGCAGTACAACACAGGCAGTACAACACAGGCAGTACAACACAGGGAGTACAACAGGCAGTACAACACAGGAAGTACAACAGGCAGTACAACACAGGCAGTACAACAGAGGAAGTACAACAGGCAGTACAACACAGACAGTACAACAGGCAGTACAACACAGGAAGTACAACAGGCAGTACAACACAGGGAGTACAACAGGCAGTACAACACAGGCAGTACAACAGGCAGTACAACACAGGGAGTACAACAGGCTGTACAACACAGGAAGTACAACAGGCAGTACAGCACAGGCAGTACAACGGCAGTACAACGCAGGAAGTACAACAGGCAGTACAACACAGGCAGTACAACACAGGAAGTACAACAGGCAGTACAACACAGACAGTACAACAGACAGTACAACAGGCAGTACAACACAGGCAGTACAAAACAGGCAGTACAACAGGCAGTACAACACAGGGAGTACAACAGGCTGTACAACACAGGAAGTACAACAGGCAGTACGGCACAGGCAGTACAACACAGGCAGTACAACACAGGAAGTACAACACAGGCAGTACAACACAGACAGTACAACAGGCAGTACAACACAGGCAGTACAACACAGGCAGTACAACAGGCAGTACAACACAGGAAGTACAACAGGCAGTACAACACAGACAGTACAACACAGGGAGTACAACACAGGAAGTACAACAGGCAGTACAACACAGGGAGTACAACAGGCAGTACAACACAGACAGTACAACACAGGCAGTACAACACAGACAGTACTACAGGCAGTACAACACAGGCAGTACAACAGGCAGTACAACACAGGCAGTACAACACAGACAGTACAACAGGCTGTACAACACAGGAAGTACAACAGGCAGTACAGCACAGGCAGTACAACGGCAGTACAACACAGGAAGTACAACAGGCAGTACAACACAGGCAGTACAACACAAGAAGTACAACAGGCAGTACAACACAGACAGTACAACAGACAGTACAACAGGCAGTACAACACAGGCAGTACAAAACAGGCAGTACAACAGGCAGTACAACACAGGGAGTACAACAGGCTGTACAACACAGGAAGTACAACAGGCAGTACGGCACAGGCAGTACAACACAGGCAGTACAACACAGGAAGTACAACACAGGCAGTACAACACAGACAGTACAACAGGCAGTACAACACAGGCAGTACAACACAGGCAGTACAACAGGCAGTACAACACAGGAAGTACAACAGGCAGTACAACACAGACAGTACAACACAGGGAGTACAACACAGGAAGTACAACAGGCAGTACAACACAGGGAGTACAACAGGCAGTACAACACAGGTAGTACAACAGACAGTACAACACAGGCAGTACAACAGGCAGTACAACACAGGGAGTACAACAGGCAGTACAACACAGGCAGTACAACACAGGAAGTACAACAGGCAGTACAACACAGACAGTACAACAGGCAGTACAACACAGGAAGTACAACGGGCAGTACAACACAGGGAGTACAACAGGCAGTACAACACAGGCAGTACAACAGGCTGTACAACACAAGGAGTACAACAGGCTGTACAACACAGGAAGTACAACAGGCAGTACATCACAGGCAGTACAACAGGCAGTACAACGCAGGAAGTACAACAGGCAGTACAACACAGGCAGTACAATAAGCGGTACAACTCAGGCAGTACAACATAGGCAGTACAACACAGGCAGCACAACACAGGCAGTCCAACAAGCGGTACAACTTAGGCAGTACAACACAGGCAGTACAACACAGGCAGTACAACACAGGCAGTACAAGAGGCAGTACAACACAGGCAGTACAACAGGCAGTACAACAGGCAGTACAACACAGGGAGTACAACAGGCAGTACAACACAGGCAGTACAACAGGCAGTACAACACAGGCAGTACAACAGGCAGTACAACACAGGCAGTACAACAGGCAGTACAACAGGCAGTACAACACAGGCAGTACAACACAGGCAGTACAACAGGCAGTACAACACAGGCAGTACAACACAGGAAGTACAACAGGCAGTACAACACAGGCAGGACAACACAGACAGTACAACAGGCAGTACAATACAGGAAGTACAACAGGCAGTACAACACAGGGAGTACAACAGGCAGTACAACACAGGCAGTACAACAGGCAGTACAACACAGGGAGTACAACAGGCTGTACAACACAGGAAGTACAACAGGCAGTACAACACAGGCAGTACAACACAGGCAGTACAACAGGCAGTACAACACAGGAAGTACAACAGGCAGTACAACACAGGAAGTACAACAGGCAGTACAACACAGGCAGTACAACACAGTAAGTACAACAGGCAGTACAACACAGACAGTACAACAGGCAGTACAACACAGGGAGTACAACAGGCAGTACAACACAGGGAGTACAACAGGCAGTACAACACAGGCAGTACAACAGGCAGTACAACACAGGGAGTACAACAAGCTGTACAACACAGGAAGTACAACAGGCAGTACAGCACAGGCAGTACAACAGGCAGTACAACGCAGGAAGTACAACAGGCAGTACAACACAGGCAGTACAACACAGGAAGTACAACAGGCAGTACAACACAGACAGTACAACAGGCAGTACAACACAGGGAGTACAACAGGCTGTACAACACAGGCAGTACAACAGGCAGTACGGCACAGGCAGTACAACACAGGCAGTACAACACAGGAAGTACAACACAGGCAGTACAACACAGACAGTACAACACAGGCAGTACAACAGGCAGTACAACACAGGCAGTACAACACAGGAAGAACAACAGGCAGTACAACACAGACAGTACAACACAGGCAGTACAACACAGGAAGTACAACAGGCAGTAGAACACAGGGAGTACAACAGGCAGTACAACACAGGCAGTACAACACAGGAAGTACAACAGGCAGTACAACACAGACAGTACAACAGGCTGTACAACACAGGAAGTACAACAGGCAGTACAGCACAGGCAGTACAACGGCAGTACAACGCAGGAAGTACAACAGGCAGTACAACACAGGCAGTACAACACAGGAAGTACAACAGGCAGTACAACACAGACAGTACAACAGACAGTACAACAGGCAGTACAACACAGGAAGTACAACAGGCAGGACGGCACAGGCAGTACAACACAGGCAGTACAACACAGGAAGTACAACAGGCAGTACAACACAGTCAGTACAACAGGCAGTACAACACAGGCAGTACAACACAGGCAGTACAACAGGCAGTACAACACAGGCAGTACAACACAGGAAGTACAACAGGCAGTACAACAGGCAGTACAACACAGGAAGTACAACAGGCAGTACAACACAGGGAGTACAACAGGCAGTACAACACAGTCATTACAACAGGCAGTACAACACAGGGAGTACAACAGGCTGTACAACACAGGAAGTACAACAGGCAGTACAACACAGGCAGTACAACACAGGCAGTACAACACAGGGAGTACAACAGGCAGTACAACACAGGAAGTACAACAGGCAGTACAACACAGGCAGTACAACAGAGGAAGTACAACAGGCAGTACAACACAGACAGTACAACAGGCAGTACAACACAGGAAGTACAACAGGCAGTACAACACAGGGAGTACAACAGGCAGTACAACACAGGCAGTACAACAGGCAGTACAACACAGGGAGTACAACAGGCTGTACAACACAGGCAGTACAACAGGCAGTACAGCACAGGCAGTACAACGGCAGTACAACGCAGGAAGTACAACAGGCAGTACAACACAGGCAGTACAACACAGGAAGTACAACAGGCAGTACAACACAGACAGTACAACAGACAGTACAACAGGCAGTACAACACAGGCAGTACAAAACAGGCAGTACAACAGGCAGTACAACACAGGGAGTACAACAGGCTGTACAACACAGGAAGTACAACAGGCAGTACGGCACAGGCAGTACAACACAGGCAGTACAACACAGGAAGTACAACACAGGCAGTACAACACAGACAGTACAACAGGCAGTACAACACAGGCAGTACAACACAGGCAGTACAACAGGCAGTACAACACAGGAAGTACAACAGGCAGTACAACACAGACAGTACAACACAGGGAGTACAACACAGGAAGTACAACAGGCAGTACAACACAGGGAGTACAACAGGCAGTACAACACAGACAGTACAACACAGGCAGTACAACACAGACAGTACTACAGGCAGTACAACACAGGCAGTACAACAGGCAGTACAACACAGGCAGTACAACACAGACAGTACAACAGGCTGTACAACACAGGAAGTACAACAGGCAGTACAGCACAGGCAGTACAACGGCAGTACAACACAGGAAGTACAACAGGCAGTACAACACAGGCAGTACAACACAAGAAGTACAACAGGCAGTACAACACAGACAGTACAACAGACAGTACAACAGGCAGTACAACACAGGCAGTACAAAACAGGCAGTACAACAGGCAGTACAACACAGGGAGTACAACAGGCTGTACAACACAGGAAGTACAACAGGCAGTACGGCACAGGCAGTACAACACAGGCAGTACAACACAGGAAGTACAACACAGGCAGTACAACACAGACAGTACAACAGGCAGTACAACACAGGCAGTACAACACAGGCAGTACAACAGGCAGTACAACACAGGAAGTACAACAGGCAGTACAACACAGACAGTACAACACAGGGAGTACAACACAGGAAGTACAACAGGCAGTACAACACAGGGAGTACAACAGGCAGTACAACACAGGTAGTACAACAGACAGTACAACACAGGCAGTACAACAGGCAGTACAACACAGGGAGTACAACAGGCAGTACAACACAGGCAGTACAACACAGGAAGTACAACAGGCAGTACAACACAGACAGTACAACAGGCAGTACAACACAGGAAGTACAACGGGCAGTACAACACAGGGAGTACAACAGGCAGTACAACACAGGCAGTACAACAGGCTGTACAACACAAGGAGTACAACAGGCTGTACAACACAGGAAGTACAACAGGCAGTACAGCACAGGCAGTACAACAGGCAGTACAACGCAGGAAGTACAACAGGCAGTACAACACAGGCAGTACAATAAGCGGTACAACTCAGGCAGTACAACATAGGCAGTACAACACAGGCAGCACAACACAGGCAGTCCAACAAGCGGTACAACTTAGGCAGTACAACACAGGCAGTACAACACAGGCAGTACAACACAGGCAGTACAAGAGGCAGTACAACACAGGCAGTACAACAGGCAGTACAACAGGCAGTACAACACAGGGAGTACAACAGGCTGTACAACACAGGCAGTACAACAGGCAGTACAACACAGGGAGTACAACAGGCAGTACAACACAGGCAGTACAACAGGCAGTACAACAGGCAGTACAACACAGGCAGTACAACACAGGCAGTACAACAGGCAGTACAACACAGGCAGTACAACACAGGAAGTACAACAGGCAGTACAACACAGGCAGGACAACACAGACAGTACAACAGGCAGTACAATACAGGAAGTACAACAGGCAGTACAACACAGGGAGTACAACAGGCAGTACAACACAGGCAGTACAACAGGCAGTACAACACAGGGAGTACAACAGGCTGTACAACACAGGAAGTACAACAGGCAGTACAACACAGGCAGTACAACACAGGCAGTACAACAGGCAGTACAACACAGGGAGTACAACAGGCAGTACAACACAGGAAGTACAACAGGCAGTACAACACAGGCAGTACAACACAGTAAGTACAACAGGCAGTACAACACAGACAGTACAACAGGCAGTACAACACAGGGAGTACAACAGGCAGTACAACACAGGGAGTACAACAGGCAGTACAACACAGGCAGTACAACAGGCAGTACAACACAGGGAGTACAACAAGCTGTACAACACAGGAAGTACAACAGGCAGTACAACACAGGCAGTACAACAGGCAGTACAACACAGGAAGTACAACAGGCAGTACAACACAGGCAGTACAACACAGGAAGTACAACAGGCAGTACAACACAGACAGTACAACAGGCAGTACAACACAGGGAGTACAACAGGCTGTACAACACAGGAAGTACAACAGGCAGTACGGCACAGGCAGTACAACACAGGCAGTACAACACAGGAAGTACAACACAGGCAGTACAACACAGACAGTACAACACAGGCAGTACAACAGGCAGTACAACACAGGCAGTACAACACAGGAAGTACAACAGGCAGTAAAACACAGACAGTACAACACAGGCAGTACAACACAGGAAGTACAACAGGCAGTAGAACACAGGGAGTACAACAGGCAGTACAACACAGGCAGTACAACACAGGAAGTACAACAGGCAGTACAACACAGACAGTACAACAGGCTGTACAACACAGGAAGTACAACAGGCAGTACAGCACAGGCAGTACAACGGCAGTACAACGCAGGAAGTACAACAGGCAGTACAACACAGGCAGTACAACACAGGAAGTACAACAGGCAGTACAACACAGACAGTACAACAGACAGTACAACAGGCAGTACAACACAGGCAGTACAACACAGGAAGTACAACACAGGCAGTACAACACAGACAGTACAACAGGCAGTACAACACAGGCAGTACAACACAGGCAGTACAACAGGCAGTACAACACAGGCAGTACAACACAGAAAGTACAACAGGCAGTACAACACAGACAGTACAACACAGGCAGTACAACACAGGAAGTACAACAGGCAGTACAACACAGAGAGTACAACAGGCAGTACAACACAGGTAGTACAACAGGCAGTACAACACAGGCAGTACAACAGGCAGTTCAACACAGGGAGTACAACAGGCAGTACAACACAGGAAGTACAACAGGCAGTACAACACAGGCAGTACAACACAGGAAGTACAACAGGCAGTACAACACAGACAGTACAACAGGCAGTACAACACAGGAAGTACAACGGGCAGTACAACACAGGGAGTACAACAGGCAGTACAACACAGGCAGTACAACAGGCTGTACAACACAAGGAGTACAACAGGCTGTACAACACAGGAAGTACAACAGGCAGTACAACACAGGCAGTACAACAGGCAGTACAACGCAGGAAGTACAACAGGCAGTACAACACAGGCAGTACAACACAGGAAGTACAACAGGCAGTACAACACAGGCAGTACAACAGGCAGTACAACACAGGCAGTACAACACAGGCAGTACAACAGGCAGTACAACACAGGGAGTACAACAGGCAGTACAACGCAGGAAGTACAACAGGCAGTACAACACAGGCAGTACAACACAGGAAGTACAACAGGCAGTACAACACAGACAGTACAACAGGCAGTACAACACAGGGAGTACAACAGGCTGTACAACACAGGAAGTACAACAGGCAGTACGGCACAGGCAGTACAACACAGGCAGTACAACACAGGAAGTACAACACAGGCAGTACAACACAGACAGTACAACAGGCAGTACAACACAGGCAGTACAACACAGGCAGTACAACAGGCAGTACAACACAGGCAGTACAACACAGGAAGTACAACAGGCAGTACAACACAGACAGTACAACACAGGCAGTACAACACAGGAAGTACAACAGGCAGTAGAACACAGGGAGTACAACAGGCAGTACAACACAGGCAGTACAACACAGGAAGTACAACAGGCAGTACAACACAGGCAGTACAACAGGCTGTACAACACAGGAAGTACAACAGGCAGTACAGCACAGGCAGTACAACGGCAGTACAACGCAGGAAGTACAACAGGCAGTACAACACAGGCAGTACAACACAGGAAGTACAACAGGCAGTACAACACAGACAGTACAACAGACAGTACAACAGGCAGTACAACACAGGCAGTACAAAACAGGCAGTACAACAGGCAGTACAACACAGGGAGTACAACATGCTGTACAACACAGGAAGTACAACAGGCAGTACGGCACAGGCAGTACAACACAGGCAGTACAACACAGGAAGTACAACACAGGCAGTACAACACAGACAGTACAACAGGCAGTACAACACAGGCAGTACAACACAGGCAGTACAACAGGCAGTACAACACAGGCAGTACAACACAGGAAGTACAACAGGCAGTACAACACAGACAGTACAACACAGGCAGTACAACACAGGAAGTACAACAGGCAGTACAACACAGAGAGTACAACAGGCAGTACAACACAGGTAGTACAACAGGCAGTACAACACAGGCAGTACAACAGGCAGTACAACACAGGGAGTACAACAGGCAGTACAACACAGGCAGTACAACAGGCAGTACAACACAGGGAGTACAACAGGCTGTACAACACAGGAAGTACAACAGGCAGTACATCACAGGCAGTACAACAGGCAGTACAACGCAGGAAGTACAATAGGCAGTACAACACAGGCAGTACAACACAGGAAGTACAACAGGCAGTACAACACAGACAGTACAACAGGCAGTACAACACAGGCAGTAGGCAGTACAACAGGCAGTACAACACAGGCAGTACAACACAGGCAGTACAACAGGCAGTACAACACAGGGAGTACAACAGGCAGTACACCACAGGAAGTACAACAGGCAGTACAACACAGGAAGTACAACACAGGCAGTACAACAGGCAGTACAACACAGGGAGTACAACAGGCAGTACACCACAGGAAGTACAACAGGCAGTACAACACAGGCAGTACAACAGGCAGTACAACACAGGAAGTACAACAGGCAGTACAACACAGGCAGTACAACACAGGAAGTACAACAGGCAGTACAACACAGACAGTACAACAGGCAGTACAACACAAGAAGTACAACAGGCAGTACAACACAGGGAGTACAACAGGCAGTACAACACAGGAAGTACAACAGGCAGTACAACACAGACAGTACAACAGGCAGTACAACACAGGCAGTACAACAGGCAGTACAACACAGGGAGTACAACAGGCAGTACAACACAGGAAGTACAACAGGCAGTACAACACAGGAAGTACAACAGGCAGTACAACACAGGCAGTACAACACAGGAAGTACAACAGGCAGTACAACACAGACAGTACAACAGGCAGTACAACACAAGAAGTACAACAGGCAGTACAACACAGGGAGTACAACAGGCAGTACAACACAGGCAGTACAACAGGCAGTACAACACAGGGAGTACAACAGGCTGTACAACACAGGAAGTACAACAGGCAGTACAGCACAGGCAGTACAACAGGCAGTACAACGCAGGAAGTACAATAGGCAGTACAACACAGGCAGTACAACACAGGAAGTACAACAGGCAGTACAACACAGACAGTACAACAGGCAGTACAACACAGGCAGTAGGCAGTACAACAGGCAGTACAACACAGGCAGTACAACAGGCAGTACAACACAGGGAGTACAACAGGCAGTACAACACAGGAAGTACAACAGGCAGTACAACACAGGCAGTACAACACAGGAAGTACAACAGGCAGTACAACACAGACAGTACAACAGGCAGTACAACACAAGAAGTACAACAGGCAGTACAACACAGGGAGTACAACAGGCAGTACAACACAGGGAGTACAACAGGCTGTACAACAGGCAGTACAGCACAGGCAGTACAACAGGCAGTACAACGCAGGAAGTACAACACAGGCAGTACAACAGGCAGTACAACACAGGCAGTACAACAGGCAGTACACCACAGGAAGTACAACAGGCAGTACAACACAGGCAGTACAACACAGGAAGTACAACAGGCAGTACAACACAGACAGTACAACAGGCAGTACAACACAGGAAGTACAACAGGCAGTACAACACAGGCAGTACAACACAGGAAGTACAACAGGCAGTACAACACAGAAAGTACAACAGGCAGTACAACACAAGAAGTACAACAGGCAGTACAACACAGGGAGTACAACAGGCAGTACAACACAGGAAGTACAACAGGCAGTACAACACAGACAGTACAACAGGCAGTACAACACAGGCAGTACAACACAGGCAGTACAACAGGCAGTACAACACAGGGAGTACAACAGGCAGTACAACACAGGAAGTACAACAGGCAGTACAACACAGGCAGTACAACACAGGAAGTACAACAGGCAGTACAACACAGACAGTACAACAGGCAGTACAACACAGGAAGTACAACAGGCAGTACAACACAGGCAGTACAACACAGGAAGTACAACAGGCAGTACAACACAGACAGTACAACAGGCAGTACAACACAAGAAGTACAACAGGCAGTACAACACAGGGAGTACAACAGGCAGTACAACACAGGCAGTACAACAGGCAGTACAACACAGGGAGTACAACAGGCTGTACAACACAGGAAGTACAACAGGCAGTACAGCACAGGCAGTACAACACAGGCAGTACAACGCAGGAAGTACAATAGGCAGTACAACACAGGCAGTACAACACAGGAAGTACAACAGGCAGTACAACACAGACAGTACAACAGGCAGTACAACACAGGCAGTAGGCAGTACAACAGGCAGTACAACACAGGCAGTACAACACAGGCAGTACAACAGGCAGTACAACACAGGGAGTACAACAGGCAGTACAACACAGGAATTACAACAGGCAGTACAACACAGGCAGTACAACACAGGAAGTACAACAGGCAGTACAACACAGACAGTACAACAGGCAGTACAACACAAGAAGTACAACAGGCAGTACAACACAGGGAGTACAACAGGCAGTACAACACAGGCAGTACAACAGGCAGTACAACACAGGGAGTACAACAGGCTGTACAACAGGCAGTACAGCACAGGCAGTACAACAGGCAGTACAACACAGACAGTACAACAGGCAGTACAACACAGGCAGTAGGCAGTACAACAGGCAGTACAACACAGGCAGTACAACACAGGCAGTACAACACAGGCAGTACAAAAGGCAGTACAACAGGCAGTACAACACAGGCAGTACAACACAGGCAGTACAACACAGGCAGTACAACGCAGGAAGTACAACAGGCAGTACAACACAGGCAGTACAACACAGACAGTACAACAGGCAGTACAACACAGGAAGTACAACAGGCAGTACAACACAGGGAGTACAACAGGCAGTACAACACAGGGAGTACAACAGGCAGTACAACACAGGGAGTACAACAGGCTGTACAACACAGGAAGTACAACAGGCAGTACAGCACAGGCAGTACAACAGGCAGTACAACGCAGGAAGTACAACAGGCAGTACAACACAGGCAGTACAACACAGGAAGTACAACACAGGAAGTACAACAGGCAGTACAACACAGGGAGTACAACAGGCAGTACAACACAGGCAGTACAACACAGGAAGTACAACAAGCAGTACAACACAGACAGTACAACAGGCAGTACAACACAGGCAGTACAACACAGGCAGTACAACAGGCAGTACAACACAGGGAGTACAACAGGCTGTACAACACAGGAAGTACAACAGGCAGTACAGCACAGGCAGTACAACAGGCAGTACAACGCAGGAAGTACAACAGGCAGTACAACACACAGTACAACAGGCAGTACAACACAGGCAGTACAACACAGGCAGTACAACACAGGCAGTACAACACAAAATATAATATGAAACACAAAAGGACAGTAAATCTTATTAAATGATGTACGATGTATTAAATTAAAGGTTCATCTTGTATTTTCATTCTACCACCATTTTCTGGGCGGCAGTGGTAGAGTTCGCGGTAGAGCGGGTCGTCCAATGCTCTGAGGTCGGCGGTTCGATTGCTGCTCCTGTCCAAAAAACACCTGGAGGTGAGCTGACAGTGGGAGGTGTCAGCTCACCTATGGAGCACTGCCGAGGCGCCCTTGAGCAAGGCACTGTCACCCTTACAAGTTGATCATTTGGGGCGCACCAGGAAGGAGCTGCCCGCCACTCTACCTCCTCTGCATGCATACAGGCCCCCTGTGTTTTTGTGTTTGTTCAGGGCCTGTACACTCTAACATATGTATGTGATTGGATTTGATTTGACTAACGAGAGTGTGATCTTAATTTCCCTTCTGGATCACTAAAGTATGTTAAATTAAAAAAATAATTAAAGTGGTAGGATGAAAATCTACATTTTTCTGGCAGTTATGTCTGCTGGATGTCCAGATGAGCCTCCGTACAGGTGTTGATTAAATTTGTGGAACATTTGTTAAATATTTTTAAGTTTATTTGCATTATATTCATTCATTCATTTTCACAGCTGCTTCATCCACTGTCGGGAGCTGGAGCTTATCCCAGCTGACTGAGAGCGTGAGGTGGGGGAAACTCTGGGCATGACGCCAGTGCACTCGCGGAGCTATTTGCATTATAATATTTTAAAATTCAGCCTATCATCATCGGTCTAAAAAGGACATTAGCATCTGAGTTCCCCTGGCGAACAGCATTAGTGTGGATCATTTCTATGGAATAGAATCCAACTCTGTTATTGTGCAGGTTTCTTTCTGCTGCTATTCATCCATCACTTGCAAATGTTTTCACCTCTTCCCTCCCTTTATTTCTCTTTCTGATTAGATGTGTTGTTCCTGATATTGTGGTGGAGACTCCAGTGCTGGATTTTGGAATTTGTTTCCTGGATCAGAAATATGAACGGAGCTTACGATTAACCAACAGCGGACAAGTGACTGCCTGCTACGCCGTGCCTGACCAGGTAAACTAGATGATAGCAGTTAAGGGGGTGTGTGTGTATGTGTGTTTTTGTGTCTCCATGTGTATTTATGAGCAAAGCAGGTTTAGTATGCCTCCATTTAAACATCCCTTTTCATCTCTGTGATGTGCTTCAGGAGCCCGAGGAAAGTTGCTCCCTACAGTGTGGATTTTCCAGACCAAGAGGAGTGATTTATCCTGAAAGTTCAGTGGAGGTTCCAGTGTTTTTGTTGGCAAAGAAACTTGGACAACTGTATCAGACTATGCTCATTCACGTCTTTGGTTGTTTAAAGCCACCCTTGGTTAGTAGAAGCTTCTCTAAGTGAATATTTAGATTAAGTCTGAATACACATTCAGTGTTTCTCTCTGACTTGCGTAATAAAATTATGTCTAATCATATTTCTGTGTTTTCCAGGAGGCAGTCTTGTCATGTATCGGACAGGGACCAGTAATCTGTGTTCCGTGCCGAAGCCTGAACTTTGGCCCAATCCAGGTTCTGATGGATCATACTCGAGTCCTGCCCCTGTCAAACGAGTCGACTATTCCTGCCCACTTTACTGCTCGCATGGTCTGAACACACAAATTAAAGATGAAGTTTGCATTGATAGCTCTAGAAATACAGTAATTACGTATTTGGGAGTTAGATTTAAACCGCACAGAAGAACAAGTGCCTTTCTCCCTGTTTATGAACCTGTCTGTTGGTTTGATGCTCAACTTGGAATGTTCTGGTTTAGGGTTTTATTCACAAAAGATAATTTTATTTCCAAAATTTAAATTTACAATTCAACTTTCATTTCAACATGAATTTCTTACTCATAAAATAATGGGTCTACTGCTTTCAGTCATTACGCACCAAAAACATGTTAACCATATGTAAACTATATTTCATCTTTTACTCTTAGGTCAGTGTCAATTCTTACTTGTCAGCTGGCAAGTTCAATAACTTTTTGTGCTTAGGTTCCAACTGATGTATCGACTGCTTTTAGAAGTCAACGTTTGATGAGTTCTGAAGAAAAAAAAATTGTATTTCTCTTTTGCTTAATGTCAACATGGGAATTACCTTGTCAGTGATACATGTTTGCCTCAACAATGGAGGTCTCTTGGTGTTTCTGTGTCCCCAGAGCTCTGACGTGTCGTTGTGGCGTGTTGAGCCCAGTGAGGGGTCTATGCCTCCATTGAGCAAGCTGGTGCTCAGGGTGGTGGCACACCTGAGGGATACCATTCTTGTTGAGGACAGATTGGAGTTATCCATCCTTCACAGTCCAACACAGACTATCTTTCTGTCTGCCACCGGTACTGGCACTTCCATTGTCAGTGACAAGCCTTTTGCACCCAGCATTGACTTCGGCACACAGTGCAGGTAGCGTAAAAGTGATCACACCCGTGATAATAGTGATATGATGATGTAGCGCTGAAGATAATATACTGACTCTATCCCACACCGGTCTGTTTCTCCTTCTAGCCCCGGGTCATTCGAGTATCACTTCAAACTGACCAACCTCGGCCAGAGAAAACACGAGGTGTACTGGAGAACTGACAACTCTCCTTTATCCAATAAGGGCAGAAAACAACATAACATGACCTCCACATCCACAATTCTGAAGCCAGTGTTCAGCCTCAGCCCCCCTCGTGTGGAAATTTTCCCAGGTTCCTCTGTTCACACGGTGCTGACAGGACATTCAGACACTCCAAAGGTGAGAAAGTTTGCTTACAGTGTGTTGATTAGAACAGATGTGATTCTACTTGATCAGTTTTTATGTTCTTGACGTCTCAGGTGGTACGGGAGAGATTGATATGCCGCGCCTTCATCGGTGGCCAGAAAGCTCCTCAGGACATCATGTCTGTGGATGTTTCATGTGAATTTGTAGCTTCTTGGCTCAACATGAATCCCACACTGCTGAACTTCTGCTTAAAGGTTAGTCAAGGAATCACGAGAATACTGAATTCACACGTAAAAATTGATATTTGGCAAAACCTGCCCATACAGTGTTATCTATTATGTAGTTTGATCTTAAATCTAATGCTTCATGTATAGCAGACAGGTAACTCATTCAAAGAAGGATTTCAGCAGATCTGTAGAGATTAGGGAATGTATTTGAGTTTATCATATTTTATCAGCCGTTCTTTAAAGTCATTGTTGGTTTCTACAACCTATCTGGTTTGGGTGTTAGCAAACTGCCCTGCTGAGAGTTCAAGTTCACAAACATACAGAAGGTCATCATCTGCAAAAAGCAGAGACAAAGTTCTTTCCTTCCCAAAGATTCTATGACTACGACAGTATCTGTGGAGAAGGACAGTCACAGATTCCAAATACCACCAAGAACATGACAACGTTACTCACGATTTGAATATAGACGGTGTATGATTTTTAGCACCAACTTTTCTAACCACAATTTCTCAGCAGACGCTCAGTGGTAACGGCTTCCTCTAACCTATCAAACAGTCATAGAGTAAATGAACAAATTCCCATGACTCCCCCTGATCGAGCCCACAGGATAGAACCTGAATTAATGTGCTGTTCTACAGACTATTCCTGTTCTTCAAACATGTCCATATGTTTCTCAGGTCCCAGAAAACACTTTGTTGCCTGTTTATGAGAAGCTGGCCTTGAGGAATGAGACAAGTCTGTCTCTGTCCTTGGATGTCTCTGTTGTAGAGCCGTTTTCTCTGCATTTGGCCGTAGGAGGCCAACATTCTGCTCCCATTAAGGTACACATCGTACTTCATGTCCCAGGTCAGACTGACCTGAGGTGTGAATTCAGGATGTTATTCCAACACTTAAAGACAGAACTATTACTAAAGATTTTTGTCTTGCATGAACTACTTGACGTGCATCACAGTGGCGCAGTGGGTAGCACTGTTGCCGCACAACAAGGCAGTTAAGGGTTCGAGTCCCACTCTGTGTGGAGTTTGCATGTTCTCCCCGTGTCTGTGTGGGTTCTCTCCGGGTTCTCCAGATTCCTCCCACCTCTAAAAACATGTGCTTCAGGTTAATTGGCCGGTCCCAAAGTGCCCATAGGAGTGAGTGTGTGTGTGCGTGGTTGTCTCTTTGTGAATGAATGAATGAATGAATAAATGAATGAATGAATGAATGAATGAATGAATGAATGAATGAATGAATGAATGAATGAATGAACTACTTGACAGATGATTGAAACTTGATGGAAAGTTGGGGCAGAAGCCCGACAGATAAATGCCGTCTGTGAAAATGAAGATAAAACTACTGATATATTCTGTTCATTGGTTTACTGGCAAAGTCTATCATCGTAAATATTTCAAGAAGTCAAGAAGAATCCTTCAGTGACTTTATGCAACACAGTTTCAATGTTTTTTGTCTTGTCTAGAGCCTGACGTTAGGTGAGAAAGAGGAGGCAGAGTTGTGGGTGTGTTTTAATCCAGCTGACTGTCTGGATCCAGTGCCACGAGTCTTTGATGAGGTAACGTCGTGATGCTTTTTTGCTTTACATATTTCATGCAAAAGGTTTCAGTTTTTAATCTGGGATAATGTTGTGTTCTTCCAAGGATTTTTAGACTTCTTGGGATATTAATAATTAAATATATCCTACTTTCAACTGTTAAAAATCCGGATATTCCACTTTTTTAGTCCTCTGAAATCCCCACAAGGGAAAATTTTTAAATATCAGTTACACCAACTGCTGCCCGCCTTCCAGAGTCTGGGTCCTGCCCGGAGTTTCTTCCTCAATGAGGGAGTTCCCCCCACCACCTTTGCTTATGCATGCTCTGGAGGGTTCTGTTGGTTTTCTCTTTGTTAAAGCGCTTTGAAATGTCTGCTGATGTGATTAAGCTTAAATAAATTAAACTTAAATAAAAGTTGATTGATTGATTGATTGATTGAATAATTGAATAATTGATTGACTGATTGATTGATTGATTGATTGATTGATTGATTGATTGATTGATTGATTGATTGAAATGTTTCTGGTTATGTCAACTCTTTTTGCTAAATTAATTTCTTTAACTTGACTTTTTTGCCCTTTTTCTGCAGTTGCTTGAATTCCACTACCGAGGATATCAACTTAACTACACAGTGAACCTACATGCTGAAGTCCACTACCCCAACCTGCATTTCTCCTCCACCACAGTGGATTTTGGCTGTGTGCTCAATAACTCACAGGCTTGGCAAAGACTCTACATCACAAACTGCTCTCCACTGCCAGTGTCCTACCGCTGGACTTTTACTAGGTACAGTATATTTACTGTTTTGTCAAATGGTTACCAACACCTTTACATCATCTACAAAATGTCCCTTTTTGAGCCTTTTTGAGGCAGGCCTCTAGCAAAGACAGACCTTTATCTTTGCACGACTACCGAACCAGCTATTTCTGTTTACAAGATGATACCTGACACTTATTTCACTGCCAATTGTCATTCAGCTGTTTTTTTCTTTGTGCTCTTGCTTCTTTACAGCGGTTTTGTTCCAACTACCATCGACAGACCTTTCGAAGATGAAGAGGACAGCGCACAAAAGATTCAGGAAGTAGGCAAATATTTGCAAACTAATGGAAGTTCTCTCACATTTTCCAGTTTTGAGGGATACATAGGCACAAACCATGTCTATGCACATACCTGTACATACATTTTTGCATTATGAAATTTAGAGTATTACCTCTGTGTATCAGTGTGCAGAATGTTTGTTATTTTGCATGAATGCAATGGTTACTGACACCTAAGAGGAGTCTCCAGGAAAGTTACTGCTTTATAAAAGATAGACATCATCCTACTATGAAATAGTCCTTTACACTCCAGCCCATAATATATATTGCCAATTAGAGAGTGGTGCTGACATTATCCTTTAAGGGCATGTTGGTGGAATGCATGCATGCTAAAAAGGAATCAGATGTTACCTGAACAGATTGTCTCTTTGCCTGCAGGTCTTTGATATCTTGCCTCTTAAGGGCAATCTACAGCCTGGAGAGAAGCAGCAGGTCATGGTCTTTTACTACGGCCAGGAAAACGATAGCACAGAAGTGACGGCACAGTGTCATGTAAAGCATGGCTCCACGTTTAGCATCCAGCTCAGAGCAGAAGCGTCCGTCGTCAGCTACAGCCTTGACTCTTCCCATGTTGACTTTGGTCTGCTGGTACGAACACAGAGCTCCTTTAGCACAAGTTGTTAAAAGCTTCCATTGTAGCATCTGACTGTTCATCTGTCTCTCTCTGTTGCGTCCTTGTAGCAAATAGCTGATTTGTCTATAATATTTTGGCAGTTCAACAGCTAGAAATGAACAATTTTGAATAGTTCCACGTTCTGTAGCACTTTTGAGTTAGTCTTGACCTGTGTCTTTGTCCTGTGTCTTATTGGCATAAACCAGAAAAGTCAAAACCAAAGCACTCACAGACTGCAACATCCCGCAACACACCTAAGTTAAAAGTTTTACCCTGACCTACTTGCATAAGCACTAGCTTTGATCTATGGTCATACTCACTCTGGGCTTCCCCATGGTCTTTCTATCTTACCCGGTCCCTGAGTGTACAAAAGTTGAAATTTGACCTTGACCTAGTTTTCTCAAGGTCAAGGAAGGTCAAGGTCACCTTTTTCCTCTTTATCTTCCAGGTGTTTGATACTAGTGGGGAAGCTGAACTGACAGTGAGGAACACTGGAAAGGTGGGTTTTAAATTTAAAATCCTAGATCCTGAAAGAGAGAAGGACCTGGATGAGGAGGGAGCGGGGCAGAGGAAGATGGTGGAGGACACCCAGCAGCAGCAAAGGGATGATGAGCCGAAGGAAACGGAAGAGGAGCTCAGACCTGGTCGGCCCATGGTCATCCCCAGCATGGTGAGCTCCTCCTGGACTGTGTTTCCGATCCACGGTGGGACTAGTTTCTGACAGTGTTTGTTTTTGTGTGTTTGTCAGGGTCACGTTAAGGCTGGGGAGGAGCAACGACTGCGTGTGCTTTACCTCCCGGGACTCCTCGAGGTGTTTGAAAAGCACATTCAGCTGAAAGTGGCTCTCCTGCCTCCCCAGGACATCACTCTAGCTGGGGAGGGAGTGTGCCCGATGATCCACCTCAACCTGCCACGAAGCCTGTGTACGTAAACTAATACACAGTAGCTACAGTGATCCCTCGTTACTCGCGGTTAATGCGTTCCAGGAACGACCCACAACAATGAAATTCCGCAATATAGTGATGAACTATTTATTTTATTATTATTTATGGTCATTTTAACGTTTCTGAACCCTCCCCACACTGATATTAAATCACCTTCTACCTGTGTTAACTTTTTCCACCCTCTGATAGACTGTTTAAAGCACTTTTGTGTCAAACTCAAGGCGAGAGTGTCTAAAAATAAATAAATAAAATAAAAAAATAACTGATGGGTTTATATTCTTCTCTTGCAGCAGATGAAGCCAGGACGGAGCTGGAGGCAGGTGGAGTCAGAGAGACGCCGCTGAAGCAAACAGATGCCAGCTACACGCTCACCGTACATATTCAAGTTTAATACACTTTCTGCAGTTAAATGCTTCTCCATCCGCCTTCTTCTCATTTTTATGCTTCTGTTCTGCCTGCTGCTCTAGAATGAACAGGTGCATCACGTGAAGTTTGACCAGATGTTAGTGAAAGAAAACGCTCTCGCTGTGAGCAGCAGCTCGCTGGAGCTCAGAGACTCACAAGATTCCTTCAGACAGCGTCGCAAACTCAGCGAGTATGCTTAAAGACACACACACACACACACACACACACATTCTGTGTGAAGTATTGATCATTTAGTTGACATAAAGTGCGCCCTTGTGCATTCGCGCATCAACAGTCGTGACTTCACCTCATCGCGGATTTTTGGTAGGCAGTCACGTGATACCGTACGCGCATTCTATTGGCTGACGGCATCCGGAAGTGCGCTACGTTCTGTGAGTCTTGGACTTCCGTGAGACACAAAAGTGCTTTAAACAGTCTATCAGAGTGTTTTAAAGGTAATACAGATAGAAGGTGGTTTAAAATCAGTATGGGGGGGGGGGGTTCAGAAACGTTTAAATTATCCTAAATAATAAGATAAATAGTTTGTTGTTCTAGCGCGGAATTCATTAATTGCGTGTGGTTCCTGGAACGCATTAACCAAGAGGAACAAGGGCGCACTGTGTTGCTAATTCCTGCTTCACTGACCAAAGTACTTAGCAGGACTTAGCAGGACTTAGCAGGACTTAGCAGGACTTAGCAGGACTTAGCAGATCTGTGACATGGATGTAGTTTTCTGTTGCCTGATGCTTGTATCCACCTCCACTTCATTCCACTCCCCCAGGTTCCTGCTCCCAGAGTATGTTTTGGATTTTGGTCCTGTGGTCCCAGGCCAGGTCGTCCATCACTCTGTGACCGTCACCAACACTGGACCAGTGGCTGTGTCCTTCAAAGCCAACCTCAAACCTCTGGCTGGCACAGGTCAGGCATTACAGTACTGACAGTACTGTGACTTTTGTACATCTTCATTTCTCTGTGACATCTCTGTATGGCCCAACTATAATAATTTACAAAACAGGAATGTATCGAGGTGATACAGCAACAACCACTAAAATGTACAATCAATTCTCCTTGAAGAATGCTGAATTGTTAAAATATCCTTATTTCAGAAAATGGAAGTTTATCTCAAAAAAAGAAAAAAAGAAAACATGGCAATTTTGGAAATACACTCCTTTTGTTTTCTTGATAAACCTTAAATGAGAGGATTGATAATAATTTTCTACTGATCTTTAAACACTGAAGCTGGAGCCAAGAGATGGTTGCCTTAGCAACACAGCTGGAATAGTTAGACCCAGACAGAAGTACAGAGAGCTTCACCTGTGCAGGTAGAGATTCTGGATGTCTGGCAGAGACTAAAGGGAGTCGCTGCAAGTGATCAACTCTAGTCCATCCATCCATTTCTGTATCCGCTGTCGTGGGTCGCGGGGAGCTGGAGCCTATCCTGGCTGGCTTAGGGTGTGAGGCAGGGGACACTCCAGGTGTGACGCCAGTGCACCGGGGAGCCACAGAGACACAGACAGACACTCACACACACTCACACCTACGATCAATTTGAAGCCGACCAATTAACCTGGAGCGCATGTTTTTGGAGGTGGGAGGAAGCAGGAGAACTCGGGGAGACTCTATAGTCTAAAATGTAATCTGATTACAAACGGTAACTTTAACTGTGATTTTTTTGTGTACATTTTCAAGTATTTTACAATAGATTAGAGGTCATACTAGGGATCATACACCCCAGCTTCTAGTACTTATGCCAAGCCAATTATTCTCCTGGATCCAGCTTCATAATTGACAGATATGTGACCAACATTTTGACTGATTTTGAATATGTTGCTGTTTCTCTAGGTTTCAGTGTAGAATTTGAAAGAGTGCAAAATCTGCCCTACGGTGAGACTCAGACGTTCTCAGTTAAATTTGATCCCACTGAAGCCGACCTGAAGAATGCAGACATTAGTGTTGTGATGCCAATAGAGGTATGGATGAACACCTCAGTCAAACACTGGGGGTCAGTCAGTCAGTCATCATCTTAACCCGCTTAATCCGCTGACGCGGGTCGCGGGGAACACTGGGGGTGTGTGTGTGTGTATATATATATATATATATATATATATATATATATATATATATGGTTCTAATAGCAAATTCCATATAAAGATATATAATAACAAAAAAATATATAATATACTTTGTATCTATGGATAGGTCTGAAGTAATGGAAAAGATCATTGAAAGAAAAACAATATTTCTGTATTACAGTTTTTTTTACACTTTAATGAGACGGCCCTTAGGTAATGTGAGTAGCCATTTCAACATGTTCCTGAGGGTTATTGCTGAGAGGATTGTGTTTGTGTTTGTAGATCCTTCATGGTCCAGTGGTCCAGGTGCGGATCTGTGCGGTGGTGTCTGCTCCGACCCTCACTGTTTCCTCAGACACACTGCAGTTTGATGATGTGCAGTGTGGCATGTGTCAGGTAATAAAGTACAACATGATAACATCCAAAGACAACATGCTGCCGTGCAATCCTGTTGTTAGATCAGGTCCAATCTTGTTTGTGGTAACACGTTTTTAACCTTTTGATGCAGAAGCAGAAGATCATTCATCTGTTTTCAGCGAAACACACAAGGGAATAAACCCAGATTATTGTTGAAAACCTTTTAAAGTAAATCCCCCCCTTTCAGATTAAGACAGTCCAGCTGTTCAATCATGCGCGTGTGCCCTGCTCTTGGAGCATAGCTGAGGAGGTGGTACCTGTCAAGGTAAAGGTCATCTGATGGAAACAGTTATAATAAACTTTTAATATTGCTCCTTTAGATGGAGGATAATCGAGCTTTAAGTATCCTAGACTGTATTAAGGTGATAACCTCCTCTGGTCTTCCCCCTCAGATCGATAAGTTCCTGCCTCTCCACCAGCGCAGAAAGGTGTTGCGGCAGCTTCGACCACCTCCAGCGGCGTTTGAGATGAGTCCCAGCTCTGGCACACTGTCCCCTAGTGAACGAGTCAATGTCCTAATTACGTTCAGCCCCACTGTGGGGGTAAGTGGACGTCTACCTAATGTGGAGTAGGGTTTGCAGCATCAATTACTCTTCATGTGGAGCTGTGGAAACGCTTTTTGTCCTTTGCAGTATGCTTACAGGAGACGGCTGGTGTTAAGCGTGGCTGAGAGCCACCAGCAGATGTTCATCACGGCCCTGGGCGAGGGGGAGTTGCCGCAGCTGGAGTTCAGCCCGTCGGTACTGGAACTAGGTCCCTGCCTGCCGACCAACACCCAGGTGGAAGCTGAGGTCACCGTCAGAAACCCCTGCTCCTTCCCCATCGAGTTCTACTCGCTGGAGATGGACACGCAGTACCTCAAGGAGGAAAAGGTGATCGAGCCCTGGAATGATATCACTGATTTATTTTTGTAATATACAGCTGATGGCGTATATTACATTATGTATTATGTATCGGTACGTATTGGTTGCCTTTTGAAAGCTGCACACATTGTCGTATGGATGGAAGGCGTAACCGCAGCAAAACACTTGTGTTTTCAAAAAGATCCGGCTACGTGTGGACGGGGCCTGAGACAACAGGGACACAATTAATCCTGATTCACTCCTTCTCTTCTCATGTCTCCTGCCATCTAGATTTTGCGCCTGATACAGGGATATGATGAGAAAAACAAATTACTGCTGCCTCCCAGGGCTGCTGGGGAAGGTCTTCCCAATGAACTGCTGGGATACTACAACGGCTCCTGCTCCCAACTGAAAGACGACGGTAGATATGATGAAACCGTTTACCTGTGAGAGGTCATATTCTCTCTCCGTAACTATTGTAATCTGTTCTTCATTTCTGCAGCAGAGCTGAAGGTGGACGGTAGTGAAAAAGAAGATGAGATGAGTGACAAATGGGAGGAAGAACAGCGGTCAAGAGGAAGTGATTCCCACGGAAGTAACAGCAGACAGGAAGGACCACAGACTATTAGTGTGGAAACAGCACATTTGTGTGAGTAGAACATTACAGAAGCACAACCTGACATGTTTACAGAAGAACCGTGTCGTTGACTATCTCCAAAGGTAAAGCGTGTTACGGTCACACAGTATTCTGGTTCTGCGTGCGTTCTTGCGTCTTTGACACACATTTTTTGACAGGGACGCACAATTGTCAGACAGCGTGCGTCCCTGGGACACAAGCTTTAAATGCACTTCCATTCAACAAAAATATTCACAATTTTTTCATTGCTCCATTCAAGCCATTATGTTTTGATCTTGTGCGAGTTTCTCGTCACGAGATTCACCTGCGTGATTCTGCCTTATTAAAATACCAAACAGCAACACGATGTCTGCTGGTTTAAGCGCTGCAGTGAGAGAGGAGTTAATTAGACCCTCCAGAGCAACAAGAAGAGTCCTGTTGGGTTTGTCTGTCTGTTAAAACGCTCAGAATTGTCTGCTGATGTGACTAAGCGCTATACAATGCTGATGGCATTCGGGAAGCGCTCTCGTTCCGTGAGTCTTGGACTTTTGTGAGACACAAAAGTGTTTTAAACAGTCTATCAGAGTGTGGGAAAAGGTAATACAGATAGAAGATGGTTTAATATCAGTATGGGGGGGGGGGGTTAATAAACGTTTAAATTACCGTAAATAATAAGATAAATAGATCGCAATCTGAATCGCGGATTCCTCAATCATGATCGATTGAGGAATCCGCAATCGATCATTAACCGCAAAGACCGAGGACGCACCGTATATAACTTTGCTCTTTTTTTCTTTTTACTTAAAGAGTTATGATGATTTTGATAAAAACACACAAGAGAATAAATTAACAGTTTGTTTAGTTTTTATATTGTACTATTGATTAAACTCAATCCTTGCGTACTCTTCTACCGTATATTCTGTTATTACTTTTGGGATGTATAAACGTCGTGTTGGGATGCACAAATTTTTCTTGAGGTGCATCCCAGGGATGCACTACTTTCTTGAGGTAAAGTGAACTCTGGTCCCAGAGGAGGGCTCTAGACTCCCTAACGCTTGTCTTTTGTATATTCAGTGATTTTAGAGACATGCCAGAGGGGGCGCAGAGACAGACTGAGGCAGCTGGAGATGACCCCTGTCTCCAGATCACTTGTCCGCTACATCTGTCCTGACCGGTCACCTGAGAATCTGGGTGCAGACGACTGCAGAGGCATTGCCATTATTCTATACGGAGCACCACTGACAGGTGACACAACTGAAACAAGTGGATTATGACATCACTTCAGCATTTGGGAAATCTTAATGTTCTCATCAAATATTTGATGACTAAGCTTCTAAAACATAGAGATTTATTATGTATGTCTGAAGTGTCTGTTCACCTTCCAGACAGGAGCGACACAGCAGCTGCTCTGGCCCGTCACTATGGAGGCGCACGCCTGAGTGTTGATGCTGTGATTAAAGACGTGCTGCGAAATGGAACTTCACCTGTTAGCTTGTCTGCAAGGAAACTTTATGGCTGTGCTGCTGAGCAGAATGCTGAGGGGAGGCCTGTGGACACAGGTGTGTACACTCTGTGCTTTTTGTTTGTTCGGGTTTTACTCTGAACAAAACCATCTTCGGTTCATTAAGCTCGGTTGAGAGGTGTATCTCCAGTGAGACAAGTTGTTGTTGAAGCAAGGTTTACTGAAGACGTTCAGTAGTTTTCAAACTTGGTGAAGATACAGCATTGGGATCTCCAACAGACGCAGCAACAAACCTCTGGAGAAGAGCCCTGAATGTTCATTGAATGTGATCTTTATAGTGTTTGGGTTAGACTGTCCTTGAAGGATGAGCTCACCATCAGAATGTTCATTGAACACTATCTTTATGTTGTCTGGGTTTGGTTCTCCTTAAACTCAAGGCCCGGGGGCCAAATGTGGCCCACTACATCATTATTTGTAGCCCGCGAGAGAATATATAGGTCAAAAGTGTGCTTTGACCAAAAACTACATTTCCCACAATGCAGTAATTCTGCCCATTTCAACATCGACATAAACATTTTGAACAAAGTTAATGTTCTAACTTGTGTTTGACATTATTTTTCTTTATTCATTGATAGTTTGGTCCTTGATTGATGGGGTTCGGTGGGTTTAATAACCTGACAGATTAAAAGGTTTTATGTTATAACAGAACAACATGTTTTTTCTGTGCAACTGTCATGTTTGTAATTTGAATAAGTCATAAATTCAGTTATTTGACATTAAGGATTAGTTACATTTATTTTACATTTATATTACATTACATTGAGTTACATTTAGTTACATTTATAAGTTACAACTGGCCCTTTGAGGACAGCCATTATGCTGATGTGGCCCTCAGTGGAAATGAGTTTGACACCCCTGATCTATTGTGGACAATTCAGGGCAGGGCTGCTTTGAATGACATGTTTATGAGTGCTGATATGAATTGTCTTCAGATTTTAGGGTCTGCAGATTAAATTAAAGGTAAAATGTAATATTTCATTTATTTATAGTGTCAGGACCTGCAGCTGGGGCCGACGCCTCAGATCCAGCTTCAGTTCCACATGATTCAGTGGACGTTGTTGGACAACCCCATGAGGACAGCAGAAATGACTCACATTCTCCTCAGGAGACTGAAAACAAGGCTTCTGACCTTTGCCTGGTAATTTTTCTCCATTGGTGTATTTTAGTTTCATATTGACTGGTCAATATTGTAGTTTGAGATTTTCTTCCGTTTTGAGACCTAAAGACATTTTTGTAGAACAAAATGTCTCTTAAATGTGGTTTATCTTGAACACAGTGTAATATTTATTTATTCTGTTGTGATTCTACAACAGGGTGGAAACGCGACTGCAATCAGCTACATCTTCCCTGAACAGATACTGGTTGATATTCTGGCAGAAAGATTTCAGGTGAGGTCACAGGACCTTACATTGGTGCCCACAGAATCTAGTATTAGATAATTAGATTATAGCTACACATTAAAACTGTCAGATTTCCTACCTCTAACTCTGTTTCCTTATCATTGTTGTCTCCGTCTTCTTGCTGTTGCTGCTGCTGTCGTGGTAACAGCTGAATGACTGTCACCGTGGTTTAGTGATTGATGGCCTGGACTCTGTGTACACTCAGTCAGCAGTGGGCACACTGCAAGTTCTTCTCAAGGTCTTTAATAATCGCAGATACATCTACGCCGTCAACGTATACGACTCACACGCTGCCTTCAAAGAACGACAGAGAGCGCAGAGAGAAGCTGAGGGTACTACAGTATACGCACAAACTCAACACAAATTGTTATTCTGGGAGAGAGTAGTTTCTGAGTAGTCCTTGTCGTTTCTGAGAAGAAAGGTTGATAACACTGAACGCCGTCTCTGGTTGTTGTCCTTCAGAGGTTTTGGAGAAAGAAAGCGCTGAGAGGAAGGAGCGATGGCTTCAGGAGCTGGATGAGGAGGAATACGATGCTCTGCCAGATGAGGAGAAGGGGCATGTTCTTCAACAACACACAGACAAACTGAAAAAGCAGAAACTCAGGTAATAACTAGAAACCAAACATTTATGTATTATCATAACTTTATCAGTGTTTTTTTGGGAGGTTTTCCTCCATGATTATTTCAAGTCTAAAGCACCAAACTCTGTCAGCTGACCATACTTTACTTTGGTTGCTCATTTCAATCCCATGCAGTTGTCCTCTGTTAATTGGCAAGTTTCAGTCAAAAATCTGTTTGCAGCACTAAAAAAAGGACTTTCATGTCATGGAGCTGCTGCTAAATGTCTGCAGACCCAAAGACCTACTAGCTGTGTAGACTACAGAGCAGTACTATTGGATAACAGACATAAGGTGGCCCATGGGGCCCACATCTGGAGCCAGGCCTGGATGGAGGGCCTGTAAGTGAGGAGGGCTCAGGCCAAAATGGCAACGTGGACTTTCCTCATCCCTGTGGATGAGGAAACCACCCACAGAGCAGACCAATGGGGTTGGGTTCGCTGCCATATGGGTGGCAGTGAAGACAAGGGATCAAGACGAACCAGACCTGGGCGGCAGAAGCTGACTTTGGGTATGTGGAATGTCACCTCACTGGTGGTGAAGGAACCGTAGCTTGTGTTGGAGGTGGAGCGTTACTAGTTGGATCTGGTGGGGCCTACCGCCACGCATAGTCTTGGTTCTGGAACCAAACTCCTGTACAGGGGTTGGACTTTGTTCTTTTCTGGAGTTGCATCAGGCGTGAGGCGCAGGACAGGTGTGGGGATACTCACAAGCAGTCGGCTGAGCCCCGCTGTGTTGGAGTTTACACCGGTGGATGAGAGGGTCACCTCCCTACCCTTTAAGGCTGTAGGAGGGAAAAATCTGACTGTTGTTTGTGCGTATGCACCAAATATCAGCTTGGAGTATTTGACCTTCTTGGGTTCTCTAATTTGGGTCCTTCATGGGATTACTGTAGGGGACTCCACTGTTCTCCTGGGAGGACTTTAATGCACACTTTGGCCAAGACAAAGACAATTGGAGGGGCGTGATTGGGAGGAATGATCTCCCTGATCTAAACCCAAGCGGTGTTATGTTGTTGGACTTCTGTGCTTGTCATGAATTGTTCGTAACTAACACCATATTGGAACACAACGATGCTCATAAGCGTACCTGGTACCAGAGCAACCTGGTTGAAGGTCAATGATCGATGTTGTGATTGTATCATCTGACCTTAGATTATGTGTTTTGGATACACGGGTGAAGAGAGGGGCAACTGATCCCCACCTGATGGTGAGTTGGGTCTGTTGGCGAGGGAAAGCTTGGGATAAACCTGGTAAGCCGAAATGAGTAGTGCGGGTAAACTGGGAACATCTATAGGAGGACTCTGTCCACAAGGCCTTCAACTCCCACCTCCGAAGAAGCTTCTCTCGTGGAGGCTGGACACATTAAACCTGAGTGGTCGTTTTTAAAGCTTACATTGCTGAAGATGCAGCTGAGAACTGTGATCTCAAGGTCTTCTGTGCCTCAAAGGACGGCAGCCCTCGAACAACATGGTGGACTCCGGTGGTTAGGGGGACTCGAGTCAATCTCTCTGGGCGAAGTCACCGAGTTGGTTAAACAACATCAACACCCATGGCAAAGCCCTGGGTATTGATGAGATTCGTTCTGAAATGCTGAAGGCTCTGGGTGTTGAGGAGCTGTCATGGATGACACGCCTCTTTAACATTGCGTGGAAGTCTGGGACAGCACCGAAAGAGGGGCAGACTGGGGTGGTGGTCCCTCCTTTTAAAAAGAGGGATGAAAGGGTGTCGGACGATTGTCGAACCTCAGATTGAGGAGGAACAATGTGGGTTCCGTCCTGGTCATGGAACATTGTATCAGCTCTTTTCTCTTGCAGGAATCTTGGAGGGGGCTTGGGAGTATGCCCATCCAGTCTACATGTGTTTTGTGGACTTGGAGAAGGCATACAATCGGGTCCCCATGGATATACTGTGGGAGGTACTGCGGGAGTATTGAGTGAGGGAGCCTCTCCTCAGGGCCACCCAATCCCTGCATGCCCAAAGTGAGAACTGTGCTGGAATTCTTGAGAGTATGTCAGATTTGATCCAAGTGGGCGTTGGCCTTCGCCAGGGTTCCGCTTTGTCACCAATTCAAGGCATAGTCGTGGTGAGGAGGGGTTACAGTTTGGTGGGCAGAGGATCATATCGAAGCTTTTTGCAGATGAAGTGGTCCTGTTTGCATCATCAGCCTGTGACCTGCAGCGCTCACTGTTCCGGTTTGCAGTCAAGTGTGAAGCGGCGGGTATGAGGATTCCAAATCTGAGGCCATGGTCCTCAGCAGGAAACCGGTGGACTGCCTTCTCCAAGTGGGGAATGAGGTCCTTCCACAAGTGAAGGAGTTTAAGTATATTGGGGTCCTGTTCATGAGTGAGGGAGCAATGGAGCGTGCCCCCACTGTTGCAACAAAGAGGGAGCTAAGCCGAGAGGCAAAACTCTCCATCTACTGTTCAATCTTCATTCCTACCCTCACCTGTGGTCATGAGCAATGGGTCATGACCCAAAGAACGAGATTGCGAATACAAGTGGCGGAAATGGGCTTTTTCAGGCAGATAGCTGGTGTCTCCCTTGGAGATAGGGTGAGAAACACTGCTGTTTGTGAGGGCTTTAAAGTAGAGTTGCTGCTCATTTATGTGGAAAGGAGTCAGCTGAGGTGGTTTTGGCATCTGGTGCGGATGCCTCCAGGACGCCTCCGTGGGGAGGTGTTCCTGGCACGTCCAGCTGGGAGGAGACCTCGGGGCAGACCCAGGACCAGAGGGAGGGATTATATCTCGACACTGGCTTGGGATCCCCGAGTCAGAGCTGATTGATATGGCTGGGGAAAGGGAAGTTTTGGGTTCCCGGTTAAACCTGCTGCCCCCGCGACCCGACTCTGGATAATGTGGATGAAGATGATGATGACAAGTCTTGTCCAGTACTATTTTCAGCTGTATTTTGTATTCTATTGTCCGATGCTTGTCTGTGTCTTTGACCTCCTTTCATATCAATGATAGAAAGACACTTGGTATGAATATTGTATCTTATTTCCACTGTATGTCTGTTATCCAACAGTACTGCTCTGTAATCTACACAGTTAGTAGATCTTTGGGTCTGCTGACATTTGACAGCAGCTCCATGACATCAAAGACCGGGCAGGGTCATGTTATTGCCTCCTCAAGTTATCATAGGGTCATTTGAACCATTCTTTGTCTGGCCATTCACCTTAGGCCTGTTTGCCTTGGGTGACCCTACCAGGGGTAGGGTCACCCAAGGATTCGTAGGGCACACAAACCTCTCCACCACGATAAGGTGATGGTTCCTTGGAGAGGAGGACTCTACCAAGCGAGTGAATTTTCCTCCCATTCCTCTTGCTTACAGGAAGTAGGCTGTTGGAAAAAGCCTACAAAGACAGGTCAATAATATTCCAGTAAAAACAACAATTACAAATGATTCTACAATGAACTGGTGCAAGCAAGGCTTGTCCAGTCACATTTCTTTAAACTGTCAGTTTCTAGAACAGTACCAGTCAACATATTAGCAGTAGTTGAAAGACTCTACTAATTTATTTGAGCACTTTAGTCTGAAAAGGCCCCAACATGTTCAAAGAAAAGCTACGGACGTGTACTTATTTGTGTGTCTGTGTCCAAGGAATGCTGAGTTGCTAAAGAAGCAGGAAGAAGAAAAGCAGCAGCAGGAAGAAGAAAGAAGGAGACTGAGAGAAGAACAACTCAAGACAAAGAATAAGAACAAGAAGAAGGGCAGTAAAGAAGTGTTGAAGGAGGGCAAGCCGGTCTGTATCTGTAACCATTCTATATAAAGAAAGTCCTATATGAACCAAAATACACCTAATCTACCCCCTTCGGGCATAAACACAGTTAGACTCCCAATCATCAGCGACTAGATTTGTCTCATTTTGTCTCTACAGTCACCATCTGCATCAATGGTGTCCCTTCGGTCCAGCTCCAATTCGCCAGTGGACACTGAGGACCAACAAAGTGACAGCAAAGGTAAATTTGTATGATTTTTCTCGCATCTTAGCTGTGGAAATGTGAATAATAGACAGTACATGACATCATATAGATTGTAACATGGTTATTTGGTGACATATTCTCTTTATGCTACACACCAAAGGGACTGGTGATTTACAGTTGCAGGGAGAAGAAACTGAAGCATCACATGCGGAATTTCCTCGACCCAAAAAGCCAGAGGAAGAACTTGTAGGTTTGCTGCCGGTACGCAATTATTTCATCACTTATTGATTACCAAAATGCATGTTCAACAGCAACAGTCAACCTAATCGATTAGTTTCGATTAAGTTGACAAGTTTATTAGGTTGACGCCTCCAACAAGTTTTGAGAAATTTGGCTTCCTACTTTTTGAGGAAATCCGTTAACAAACCAAGGGACACAGGTTAAAACACAACCTGATTGGTAGATGTAATAAGAAGTAACCTTTAAAGGGTTGAAAAACACTTTTTTTTCAGGTCTCTACATATACATGGTGGTCCTCCCTAACCCTATCAAGTCCTAGAATCTTGCACCAATAAGTATTTTAAATGTTTTGGAATGCAAAATCAATTCATAACAGCTTGACATAACTGAAATGATTAAAGGAGTAATTGACATATCCTGAGCCATATTTGGTTGATTTACATGTCTTCTATTTGGGTAAGGGCATGGCCAGTCTGTGAAATTCCTCGATATAGTGACAAACTATATATTTTATTATTTACAGTAATTTAAACGTTTATGAACCCTCCCCATACTGATATCAAACCACCTTCTATCTGTAATACCCCTTCCCACACTCTGATAGACTATTTAAAGAACTTTTGTATTAAAGAAAAGTGTTTATTTAATACATAGAAGTGCGCTGCATTCTGTGAGTCTCGGAACGCAGCGCACTTCCAGATGCTGTCAGCCAATAGCATGTGCGTACGGTATCACATGACTACCTACTAAAAATCCTCGATGTGGTGAAGCCATGCATCTTGAAGCGCGAATAAGGGAGGGATTACTGTAGTTGGACATCTGGCAGCTGAATGACATGAATTTTAAAAAAGTATGATATGGTACCCTTGAATTAAAGATAAGGTGATTGATGTTCACCCATCTGTAATCATAATGTATTCGCCTATCAAAAAAAAAAAAGCTTTACATTTCAGTTGTGTGGATGTATCTGCAACTAAAGATCAATGGAAAGAAATGAAACAAATCCAATGTGGTATTTATAATCTTCTTATTAGTTGTACTTTCTACCTTTGTTATCTAATCTAGACCCCCATAGATGAAATCCAATCCCAGTTCATTGCATATGAACGGACTCGGAGGCAGGTGCAGCACATGTTGGAGTACTGGGACCGAGCCCAGGGGTTGTTGCTGGTCCCACTGTCCACTGAAAGTGATGGTGGCTCAAAAGAAAAACGGGTGAGCTTGTTTGCTGCCTATTCTCTAACTCTGTTTAACAGTTTGGAAATATAAGAAAATATTTTTCCACGTTGTTTCTCTCATAAACTGCTGTTTGCTGTTGTCTGAAATTTTTTATATTTTCAATAATGTTGACATACTTCAAGCCTTTTTAAAAACCAGACCAAATTCTGGTTTTGGTGCATTAATTGCACATCTTCTGGTGTAGTAACTCTTCTTTGGAGTACTTTATAAGATAAGAAAAAACCTGTATAATCTGAGTCTATGATAAAACAAAGCAGATATTTTTTTCCCTTTTTTTCCCACCATTATGAAAGAATTCCTTACTAAAATATCAACTTTACAGGCAAGATAAAGTAAAGTTATATTCAGCATGAAAACATTTGAAACACCTGCAATGATGCAGATGTTGTTATCACTAATTAGCACTAAAGCTAAATGTGAAACACATCGATATAATCCACTTTTAACTTGCGTACACAGGTTACTGCGGGCAAGAAAACCAAGAAGAACAGTGGCAAGATTATATCTCCAGTTCCCAGTCAGAAGGCAGAACCGGCTGAGGTTCCGCCTTCTGACAAGACAGGAGACACGGCGTCTGTACGGGAGGTGATCCCTCACTTTGTGATGGATGTCACAAAGAAAGACTACCTGAGAGCCACCGAGCTGTTAATGAACAGCCTTCCATCACTGGACGAGGTAGGATTTGCTTTATGCCTGTACAGTAGTTTCTGCACTATAAGGCGCACTGGATTATAAGGGGCACTGTCGGTTTTTAAGACATTAAAGGCTTTTAGGTGTCGTGGAAAATATTGTAATTTATTTCTAGTAGGGAACCTTTTCATCGTCACTGTCTAAATTGTCTCTGTCTCTCCGTTTGGTGTTTAGGTGCTGGATTATTTGGGGCTGGGATCCGGTGGCCCGTCCATTCCTCCTCCTGTCATTTTCTCTATAGTTTCTTACCCCCCAAACAGGCAGCAAACTACCAGTCAGCAGAGGAGTGACTGTTTCACCTTCCTGGTTCCTTCGAGGCCGGGAGAACAGGGGGAGGAGATGCAAGACCCAGGAGACGGGCAAGCTTCCATTCTAAGGGTAACGGCAATCACACACACACTTACACAAATAGATTCACGAACGCAAGTGGAAAACTCCAAATATAAGTGAGACTCGTGCCTCATTCACAATCGTAAAGAATTTACAGGAAATGTGGACCCAGTCTAGAGAATTATTAGTTGCCATGAAATACACGTTAACCTTCATCTTATGATGATAAATGATGATCTAGCGATGTACAAACCTGTGATTTATCACAACATGTTTGTCTTTGTGCACACTGAAGGAGGAAGCAGCATCCACATCTGACCATATCAGCAGGGGCTCATCTAAAAAGAGCCAGGATAAAAAAGGCAAAAAGAATCAGAAGGGCAAGAAGCGAACAACGTCACGGGCCTCCACATCTAACTCCCCAACGCCAGATGACCAACACCATTTGGCCTTAGAGCTGAAACGCAGGCATAGGCAAGAGAGAACTCATGCAAGATCACAAGGACAGATTTAACTTTTTGTCATTTCTCATTGTTCTTCTATTAAATGTGCATTTTTGGGCAGCCTGAGGACGTTTCGGTGGGTGGTACCAGCTAACGGGGAGGTGGTTCTGAAGATGTGGTTCTACTCGGACTCCGAAGGGACATTTGAACAGGCCTTCAACTTTGAGCTGCTGGGAACCCGGAGAAACTACCACCTGCTCTGCAGAGGAATCTGCACCTATCCCTCCATCTGCGCTGACTACAGGTCAGTCACAGCAAGACAGAAGCTGAAGAAAAGACACAGAGAGACAATACTAGTCACTACAGATATAAATAACAAGTCTATAAATCACATGTATGATGTTGTCTTTGGAAAAATGTATCAAGGGGACAAATCTGTCTGTGTAGGTTCTCAGTTATTCAGGGCATGGTTATCCAAAGCTGTTTAAATCAATCCACTGGACTTTAAGAAAGTTTCATGAAGACGTTTGGCCTCTCATCCAAGAGGCTTCTTCAGTTCTGAAGGTGATCACACCCCACAGGGTTAATAAACTGGGACAAGACCAGCCACCTTCAGAACTGAAGAAGCCTCTTGGATGAGAGGAGAAACGTCTTCAAGAGACTGTCTTACAGTCCAGTGGATTGATTTAAACAGCTTTGGAGGAAGAATGTGGTGTTGTGTGTTTATTAGTCTGACAATCACAGTTTCTGAATACATTTGAGGAACAAAGCAGTAACAGCTGACAGTCAGGATTTTCAATAAAAACCTTTCTCCTAAAGTTTCTTCTCTATCTAACCTACAAACGGTGAATTCCGTCAGATAGTCAGACATAATGTAGTCCTATCATCCCCTCCAGGACTCTATTTGCGCTAAGTAAGAAGGTGCGCCATATGAAAGAAGGAATCCAGAAGACATATGTGATCGACCCGGGATACTTTGAGTTTGGACCTTTAATCTGCGGCAAGAGCAGAGACAGGTGAGAGCCCAAGTGATGCCAGTGAGTTTTTAGTTTTTATCCATTTATGCATTTACACATTGCATATCTCTCTTTGTCTTCATATAGATACAAGGAACACATCTACCCAGAGAATTCACAGAAACTGGTGATACATAACAATTCAGTTATGGAGGTTGAGGTCCAGTTCCGTTTCCACCATGATGTCCAGGCCACCACATATCTGCTTGACCCACCAGCCATGACTCTCAAACCTGATGAGAAGCAGGTGCGGTAGGCGTGTCAGATGAACACTGCCAATGTGTGTCCAAAATACAACTTTCAATTGGCAGTGTCATTTTAACAACGATCCTCCGTCCTACCAGGAGTTGTCTGTGTGGGCCTACCCAACCAGTCTGGGACAAATAAAGGACAGAGTTGTTTGCTCCATCAAAGACAATCCAGAGCTCGTCGTGATCCATCTGTCCTGCTGGGGCGTTCAACCAGAGCTGCAGCTGGAAAACAAAGACTTTCACTTTGGCAGGATTTTGATGCTGGGGTAACAACAATAACAATTACAATTACTAAAAAAAACCCAGGGAAGACATATTATTTTGTCTTCATCATAGCAGATAAGAGAAAAAGCATGTTAATTTCATACAAATGCGACCCCTGAAGGCAACTGATTCGCTGTGGCGACCCCTAAAGGGAAAAGCTGAAAGGAAAAGAAGAAGAAGAAGTACATAACTTGTTCTGCTCTCTGCAGGGAGGAAAGCCGGAGTGCGACGCTGCATAATCAGACAGCTTTGCCAGTTTTCTGGAGACTGGATGGTCTAGAGGAGTTGGCTGAGGAGTTCAGTGTTTCACAGGACCAAGGCGTCATCCAAGCTAACTCCTCTTTCCTCTTGACCATGCACTTTGAGGCCAAGAGGCCACTCTACGTTAAAAAGATGTTACGTCTGGAGGTAAGGCAAAACAATGTTCAATGAAACCTCAGTAGAAAGTGGATTTCTGCTAAATGCAGGGGCATTGTTCCAGTGTTAATAATGGTAGATGGACAGAAATGCATTCAAATGGATTAATTTCTCTGCATCATTCCGTTGCAAAAATATGCCTGATTTTAGCAATATTTTGGAGATGGAATAAGGCGGTTCTAGAAACCTGTTTTATGTGTGAGTTAAACGACACATCTTGATCAAAAGTGACACCTGGATTCCTCACAGTGGTTTTGGCCTCAAAAGGGAGATCATCTGAGGCAATAGCATCACTGGGCACTGCATCCCTAACGGATTTTGGGCTGAGCACAATGACCTCAGTTTTACCAGAATTTAAGATGCAGAAAGTTGTTGGTCATCCATTCTTTTAATCTCTTTAATTACTCCTGTATTTTGTCCAGCTGACTGACTTCATGAGGTTTAATCGATGGATATAATTGCGTATCATCAGCATAACAATGGAAGTTGATGGAGTGTTTCCTTATCAAATTACCCAGAGGAAGCATGTGTAAAATAAACAATATTGGACCAAGAACTGAGCCTTGAGGACCTCTATAACTAACTGTAGTGGACTGGGAGGAGTGATTATTAACGTTAACAACCTGGGAACGGTCACTTAGACAGGACTTAAACTACATCAGTGCTGATCCCTTAATACCAGCAGTTTTGTCCAGTCGTTTCAATAGAATATTATGGTCAATTGTGTCAAAAGTTGCGCTAAGATCCAAAAGAACCAGTATAGAAACAAGTCCTCTGTCTGAAGTGAATGGAAGGTCGTTTGCTAACCTTGACGAGTGCCGTTTCCGTACCATGGAAACTTGAGATCCCTTTCTAGTTGGTTCCATTGCAAAGTAATTGAAAAGCAAACCGTCTGTAATCCGAACACTAATCTAATCAATCTAGAAAGTACTGATCCGATAGGTAGCGCGCTGCGCTGTTTCATCCATTTTAACACTTTAACACTTAGTGATTCGAAGCACTTGACTCCGTCAAACGTCATCAGTCACTTGGTTTTTCCATGTTTGAAGCAGGCTTCGAAGCTGTGGGGACACAAGGGAACGCCTAACGAGTCTGGAGCGCCGAAACAAAGCGGACATCACTGTCTGTTATAAATTTTTATTCATTGATATTGATATTGGGGAAAAGAATGTAGCCGCAAGAGGGCACAAGCCAGTGTCTTATTGTGCCGGTCCCAAGCCCGGATAAATACAGAGGGTTGCGTCAGGAAGGGCATCCGGCGTAAAACTTTTGCCAAATCAAAGATGCGAATCAAACATATGACTTCCATACCGGATCGGTCGAGGCCCGGGTTAACAACGACCGCCATCGGCGCTGTTGACCTACAGGGCGCCGGTGGAAATTGGATTACTGTTGGTCGAAGAAGGAGAGGAGGAAAGTGCGTTCGCACGAAGAAAGAGAAGAGGAGCGCCAAGAGTATAGGACTAAGAGTAGGGACGCTGAATGTTGGAACTATGACAGGAAAAGGTAGAGAGTTGGTCGACATGATGCAGAGGAGGAAGGTAGACATACTGTGTGTCCAGGAGACCAGGTGGAAAGGTAGCAAGGCTAGAAGTTTAGGAGCAGGGTTCAAGTTGTTCTATCATGGTGTAGATAGGAAGAGAAATGGAGTAGGAGTTATCTTGAAGGAGGAGTTTGTTAGGAATGTCCTGGAGGTAAAAAGAGTGTCGGATAGAGTGATGAGTCTGAAGCTAGAAATAGAAGGTGTGATGTTCAATGTTGTTAGTGGGTATGCCCCACAGGTAGGATGTGAGCTGGAGGAGAAGGAGAAATTCTGGTTGGACTTTGATGAAGTGATGCAGAGCATACCTAGAAGTGAGAGAGTTGTCATCGGTGCAGACTTCAATGGACATGTTGGTGCAGGTAACAGAGGTGATGAGGAAGTGATGGGCAGGTTTGGTATCCAGGAGAGGAACGCAGAAGGACAGATGGTAGTTGACTTTGCAAAAAGGATGGAAATGGCTGTAGTGAATACTTTTTTCCAGAAGAGGCAGGAACATAGGGTGACCTATAAGAGTGGTGGTAGGAGCACACAGGTAGACTACATCTTGTGTAGACGATGTAACCTGAAGGAGATCAGTGACTGTAAAGTAGTGGTAGGTGAGAGTGTAGCCAAACAGCATAGGATGGTGGTGTGTAGGATGACTCTGGTGGTGAGGAAGATGAAGAGGACAAAGACAGAGCAGAAGACGAAATGGTGGAAGCTAAAAAAGGAAGAGTGTTGCATGACCTTTAGGAAGGAGTTAAGACAGGCTCTGGGTGGTCAGGAGGTGCTTCCAGATGACTGGACAACTACAGCTAATGTGATCAGGGAGACAGGTAGGAGAGTATTTGGTGTGTCATCTGGAAGGAAAGTAGATAAGGAGACTTGGTGGTGGAATGAGGAGGTACAGGAGTGTATACAAAGAAAGAGGTTAGCTAAGAAGAAGTGGGACACTGAGAGGACTGAGGAGAGTAGACAGGAGTACAGGGAGATACAGCGTAAGGTGAAGGTAGAGGTAGCAAAGGCCAAACAAGAAGCTTATGATGACTTGTATGCTAGGTTGGACAGTAAGGAGGGAGAGACTGATCTATACAGGCTGGCAAGACAGAGAGATAGAGATGGGAAGGACGTGCAGCAGGTTAGGGTGATTAAGGATAGGGATGGAAGTCTATTGACAGGTGCCAGCAGTGTGATGGGAAGATGGAAAGAGTACTTTGAGGAGTTGATGAACGTGGAAAATGAGAGAGAACAAAGACTAGAAGAGGTGACTGTTGTGGACCAGGATGTAGCAAAGATTAGCCAGGATGAAGTGAGGAGAGCACTGAAGAGGATGAAGAGTGGAAAGGCAGTCGGTCCTGATGATATACCTGTAGAGGTTTGGAAGTGTCTAGGAGAGGTGGCAGTAGAGTTTCTGACTGGGTTGTTCAACAGGATCTTAGATAGTGAGAAGATGCCCGAGGAGTGGAGGAGAAGTGTGCTGGTGCCCATTTTTAAGAACAAGGGAGATGTGCAGAGTTGTGGCAACTACAGAGGAATAAAGCTGATGAGCCATACAATGAAGTTATGGGAAAGAGTAGTGGAAGCTAGACTAAGGGCAGAAGTGAGCATTTGTGAGCAGCAGTATGGTTTCATGCCAAAAAAGAGTACTACAGATGCAGTATTTGCTTTGAGGATGTTGATAGAGAAGTACAGAGAAGGCCAGAGGGAGCTGCATTGTGTTTTTGTAGATCTGGAGAAAGCTTATGACAGGGTGCCCAGAGAGGAACTGTGGTATTGTATGAGGAAGTCTGGAGTGTCAGAGAAGTATGTTAGAGCGGTGCAGGACATGTATGAGGACTGTAAGACAGTGGTGAGGTGTGCTGTAGGTGTGACAGAGGAGTTCAAGGTGGAGGTGGGACTGCATCAGGGATCAGCTCTGAGCCCCTTCTTGTTCGCTATGGTGATGGACAGGCTGACAGACGAGGTTAGACAGGAATCTCCATGGACTATGATGTTTGCAGATGACATTGTGATCTGCAGTGAGAGTAGGGACGAGGTGGAGGAGAAGCTAGAGAGGTGGAGGTTTGCCCTGGAAAGGAGAGGAATGAAGGTTAGCCGCAGTAAGACAGAGTACATGTGTGTGAATGAGAGGGACCCAAGTGGAAGAGTGAGGTTACAGGGAGAAGAGATCAAGAAGGTGGAGGATTTTAAGTACTTGGGGTCAACAGTCCAGAGCAATGGAGAGTGGGGAAAAGAGGTGAAGAAGCGTGTCCAGGCAGGATGGAATGGGTGGAGGAAAGTGTCAGGTGTGATGTGTGATAGAAGAGTTTCAGCTAAAATGAAAGGAAAGGTGTACAAAACTGTGGTGAGACCAGCGATGTTGTTTGGTCTAGAGACAGTGTCACTGAGGAAAAGACAGGAGGCAGAGCTGGAGGTAGCAGAGATGAAGATGCTGAGGTTCTCTCTGGGAGTGACCAGGAAGGATAGGATCAGGAATGAGTACATCAGAGGGACAGCACATGTTAGAGGTTTTGGAGATAAAGTCAGAGAGGCCAGACTGAGATGGTTTGGACATGTCCAGAGGAGAGATAGTGAATATATTGGTAGAAGGATGCTGAGTTTTGAACTGCCAGGCAGGAGGCCTAGAGGAAGACCAAAGAGGAGGTTTATGGATGTAGTGAAAGAGGACATGAAGGTAGTTGGTGTGAGAGAAGAGGATGCAAAGGACAGGGTTAGATGGAGGCGGTTGATTCGCTGTGGCGACCCCTGAAGGGAAAAGCCAAAAGGAAAAGAAGAAGAAGAAGAATTGATATTGGGGAAAAGAAGTAATTACCTCAAAATGTTTATGTGGAAAAAGTCAGCGGAAATCTACCTGTGCCAGACCTATACAAAATTTCAGGTTAAATAGCTCTACAATGTACAGTTGTTGTATTACAAATAGCTGATGTTATATTTCAGGTATCTGATGTGGAGAAGATTCTAGGAATTGTCCAGATTGAAAATATAAAGGTCGCTGCTGAAGCCTATGACATAACACTGGAATTCATACCAGGTAGAAACCTTCCTAACAGCTTCTTCTTCTTTTCCTTTCGGCTTTTCCCTTCAGGGGTCGCCACAGCGAATCAATTGCCTCCATCTAACCCTGTCCTTTGCATCCTCTTCTCTCACACCAACTACCTTCATGTCCTCTTTCACTACATCCATAAACCTCCTCTTTGGTCTTCCTCTAGGCCTCCTGCCTGGCAGTTCAAAACTCAGCATCCTTCTACCAATATATTCACTATCTCTCCTCTGGACATGTCCAAACCATCTCAGTCTGGCCTCTCTGACTTTATCTCCAAAACCTCTAACATGTGCTGTCCCTCTGATGTACTCATTCCTGATCCTATCCTTCCTGGTCACTCCCAGAGAGAACCTCAGCATCTTCATCTCTGCTACCTCCAGCTCTGCCTCCTGTCTTTTCCTCAGTGACACTGTCTCTAGACCAAACAACATCGCTGGTCTCACCACAGTTTTGTACACCTTTCCTTTCATTTTAGCTGAAACTCTTCTATCACACATCACACCTGACACTTTTCTCCACCCATTCCATCCTGCCTGCACACGTTTCTTCACCTCTTTTCCACACTCTCCATTGCTCTGGACTGTTGACCCTAAGTACTTCAAATCCTCCACCTTCTTGATCTCTTCTCCCTGTAACCTCACTCTTCCACTTGGGTCCCTCTCATTCACACACATGTACTCTGTCTTACTGCGGCTAACCTTCATCCCTCTCCTTTCCAGGACAAACCTCCACCTCTCTAGCTTCTCCTCCACCTCTTCCCTACTCTCACTGCAGATCACAATGTCATCAGCAAACATCATAGTCCATGGAGATTCCTGTCTAACCTCGTCTGTCAGCCTGTCCATCACCATAGCGAACAAGAAGGGGCTCAGAGCTGATCCCTGATGCAGTCCCACCTCCACCTTGAACTCCTCTGTCACACCTACAGCACACATCACCACTGTCTTACAGTCCTCATACATGTCCTGCACCGCTCTAACATACTTCTCTGACACTCCACACTCCAGACTTCCTCATACAATACCTTCCTAACAGCTTCTAAACATTTAATTTCATTCGGGCCTTTTAATTTTATGAAGACACATGGAACTGCAGAACTGATGTTATAATAAATCAATGATATGTCACGTATTTTATCTTTGCCAGATGACTGTCTGAACTTTGGAACCCTCAAAGTTTTTGGAGAAAGGAAATTAACTCTCAAGATAAAAAACAAGGGGAAATATAAAGTAGCTTTCAAGTGAGTTTTAACTGCAGTCCCTTAACCTTCAGTCTACATTACTGTAAGGAAAACTGAATGGTACAGGTCTTCAATCTGTTCTGTTCATGAGGTTTGCATCAGAGAAGACCAGTCCAACACAGCCTGAACTAGACTCCATCTTTACCATGGAACCTGAGAGTGGGTCTCTCACACCTCATGAGAAGCCCACAGTAGTACAGATTCTCTGCAAACCCAATGCAGAACTTTTGATCATCGAGGAGCCAATTTTAATCTGCCAGGTTTGTTCTGAATGTCACCTGTAAGCAGTCTGATAGTTTTGTGTCCTTTAAAGATTAAAAAAAAAATTTTTAAAAACCCTAACATCATGAGATACAATGCAGAAACTCAGTAATGAAAAGACAATTTGCAATTCCAATTTTAACATTTCTGAAAAAAAAAATAGAGACAAGATTTAACTGCAAGTTAAATAGATTTAATTGAGGAGTCAAATATGCTGTAAACCCTTCAAATGCCGCAGTCGGTTACTTGACTCAAGTTAACATTTGGATTTTTTTTGTACAGGTGATCGATCCCAACACAAACGGACGAGAACCCATAGCCAATGTAGGCATGCTAGTTTCCATCACATCTGCATTCACCAGGTTAGGCCTCGATTCAAGCATCAATATTCTTTTGTTGATCAGAATTAACTCTGAAAATCCATCTTCTGAATATTGACATTTGTGGACCTTTTTTAGGTACATCATCACACCTGAATGTGGCGTCGACTTTGGACCACTGGTCTATCACCGCAGGACAAGCCACAGTGTCACGATCAAGAACAATGGAATCTTTGTGACCCGATTCATGATCACAGACGCCACCGCAGCGAGCAAGACAGAGTAAGAGAGCCAAACACAGAAATATGCACAAGTATTGGAAGTCCAAGTTTGGACAGAATCAGAGAGCAGTGAATAGAGTAGAGGTTTCTAGGGTCATACAAGGGTCCTCGATGGGGGTTGTGGTAAACTGAGAGGGCTGTTTGTGAAAACTTACAAAAGTCAACCAGTGGACCAGATCAATAGTCTCAGATTGGGTTTTTTCTTTCCGGAATGAGTAGAGCCAGCTAGATGTCGTATTGTTTCAGCTACACAGTGCATCCTGGGAAATATAAAAAAAGAAGCGCATAAATGACAAATAACCGATTTATTATGGTTATTACATCCCGCTTCAAAAGGGAGATGTATTGTAATTGTCAGTGTTCGTGTGTCCGTCCGTCCGTTCATTAGTCCACCCAAACATCTTCAAAACCATTGCAGATAGAAAGATGAAACAAAAAGCACATTACTTGGGCAGCAAAGGAGATGAAAATGAGGTGATGACCTTGACCTTGAGCAAACTAGGTCAAGGTAAAAAATTTCAACTTTTGTACACTCAGGAGCCGGATAAGATAGAAAGACAAGGGAGAAGGACAGTGTGAGTAAGACCGTAGATCAAAGCACTAGCTTTGATCTGTGGTCTTACTCACACTGGCCTTCGCCATATGCACTAGTCAGGTACTACTTTCAGGGTACCCTAACCTACCCTGAAGGTATGTCAAGGTAAGTCGCGGGATGTTGCAGTCTGAGTACGACCATAGATCAAAGCTAGTGCTTTGATTAATGACAGTAGGTCAGAGCACTGGCTTTGATCTTTGACCTATGCAAGTAGGTCAGGGTAAAAGTTTGAATTGAGGGGTGTCACGGGATGTTACAGTCTCTGACTGCCTTGGTTCTAGTTTATAATTTAATCTGATTTTTAAACTACAAATAGATGCAAGCATACGACACTTGATGGTGTCATGTGGTGATATTCTGCCCAGGAGCTGTTGTGTATGGACTGACCAAACAACAAGCAAACAAAAGTGTTATTATGGTATCACTTTGCGTAGAGATGTATTGTATTTAAATTGAACTGTTTCTCTCTCAGGATTTCAAAGAGCCTTTCCAGGAGGGTCAGCCCCGCTGGCAGCATAGAAAGCATTGACTCCGTCCATATTGACAAGAGTATTCCACAGGTGAGAGAACAATGACCATTTCAATTCAGAGGCTGTTTTTATTAAGAATTAATGAAGCAACAAGTGAATTTCTGGTTTGAATCTATGACTTCTGCATCACATCGACAATTTTTTAAAAAATTTTTGCCTTGTCTCCCCCAATCTTCTCATCTGTATTTTAATCCTCCTGTGTTTGTCTGCAGAATTGCTTAAAAATGGGGGCATTCTTAGTGTCTCCCTGCACAGGCTCTCTGCAGCCAGGCTCTCAGCAGGTGGTAACAGTGACCTGTGTAGCTAACCAGGTAGGCGACTGGAACCAGGATCTGCTCATTGACATCAGTGACCGAGACCCCTCAGATCATCCTGGAGGCATTCCGTACAAACTAGCAGCTGAAGTCTGTAAACCAAGTGAGTGCTGTCTGAGTTTATCTGAGCTGAGTAAGACTGGCTCAGTTCCATACTGTGCATGTCATGGCCTGGATTCTCTTGGTCCAATAAGATATATCCAAGCGACCGTTCTTATGAGTGCTGATTAGTTATGCGAATATGAAGACATCCAGGACAGAAGAGTTAATTTCGTTTTGTTCTGCAGCCTTACAGTTGGACCTAGATTCCATCTTTGAAGAACATCATATTTGCAAAGACAGCAGCCAGCTCTCCTCTGAGCCATTTTGCAGTGCTAAAAGTATTTACATTAAAGAGGAGAGCAAATTCATTTTCAACAAAGCCTTAGTTGGACGACCCTCTCAGGCCCGCTTCAAAATCACCAATGACAGCAAGGTGGCCTGTGACGTCCGCTTGGCCTTCAGAGATAGTCGACCTAAGGTAAGACATATCGAGATTCTCCAGGTTCTGTTGGAGGATGCACAGATGAGATTGGAGAACCGCTGTTTGTATGTCTCTGTGTGGCTCCGCGGTGCACTGGCGTCGCATCCAGAGTTTCCCCCACCTCACGCCCTAAGCCAGCTTGGGGTAGACTCCAGCTCCCCGTGACTCACAACCGCGGCTGAAGCGGTTCAGAAGATAGATGGATGGATGATACAATAACATATCTTGTGTTTATCATCCAACAGACTTCCAATAACGTGGAAGCTTTTGAATTGCCTCCAACAGCACTGAGTGTTGCCGGCCAATCGCATTCATTCGCCACAGTCATCTTCACACCACTGGAAGCAAGGACCTACACTGCCATGGTTGTGGCTTCAATGGAGATACCCCACAGGTATGACAAGACGACCAAGCGTACTACTTAACTGTTCTCTTTGCAAGTGATGCCACAGCAAGCCCCAGTCACAGCAGTTATGGTGAAGCATTCAAAGTCTACAATACAGTATTATCTGCACTATAAGGCGCACTGGATTATAAGGCGCACTTTCGGTTTTTGAGAAAATTAAAGACATCTAGGTGTGAGGGGGTATCATCTCTCGCTCCACCGTGCTGACTGTATGCTCTTTCTCAAGGAAAAACTTAAAGAAAATCAAGGTGCTGGAGTTTGAGCTAACGGGGGAAGGCAAGCTGCCCCACATCAGCGTGCTACGTCCTGCTTTTAGGGACGCCGAGGGAAACCCAGTGCTGCGGCTCAGACGAGTGATGATAGGGCATGAACACACCCAAACTATGGTGCTGTCAAATGATGGAGAGCTTCCAGCACAGGTGGGTGAAGACATTTTCTTTTTCCCGTTCATTTTGGTTTTCATTTAGGCCATCCTGGAAGTCATTTGTTTCACATCACCTTTTTTTGATTTTTTCCTACAATGGTGCTTTGTGCGACGTTCAGATCGAAATTGACATGCTGGACAAGCATGGAGTGTTCTCATTCAAAGCTGCTCCGGGAAACACTTGCAGCTCCATCAGCTGCACTCAGCTCAAAGGTGCCACTGATGCAGGTAAAGATCCGACCGCGCCACCTCTTCACTTAACAGCCAATGAGGACAGTGATTCATGCTAGCCACACAAATCAAAGGGTCTTCTGCCCCGAGGTGTCAAGTTCCAGGTTTATGCGTTTTTAGTGCTCACTTGACAATATTTATTGTCTCTTCACTGCACCTAGACTAGTGATCCCTCATTCTTCTTTCCTTTCAGCTTTTCCCTTCAGGGGTCGCCACAGCCAATCAGTTGCCTCCATCTAACCCTGTCTTCTGCATCCTCTTCTCTCACACCAACTACCTTCATGTCCTCTTTCACTACATCCATAAACCTCCTCTTTGGTCTTCCTCTAGGCCTCCTGCCTGGCACTTCAAAACTCAGCATCCTTCTACCAATATATTCACTATCTCTCCTCTGGACATGTCCAAACCATCTCAGTCTGGCCCCTCTGACTTTATCTCCAAAACCTCTAACATGTGCTGTCCCTCTGATGTACTCATTCCTGATCCTATCCTTCCTGGTCACTCCCAGAGAGAACCTCAGCATCTTCATCTCTGCTACCTCCAGCTCTGCCTCCTGTCTTTTCCTCAGTGACACTGTCTCTAGACCAAACAACATCGCTGGTCTCACCACAGTTTTGTACACCTTTCCTTTCATTTTAGCTGAAACTCTTCTATCACACATCACACCTGACACTTTTCTGCACCCGTTCCATCCTGCCTGCACACGTTTCTTCACCTCTTTTCCACACTCTCCATTGTTCTGGACTGTTGACCCTAAGTACTTCAAATCCTCCACCTTCTTGATCTCTTCTCCCTGTAACCTCACTCTTCCACTTGGGTCCCTCTCATTCACACACATGTACTCTGTCTTACTGCGGCTAACCTTCGTCCCTCTCCTTTCCAGGACAAACCTCCACCTCTCTAGCTTCTCCTCCACCTGTTCCCTGCTCTCACTGCAGATCACAATGTCATCTGCAAACATCATAGTCCATGGAGATTCCTGTCTAACCTCATCTGTCAGCCTGTCCATCACCATAGCGAACAAGAAGGGGCTCAGAGCTGATCCCTGATGCAGTCCCACCTCCACCTTGAACTCCTCTGTCACACCTACAGCACACCTCACCACTGTCTTACAGTCCTCATACATGTCCTGCACTGCTCTAACATACTTCTCTGCCACTCCAGACTTCCTCATACAATACCACAGTTCCTCTCTGGACACCCTGTCATAAGCTTTCTCCAGATCTACAAAAACACAATGCAGCTCCCTCTGGCCTTCTCTGTACTTCTCTATCAACATCCTCAAAGCAAATACTGCATCTGTAGTACTCTATTTTGGCATGAAACCATACTGCTGCTCACAAATGTTCACTTCTGCCCTTAGTCTAGCTTCCACTACTCTTTCCCATAACTTCATTGTATGGCTCATCAGCTTTATTCCTCTGTAGTTGCCACAACTCTGCACATCTCCCTTGTTCTTAAAAATGGGCACCAGCACACTTCTCCTCCACTCCTCAGGCATCTTCTCACTATCTAAGATCCTGTTGAACAACCCAGTCAGAAACTCTTCTGCCACCTCTCCTAGACACTTCCAAACCTCTACAGGTATATCATCAGGACCGACTGCCTTTCCACTCTTCATCCTCTTCAGTGCCCTTCTCACTTCATCCTGACTAATCTTTGCTACATCCTGGTCCACAACAGTCACCTCTTCTAGTCTTTGTTCTCTCTCACTTTCCATGTTCATCAACTCTTCAAAGTACTCTTTCCATCTTCCCATCACACTACTGGCACCTGTCAATAGACTTCCATCCCTGTCCTTAATCACCCTAACCTGCTGCACGTCCTTCCCATCTCTGTCTCTCTGACTTGCCAACCTGTATAGATCAGTCTCTCCCTCCTTACTGTCCAACCGACTATCATAAGCTTCTTGTTTGGCCTTTGCTACCTCTACCTTCACCTTACGCTGCATCTCCCTGTACTCCCGTCTACTCTCCTCAGTCCTCTCTTTGTCCCACTTCTTCTTAGCTAACCTCTTTCTCTGTATACACTCCTGTACCTCCTCATTCCACCACCAAGTCTCCTTATCTACTTTCCTTCCAGATGACACACCAAATATTTTCCTACTTGTCTCCCTGATCACAATAGCTGTAGTGATCCCTCGTTACTCGAGGTTAATGCGTTCCAGAAACCACCCGCAAAAACAAAATTCCACGCTGTAGCGACAAACTATTAATTTTGTTATTTACGGTAATTTAAACGTTTATGAACCCTCCCCATACTGATATTAAACCACCTTCTATCTGTATTAACTTTTCCCACACTCTGATAGACTGTTTAAAGAACTTTTGTGTCTCAAGTGCGTTGCGTTCCGAGACTCACAGAACACAGCGCACTTTCGGATGTCGTCAGCCAATAGAATGCACGTATGCTATCACGTAACTACCTACCAAATATCCGCAATGAGGTGAAGCTGCGCATGTTGATGCACGAATACGTGATGGATTACTGTAGTCCATATTCTACCCCACCATGGTAATTTCTAGGCACACACTCATAATTAATGGTAACAGACCAAGATTTGGTTTTAATTCCTGGTAGTAGTTATGAAATGTGAAAAACATGTGGAAAGTTATTTCATAGTTATCCCATGTTTATCATACCATTGACAGCTCAGACTTTACTATGTATAACTTGCAGACTTTTCGTTTAAGAAAATGCTTTCTCCAAGAAAAGCTATAATTATTTGGAGGATTTTTATTAGCAATATCATTCTGCAAGATGACTGACCTTTCTACTCTTTGAGTCAATTGTCGCATTTAGATCTGGCCGGCTACCGCTGGCAGTTAGCAGCTGTATGGGCTATGTATGAAAGAAGTACAGAACAGAAAATGTCTCATGAAGAACATACGCAAAGTTGGTACTGAAGCGTTCGCCATGCACCCAAGTCAACAACTTTATCTCTTGTTTCCCACAGGCCATCAGTTGGTGCATAGAGCCATTGTGAGCATGGATTTTAAAGAGAAGGTTGTCTTTGAGGTCAGCTTCTGCTCTGACAAGCCCTTGAATGTTCAGGATAAAATTTCACTGAGGGTGAAGGAAAACAATGAGAGCAACGCCATAATCCAAGTGACAGGAGAGGCCTACCTGGACAAAGTCTCTCTAACAAACTTCAGCAGGTCGTCACAGCCAGAAGACGATGATGAAGTGGGTAAGAGAAGACTGGAAGGAGTGGCTCTATTAATGTGGCTGGAATGGAGGAAGAGAGGTGTGAATTATTTACAGTATTTTCTGCACTATAATGCGCACTGGACTATAAGGCGCACCTTCAGCTGAAAGCCAATGAATGGCCTATTGTGAAACTTTTTTCATATATATAGCACACTGGCTTATAAGGTACACTGTCAGTTTTGAGAAAATTCAAGGCTTGTAGATGCGCCTTATAGTGCGGAAAATACTGTATATCAATCCACACATTCACTATTACATCTGAATATTGCTGGAGAGCAAAATAATCAGCAGTCACTCCTTTGAAAGTAAGTGTTTCATTAACATGACATTTGTTTCTCTCTCACAGTTAATTGTGAACTGCTGGATTTTGGTGCCTGCTATGTAAATTGCCCCTACCAAGAAAGTTTCCTCATGACCAACCAGAGCAGCAGCCAGGCAGTGAGGTTTGAGTGGCCTCCAGCAGGACTTCAAATCAGCTTTTCACCACAGGTGAAGAAAATATATGAGTAGACGAGAAGGCTTGACTGAAGGGATCAAACTGGAGCTAACACTTAAATGAAGGGGTTGCTCACGTGAATTGAATACAATGTGCGAAGATACTGTACTTAGGGTCAACAGTCCAGAGCAATGGAGAGTGTAGAAAGTGTGTACAGACAGGATGGAACGGGTGGAGAAAAGTGTCAGGTGTGATGTGTGATAGAAGAGTTTCAGCTAAAATGAAAGGAAAGGTGTACAAAACTGTGGTGAGACCAGCGATGTTGTTTGGTCTAGAGACAGTGTCACTGAGGAAAAGACAGGAGACAGAGCTGGAGGTAGCAGAGATGAAGATGCTGAGGTTCTCTCTGGGAGTGACCAGGAAGGATAGGATCAGGAATGAGTACATCAGAGGGACAGCACATGTTAGAGGTTTTGGAGATAAAGTCAGAGAGGCCAGACTGAGATGGTTTGGACATGTCCAGAGGAGAGATAGTGAATATATTGGTAGAAGGATGCTGAGTTTTGAAGTGCCAGGCAGGAGGCCTAGAGGAAGACCAAAGAGGAGGTTTATGGATGTAGTGAAAGAGGACATGAAGGTAGTTGGTGTGAGAGAAGAGGATGCAAAGGACAGGGTTAGATGGAGGCAATTGATTCGCTGTGGAGACCCCTGAAGGGAAAAGCTGAAAGGAGAAGACATGATTGCCAAAAACATACAAATTACTGTTGTACTCAAAACTATACAGAATAAGCTTTTCCCTCTCAGGTGGGACACATTCATGCTGGTTGCTCCAAGGAAGTGACAGTCACCTTTTGTTCCAATGAGCCGCTGACTCTGACGGCCCAGCCAATGAGATGCAAGCTTTGTCAGGTGACGTTCCAGCAGCCCATAGAGCAGGTGGCTGACTGGGATGACCGACGGGGGACGGTGCAGAGTGCCGAGCAGGTTTCAAGAACGTGGCAGAGGAATGAGGAGAATGAGGTAAGCATCGTGTGTGTGGTGAAAAGAGTGTCGGACTTTAGCAGGGCTAACATGTGGACTGTGTGGTTGCCCCCAGGTGAGGATCACGGACCCTGAGCCCGGTCACTCCGTGGTGGAGGGCTCACAGCTGGACCTGGAGTTGTGTATTAAAGCAGTTTGTGACTACGTGAAGTTCAGCTGTGACACCAACTCCATTCGCTTCAGTGACACCTTGATTCACCAAACCAGGCTCCGCCAGTAAGTCGGCCTTTGAGTGGATGCAGCCTGTGGATCATTTCAACAAAATAATTACACTACAGGATGATTTTCTGTTTCCCAACCTCTCAAAGGAAAGAGATATCGTAAAAAATCTAAATACTTACAATCAAAATGATGAATTGTTGCAAACCATCCTCTAACACATCTTTCTGACAGTAATAACACCTTAAAGTGTGTCATAGTTGTGTGTGTGTGTACATGTCAATGTCATTTATGAAAATCAGATTTGAAGTTGAATATGACGTGTGTGTGTGTGTGTGTGTGTGTGTGTGTGTGTGTGTGTGTGTGTGTGTGTGTGTGTGTGTGTGTGTGTGTGTGTGTGTGTGTGTGTGTGTGTCTGCAGGATTCAGATGGTGAACACCGGCAAAGTCAGACTGGAATTCTCCTTTGTGGTCCTCACAGAGCCGTTCTATGACGAGATCCTCCATGAACAAACAGGTAATCCTATTCATGAATAATGTGGCTGTATTATTACCCTATTAGATGACAACAACTTTTATATTTCATAATATTATGTATACATTGTAAATTTAAATTTAAAAATGTAATCTGAAATTTTATGTTAATATTAATTAATATTTAATATTATTATTCAATATTTAATATAATATTATTTTATATTGATATTTGATATTTAATATTTACTATTTAATTTTAAATATACATTGTAAATTGTCAATTTTAAGTACATTTTTAAACTTACAATGTAAATTTACAATTTACATTGTAATGTACAATGTAAATTGTACATTACATTTACAATTTACATTGTAATGTAATGTAATTTCCTTTAAATTTACATTGTAAATTTAAATAATATTTAAATTCACATATTTATTATTTAAATTTACAATGTATGTACAATTGAGAGCAAACATTTTGATGGTCTTCTGATATTTTGGCAGATTTGACCGTTGACTCTTCATCAGGCAGCTCTTCAACAGGCAGTCCTCCTTCAAGCCCCCCTACGTCAGGCAGCTCTCGGTCACGCCGCCTCCCATCAAGCCGTCCTCCACCGGACCGCCCTCTGTCAAGCTGCCCCCCATCAAGCCTCCCTTCATCAGGCCTCCCTCCCTCAGGAGTGGCAGCTGGAGCCTGTCCTGCTGGAGGTGTGGCCAGAAGAATGTCTCCTGGAACACCCCAGCCTGCACCGTCTCCCATTAGTATTGAGCCCAGAACTGGGTCCATAGAACCTGGTGCACAACAGAACTTCATCATCAAATTTTCACCTCTGCAGGCGTCTGAGTTTCGGAACAGGATATTATGCAGGTAGAAAAAATATATATAAATATACACACATATTTTAAGCGACTTAGCTTAACTGATATTCTTCAAGTGCATTAAGTTTAGTGACACAGCCATACTGATCTATCTAATGCGTTATTCCACTCAGTGTTTTAACAAAACAGGATGGCTGTAAAGAAAAGAATGAATGTCATTAGAAGAATAACCCCCATGTCTTTTGTCTGCCCATTGTCTTTTCTCAGTATTCCCAACAAAAAGGATGGAGATCGGGCTCCATGTATCCCTGTGTTCGGTCGCGGCGTGAGGACCTTTCGCCTGGAGGGCTCAGAGGATGTCACCTTGGATAAATTAAAACCCTAAATTAAGGGGACTATCATCTTCAGGGCGTGTTTGAAGGACTTCCTCTTTTGAACAAAAATATAAAAGTCTTTTTATATAGAAAAGAAGGAGCAAAAAGTTTACGTCCATCCATTTATCACTATGGGACATTGTATAACTAACTATAATTACTAATAAGAATGATTATAATAATTCATAAACTGGGAGGAGTGGGTGTTGCATTGGAAATACATACTAATGCATTATACTGTGTATTAAACAAAATAAACTAATAAATTACTAATAAATATGTGCAAAATTTCTACATTGCAAAATAAAGCCTTGAAGCATTATTTTTTATATATATATACATATATACATATATATATATATATATATAAAATCATATTGTCATTTCTTAGTTTATCTTATTAAACTAATAAATTAATTAGTGGTTTATGTACATATGTATTACATAGACCACTAAAAGAAATTCCTCTTTTATGAAAAATTGCTCAAAATAGAAATTTCTTGTTCTTTAAAGACGTAGAAAAAAAAATCATTAATGCCTTTGTTACTTATAGATTACAGTATTCTGCTTCAATTCTTACTAAGGGGCTGTTGAAGCTCCTCCATTAGGACTTTACATCTAGCTCAGAACGCAGCTGTGGATGGAGCATCCTGTTGGGTTTGTCTTTCTGTTAAAGCCCCTTGAAATGTGATTAAAAGTATATCTGTCAGATTTGCTAGTGGTAAAAAGTTTTTGTGTACAATATACTGAGTTCATTTTAACTAAATGAAGTAGTCCATCTCTGGGATGCGCTTCAAGGAAAATGTGTGCATCCCAACATGACGTTTATGCATCCCAAAAGTAATGACAGAATATACGGTAGAAGCACGCACGGATTGAGTTTTGCCAAAAGTACAATATAAAACACACTAAGTACACACTAATTTTATCCAGACGCACACATATTGTTGTTTACATGGCATTATTTTGGATTTAATATTCTAATTAAGACTAAATTATTGACTGTAATTATTTCTTATCAGCTTTGGCTGGAAAATCCACAGAAATAGGGAGAGAGAGGAATTAAAGTAAATGTGTTTAATCACCCGGTCAAGTAAAAGTCAACACACACAGGTTACATCTATGCACTGATGCGTTAATGAATCTTTTCTGCCATGTTTTCCATCTCTAACCACAAACTGCTATGGCTGTGAAATTGCTGGAGTGTGTGACTCCACTGGCGTGTGTGATCCTTTCATGGATGGTCAACGTCCCCCTGCCTGCGACTTTTTCTTTCACTCCAGTCTTTTTTTTCAAAGCATCCGTTTGAGTTTTGACGCTGACTTAACCAAACGTAATTTGAAGCTTTTCCACCCTATTAAAGGAGATTCTTTCCAGTTTGAACCCCCACCATCTCTCAGACTTTCCAAATAAACCTGATCCAGCTGTGTGCGGCTGTGCGCCCTCGGTGCGTCACCCGACAGCCGCCAGAGAGAGAAAGATGTCCGGCGTGGCGCTGCTGTCCGTGTCCCTGAGTCTGAGCCTGTTCTGGACCACCGGGGGCTCGGTGGGGAGCGGATCGGCCACCCTGAGGGACGTCCTGGACCGGAGCCCGCTCAGTCTGAACGACATGTTCAGGGAACTGGAGGAGCTGATGGAGGACACCCAGCACATACTGGAGGAGGCTGTGGACCAGGTCTGCGTCATGTTTTATCCATTCATAACAAGCTGTGTTTTTAGCTCAGTCTGACCTTCACCGTGTCTAATGATTATAGTCTTCATCAAGATAGAAGTTCCTCAAATGCTGTCCAGTCAGTAACTAATACTGACTGTAAACAACTGGCTTTACTGACAATCTATGTTTAGGTCTCCGTGGTGTGTCCTAGATTTAATGGTAATTACAGAAATCAGTATTTCCATTGATACTAAGACTACTACTAATGTACTATTTCACCCTTTTCCTACGTCATATACATTTGGAAAACTGAGCAAGCCACTGAGCAACTTTTTTGTCATTTTAAATTCAATTTAGCATCAGCTTGTTCCATGTGTACACTAGTCTGTGTCAGTAGTAAGAACATGCCCTCAGGATGCCCATCATGGTGATGCTTACTCTCATGCCTTTGTATAGAAATCTACAGAAGGCACAGAAGGCCACTCAATTTATTTCCTCTACCAAAGGATTTAATGTGTTTTTCTCCCATCATTGCTTCATTCATTTGCATCTTAGCAGGAGTATTAAATGTTCTATCAAGAAATTTTGATTAAATAATTGTTGTAGTTATGATGGTTTGTGCCTTCTGAGTGTGTTTGTGTGTGTGTGTGTGTGTGTGTGTGTGTGTGTGTGTGTGTGTGTGTGTGTGTGTGTGTGTGTGTGTGTGTGTGTGTGTGTGTGTGTGTGTGTGTGATTGTGCCTTAGATTTATGAATCAGTTCCATGTGTATTCTCATGTGTAATTTAACAGATAACTACTGAGACGGCAAAATCATCACTGGATCAGCGTTCAAACTCCCTCAACGGCCCCAAGAAGGTGATAAAAACAGGAGGCAGGGCTCTAGACGGAGCAGACAAGACGGGGGACAAGTTGTTGTTTTTAAATGTTTTTCTACACATTTACAGTAAAACATGTGTCTTAAATAGAGGAAAACAAAGGGGTTAACAAAATGATCCTCTTGTTCAGATCTGATGGGTTATATATATATATATATATATATATATATATATATATATATATATATATATATATATATATATATATATATATATATATATATATATATATACACACACACATACATATAAATTTCTATATATATAATTATAAATAATATAATATATATATATATAATATGTATATATATATTTATATACTGTATATATGATATAGTAATTTGCTCCTTTGTCATTTTCTTTTATTACAATAAAACAAAAAGAAATCAGAAAATCAAATACAAGTTTAATTAATTAATGGTCTATTTGAGACATAACATAATATGTTTACATTTTTCCATGTATAGGAAACCATGAACACAACCGGACACACTGACTTGTCACACGCCCACACAGACACACCCGCTCAGTGGAACAATGTGGATCACGTGAGTCTTTTTTATGTGGTCTTTGCTAATAATTAGCAGATTGGACTCAGAAGATTCCTGCACTTCTTTTGTTGTGAGGTCATGTGTTTCTGTGTACATGCTGACATGCTTATGTCAGACTGGCCTTTTTGGATGAACACACAGCTCCTCAACATGACATGTTTTCCCGGAAACGTGTTTCATGTGTGTTTCAGTAGGTAACAAATCCAACTGCCCCTAGTTTCAGGTCAAATGTTTCTTTTTACAGAGTAATAGTATAAACTTCAGAAACACAGATAAACACTCAAGTCTTTATGTGTTATCGTCCCATTTTGAGTCACACTGGCTCCACAAAGGTACTGAAGGCAGTGTTTTTAAATGTCTCCATTACACTTTTCCACAGATTCTTAAATAAAAATGTGGCTTTATGATCTCAATTTGTTGAGAAAGAATGACATCATCCCACAGACTAACCTACCCTGTACTTTTCATACTTGTAACCAACCAGAGACCAGCTTGGATTGAGGTCGCCAGTTGCTGTTTCCTTTGCCATTTGACTTTAAATGGCGCTTTTGATCTTTTCTGGCAGCTACACAGAAAGCAGTTAATGGAGTCTGTTGGTGGAAGGAAAAAAATACATCAAGGAAGCAAATAAATCTGCAAACCATTCAGGACGGGTCTGCTACTCTGAAATGACTAACTGTACAGAAATGTTTCCCTCTGCGTTGCGTCGCTCTTGAATTACACCTCAGGGAGTCACAGTAAAAGTGGTTGAGTCAGCACCTGAAATTGTCCTGCAAACTTTTATGGTGTAAATTTAAGACAAATGGGGAAATCATTTTTTCACTCGACACACACATACAGGCCAGAGCATGCACAATTTGCTTTGTGCAGTGGTGCTTTCAGTGTCTCCCCACTGGAGCGAACTGGAGTCCCATCTGGTCTCCATAAGACTTCCTGAACAACACCCAAAAAAAAAGGTTTTTAATGAACTGTTTACAATCCTTGCACCAATGATTTAACTATGCAAACAATGTATGAAATGAGCGCACCCGGAATTAAATATACGTACTATCATTTGCATACATTAGATGAATTTATTACAGCGGTGATGTATTGTAATTGTCAGTGTTTGTGTGTTCATCCATCTGTTAGTCCACCAAATATCTTCACAACCGTTGCAGATAGAAACATGAAATAAAAAGCACATTACTCAGGCAGCAAAGGAGGTGATAATGAGATGATGACCTTGAGAAAACTAGGTCAAGGTCAAATTTCAACTTTTGTACATTTTCTTGCACATATCTCAGGAACTGGATAAGATAGAAAGACGAAACAAAAGGTGTTATATTCAGGGAGGCGAAGGGATGAAAATTAGATCACCACCTTGACCTTGAAAAACTAGGTCAAGGTTACATTTTCACTTCTATACATTTTTAGGTACACATCTCTGAAACTTGGTGACATATAGAATGCACCAGTTACATGTTGGATCATGGGTCTTTTATTAAATGACCCTGACCTACTACACCCATTGAATTCAGGGGTGTTGCAGGATGTTGAAGTCTCTGACTGCCTTATTAGTATATACTCTTTATGCCAGCTTTCTTAATTTTTTTAGCCTTTACTGCCATAATGTCCCATAAGTACAGTGAAGCTGCTCTGGCTTTCCTCTGCAGCTATGTTCAATTTCTGTGTTCAAATTACACCAACCCGCACCAATTCTTTCAGTCATCCTCATTTGTTGTTTCTAGAGTGTCTCTGGTGAGTGGCTTCAATTGTTCACGCATTTCTGTGCATTGTAAGAAATCATGTAAAGGTTTGGCTCTTACATATCTTCGAACAGCAGCTCTGTAAAAGTTTCAGGCCAATGAATGTGTGTCGGCAGAGAGATTTCTGAAGTGGACCTGACTGGATAAAATGTCAGACACACAATTACACTTTGAGCATATTCTGACGTCTCATTGGAGGATAAAGCAGAATTGTGGGACTGCTTTTCCTGTTTCTATCAAATGAGTTGTATTTTGCTTTGTAATGCGCTGTCAGCCTCTTGATTGTGTGTCTGAGTTTGAGACCTGAACCCTAACCCTCTGCAATTCATGCTGGGTTTGGTTTGACTTTATTATTTTAATACAAATGGATACTGAAATGTTCTTTTTCTCATTCCCGTTGTTCCTTGCATTAGGAATGTATGGTGGACGAGGACTGTGGCCACCTTAAATACTGCCTGTATGAGATAAAGAAGTCCAAGTGCCTCCCCTGCATACCAACAGACATGGTGGGAATTCAGTCACAACTGGCCTTTCTGTCAGTTTCTTTATCTAAAGCTGATAAAGTTGTCTGCAGTTGTCTGTATGCTGAACTCTGAAATAGCAACTGAGAGAAAACTGAAATTTACAGGTGAGCTAGCTAGCTAGCATTAAGTCAGACATATTTCTCATATTTGTTAGCATGTGGACACAAGTAGCATCTTTTCTTCTTGGCAAAACAGGGAAGGACAAATGGTCAGACAATGTCACATCAATGATATATGTTGATGAAGATTTATGTAATGATTAAAAAACACAATTTTGTAATTATATTTAATGAGATTAAATGTAATCTCTCTCTCTCTTTCTCTCTCTCTCTCTCTATATATATATATATATCTTCACAACCGATATATATATATATATATATATATATATATATATATATATATATATATATATATATATATATATATACACATACATACATATACTCTTAATTTAATTTGTAATTTAACATATATCAATAAATATATGGGTCCACTGATGGGATCGGGTGCGCTGCCATGTGGGTAGCAGCGAAGACAGGGGGTCACGAGGGACCAGATACCTTGGTTCTGGATCCAAACTCCTGGACAGGGGTTGGACCTTGTTCTTTCCTGGAGTTGCATCAGGCGCGGATGTGAGGATACTCACAAGCCCCGGCTGAGCGCCGCTGTGTTGGATGAGAGGGTCACCTCCCTACGCCTTAAGGCTGTGGGGGGGGGGTGTCTCTGAATGTTGTTTGTGCGTATACACCTGACAACAGCTCGGAGTATTCAGCCTTCTCGGGGTCCCTAAATGGGGTCCTTGATGGGATCACTGCAAGGGACTCCATCAATCTCCTGGGGGACTTCGATGCACACATCGGCAATGATGGAGACCCCTGGAGGGGCGTGATTGGGAGGAATGGCCTCCCTGATCTAAACCCGAGTGGTGTTGTGTTGTTGGACTTCTGTGCTAGTCACGGATTGTTCATAACTAACACCGTGTTCGAACACAGGGATGATAAGTGTACCTGGTACAAGAGAACATTGGGTCGGAGGTCAATGATTGAGCTTGTGATCGTATCATCAGACCTTCGACCATGTGTTTTGCCCCTCTCTTCACTTGGGTGAAGAGTTGGGCAGAGCTGTCAACTGATCACCATTGTGAGTTGAGTCCATTGGTCCATTGGTAAACTAGAAACGTCTGGAGTAAGACTGTCTACCAGGCCGTCAACTCCCACCTCCAAAGAAGCTACTCTTGCCTCACTGTGGAGGCTGGGGAAATGAAACCTGAATGGTCGATGTTCAAAGCTTCCATTGCTGAAGCTGTATGGCTGAGAACTGTGGTCTCAAGGTCTTGGGTGCCTCAAGGGGCGGTAACCCTCGAACGCCTGGTGGTCGGGGAACCTGTTCGACTGAAGAAGGAGGCTTTCAGCGGCATGTTGTCCCTGGGGACACCTGAAGCAGTTGCAGGGTACCAACAGGCCAGAAGGACTGCAGCCTCGGTTGTGTGGAGGCAAAACAGAGTGTGTGGGAGGAGTTCGGAGAGGCCATGGTTGTTCTGGAGGCACCAAAGTTGTTCTGGAAGACTGTCTGAAACGGCGGACCATCCAGGCTGTGTACAGCAAGGATGGACAAGGATTTACAGTTTGGTGGGCTGAGGATTGCATCGCTGCTTTTTGCAGATGATGTGAGAATCAGCACCTCTAAATCTGTCAGTGGACTGCCTTCTCCTAGCGGGGAATGAAGTCCTTCCCGAAGTGAAAGAGTTTTAGTATCTCGGGGTCTTGTTCACGAATGAGGGAACAGTGGAGTGTGAGATTGGACGGAGAATGCACGATTATTTATTTTGAGTGATCATCTGAATTGTTCCAATAAAGTGTCTCAGCATCCAGAAAATGCAGGTTAGCCAAGGTGCTATTGCTACAGAGCACAATGGTATTAGTAAGTACCAACAATATCTCCTGGTACTGTTTTCTATGACAAATACTGCAAACATGCCTCTTTCATATCTGCTTGTGTGTCCCCATGTAGCCCTGCACAAAAGATGAGGAGTGTTGCACACATGAGAAGTGTGTGTGGGGCCAGTGTACAGTCAATGCCACCAACGGATCCGAAGGAACTATCTGTCAGGGGCAGATGGACTGCAGGTCTGACCTCTGTTGTGCTTTTCAGCGGGGTGAGCACACACTAAGAGACTGTCCCAGAAAACTAAAAGGACCTCAGTCAGTTAACGCCACATACAACTTTAAGTAGTTAGTACGCGCTCAGGTTATAACAGTTTAGTTTATATGTCTCTACCTCAATTTTTTGACAAACGGAATTTTGGCTCAATTAAAAGTGCCATACCTTCTCCTCCTCACACACTTTCTGTAATCATCAGTTTTGATGTAATTTTTTATGTTTGTACTTGATAAAAGGAAACCACAAGTTTTTTCTTTGTTTGGTATTTTTGCAGATATTGCACTTTGGCTTTACAAGGCATTGTTATGTTCCCACTTAAATTCTAATTCGATCAGCATGTTTCAGCCTGATACTAGAATTATATGACCACACCCTGCATCACTGCTGAGTGTGATAAGACGTGAAAAGGGAAAAGGGAACGTAAGTTCCCTTTTCACAAATTTCCTCATCTCAATCTGACTTCTATCCTCCACCAAATACGTGACATGACCAAATGTAAGTAGGCCAAATGGAAACGGTAAGACAAGCATCCATTTTTATCATCGCCGGATTGGTGCAGACATCGTTGAGCATGTGTTGGCGACACGCCTCTGAGGGACATGCTGAAGCGAAGTTGCTGTTATACAAAAAAGAAACTTTTCTCACAAATGTAATCTACTAGAACTTCATCTTTCAGGCACTGGTGAACATGTTAAACTCAGTTGAGTTAGATAAAAATTAAACCAACTAGAAATATCCATGGGAAAACCCCTCTTATCGTTGACTGGACTTAAAGGAGCAATGCAAGCAAAAATATAATTTCGTTGAGTATTTCCTTTGAAAATGGTAAAATGGGTGAAATTCCTTTTTTTCTCAATTAAGTTTTATTAAAACACAATCATCTTGACTCAGTTGCACACAATCTTTCACTTCTAGAAAACAGACCTGAGTTGTGAATTTTAGCATTTTCTGTTACAAGAACTTGGCAGTCGGTGCATGTGGTAAACGAAATAAGAGGCATCTTCTAACATCTTCCTCCAGAGTTCCTGTTCCCGGTGTGTAATCCCAAACCAGCCAAGGGGGAATCCTGCTGGAACCACCCCAACCTACTTATGGATATGTTGGCCTGGGACCAGGAGGGCCCCCGTGACCACTGCCCCTGTGCTGACGGCCTGCAGTGCCAGCCTCACGGGTGAGAGCAAACATATATTTACAACAAAAACCATGTGTGATAATTAAATGTATTAAGACTGAATCTAAATCTTAGATAATAATAAAATCAGTTATACACTGGGGAATAAACACACGTCATCGTATTCATATCGTACTTTTTTCCCACACAGGCGTGGATCTGTTTGTGGAGCGTAGTGCTGAATCCTGATCAGGTGCTTTACTGTCCCATTCACCAAAGAACGACCCAACATGTGACCAGCTCAGATCAGAATACGATGTTGCTTCAGGAAAGGACCACATTATTAATGTCTTACTACTAATGTGTATTAAACATAGTGCAGCAAATTAAAGACTAGTTTTTAGTTTTAACTGAGAACAGAGACAAGCAGTGATGCAGTATTCTTTATTTTCTCATCACAACTTCAAAGGGAATAAGTTGCTTCAAATTTTCTCCAAAACATTAAGATAGGAGAAGAATGAAGTTTTTGGATTGATTTAACATGAACTGGTGAAAAAGTATTTTTACTAGAGTTATCGTCCTTCTTTTGATTTTCTACTTAAGTTACCAATACATCCAGTCTTCCACGGGGGAGGTCAAAGGTGACCCCAGGGATTGTTTTTCCTTCAACGGCTTCAAAATGAAAAGTTGTAATACATTCATATTCCAATTATTCGTAATAAAATATGTTTGTGACATGAAACCATTTGTATTATTTATTTATTTTTTCATTATTTTCAAATTTTTCATAATTTATTATGTTTGTTTATTTTCATTATACTTTGAAGGTTTTACAGGAGAATGAAATTATTTCACAGTATTGTTCACGGTGATCCGGAGGGAAGCAGTGTAAATCATGGTGTAGTGGGCACCGTCTATGTTCTGGAATATCTTTTTCACGTCTTTTCTTCTTTGTAGTAGCAGCAAAGTCTAGAAAGAAATCTTTGCCCATCGTGTCGGAAATCTTTGAGTAACCCGGCAGTATCCCTTACTCTCTGACGGTCACTGAGGCTTTGAAACCGTACTATAACAGTATAACAGTACGAGGAAACTTGTTGAGACCCAGGACCTTCTTCTTTTCCTTTGGCCTTTTCCTTCAGGGGTCGCCACAGCGAATCAGTGTCCTCCATCTAACCCTGTCTTCTGCATCCTCTTCTCTCACACCAACTACCTTCATGTCCTCTTTCACTACATCCATAAACCTCCTCTTTGGTCTTCCTCTAGGCCTCCTGCCTGGTAGTTCAAAACTCAGCATCCTTCTACCAATATATTCACTATCTCTCCTCTGGACATGTCCAAACCATCTCAGTCTGGCCTCTCTGGCTTTATCTCCAAAACCTCTAACATGTGCTGTCCCTCTGATGTACTCATTCCTGATCCTATCCTTCCTGGTCACTCCCAGAGAGAACCTCAGCATCTTCATCTCTGCTACCTCCAGCTCTGTCTCCTGTCTTTTCCTCAGTGACACTGTCTCTAGACCAAACAACATCGCTGGTCTCACCACAGTTTTGTACACCTTTCCTTTCATTTTAGCTGAAACTCTTCTATCACACATCACACCTGACACTTTTCTCCACCCGTTCCATCCTGCCTGTACACGCTTCTTCACCTCTTTTCCCCACTCTCCATTGCTCTGGACTGTTGACCCTAAGTACTTAAAATCCTCCACCTTCTTGATCTCTTCTCCCTGTAACCTCACTCTTCCACTTGGGTCCCTCTCATTCACACACATGTACTCTGTCGTACTGCGGCTAACCTTCATCCCTCTCCTTTCCAGGACAAACCTCCACCTCTCTAGCTTCTCCTCCACCTCTTCCCTACTCTCACTGCAGATCACAATGTCATCTGCAAACATCATAGTCCATGGAGATTCCTGTCTAACCTCGTCTGTCAGCCTGTCCATCACCATAGCGAACAAGAAGGGGCTCAGAGCTGATCCCTGATGCAGTCCCACCTCCACCTTGAACTCCTCTGTCACACCTACAGCACACCTCACCACTGTCTTACAGTCCTCATACATGTCCTGCACCGCTCTAACATACTTCTCTGCCACTCCAGACTTCCTCATACAATACCACAGTTCCTCTCTGGGCACCCTGTCATAAGCTTTCTCCAGATCTACAAAAACACAATGCAGCTCCGTCTGGCCTTCTCTGTACTTCTCTATCAACATCCTCAAAGCAAATACTGCATCTGTAGTACTCTTTTTTGGCATGAAACCATACTGCTGCTCACAAATGCTCACTTCTGCCCTTAGTCTAGCTTCCACTACTCTTTCCCATAACTTCATTGTATGGCTCATCAGCTTTATTCCTCTGTAGTTGCCACAACTCCCATGAACTGATGCGCCCTTTCTAGTTCGATGCGGCCCTCCTTGGTGTTAAGCTGCAGCACCTGGGGAATCCAGGACTCCATGAATTTGATCGTGTCTGTACCTTCCAGCGTCTCTGGGAGGCCACTAATCCGTAGGTTCTTCAGTTAACTTGGCCATTGTTTCTTCCAACGTAATCATCCGCGGCGTTCTCCACTTCCAGAATCTGCTGCTCCGCCTCACCGACCGGTTTAAAGATTTTGTTTAGACTCTGAGAAATGTTAGCATTAATATCAAGTAGCATCTTCTACAATTTTGCGTCCAACATTGAAGCATTATTTCCAGATTCCTGTTAAATCCCAGATTATCTTCAAGGCTGGTATCACTGGCAGTAGTATTATTGAGAGTGAATGTTTGAACGGGGATGTAAGATGGGGGTGGGGGGGTATAACACCAGAACCCCAGATCCCACGGGGCAGAGTAGACATGATGACAATACAAACACAAACCAAATTATCAATAACATTAGAAATATTAATAAAGAACACAATAACCTAAATAGTAGACTGGTCTTCTGTGGCAGACATCAACAGACAACAAACAACCTTTTGTTCATTAATTAATAATCAACATGTCTGTAAACGAAATTATTCATTTTAGAACAAAAATCATTTTTAACAAGAAATAATTATAATAACGACTTACAATCAGTGCATTCAACATAGGAGAAATATTGATCATTTCTATATAAAAGGGTAAACAAGTCAGTCAAATAATGAGATTTACTGGGAGCCCTGAGCTTGTTTCTCTGTAATGAGCCGGTCCAGTCTGGGGCTAACGGGAGACAAAGACACCTGAAGTGTGTTCAGGGCGTCCGGTCTACTCCGTAGTTTGGTTTTGGTTGCAGTCACTGCAGAAAATCCTCCTTCACAAAGACAGGAGGTTGGAAATGGAAGCAGGGTTTTTTAAAACTTTTTGGGGCGATCTCAGGATAATCTGCCTTGACTTTAATCCAGAACACTGGCGCAGTTGTGGGTGCTTAATTTTTGGGGTAACGGCTGGTAACCTGCATTCGTCTGTGCATCATTCAGCACAAAAGTCACATTTCAAAATAAAACATCTTTAGACTGACAATTCTTTTTTTTTTTTTTTTTTTGTTAAAAAAAGAAAAATTCAAACGTTCTCTGCCACCTGGTACCTAATGGCCCACGCGGTGCAACAGAGTGGTTGGGCATCGCTGATTTGAAGGAACAGAAGTAGTGTTGTTATTGTTATCTGTAGAATTGTCATTTTCCTTACTTTTTGTCTTATGTTTAAATGCATTCTTCTTGTTCATACATATTTTGGCTGGTGCGATTTATTCTCTAGAAAATTAGGTATGTGTACATTAAGTACAACGGCAGAGTCAAAATCCAATTTAATTCAGTGCAACTGGAACACCAGCAGCGACCCAAACACTCCTCCTCTCAGGGATTCCCTTTAGTATGCATAAGAGTTCAATGCTCTTCTGCGATTAAAAAACCTCCTCATCCTCCTTCTCAAGCGATACCAGCGTAGCAGTGACTGGAAGCGTATCCCATTGAAGAATTCCCTGACTAAGTGAGAGACGGGGGCATCCTCGGGGACATCAGTCTCAAACTCCGGTTCAAAGTTTATCTGAACCACTGGATCAGCAAAAGTCACACATTTCTTCTTGATCTCAACCAGCTCCGAGCACCGAGCAGTGTTCTCACATATCTGAAGGGAAACAGAAGTTTGGATTAGTTAGGGATGCAAGGACGTTCAGGGACACAAATGGATTTGGCTTTTAGAGTCCAAGATTTAGACTCCAAGAGTCTGCATTCAGTTCAGGTACCTGTTTTGGATGTTGATGAGCACAGAGTTCATCCTCGTTGAGACCCTGTCTGTTGTCCCACGTGGTGTCCTGGGCCATACATTGCACTGGAGTGTTGATGCTACGGAGGAGCCAGAGCACCAAGGGTTAGGACCGATCAAAACAAACGATTAAAGATGATGAAAGATGAGTGTTCACACAAGAAAGTAATCCAAGATGTGTTGAAAGAAAGCAAAGAACCGTATCAAGAAAAACAAAAAGCACTGGGAGCAGCTCCACTCACAGAGTTTCTTCATTGTTCTCCTCCAGTGTGATGCCCGAGTCAACCAGGTGTCTATCAGTGTCAGACTCTGGTTCGGCCATCTTTGTCACAGCCAGAGGGTCGGGCAAAGGAAAACTTTCCCTCTCGTTCTCAACCACCACCGAGCAATGTTTATGTTCCATGTCGGCTGTAGAGCAGGAAAGGACAAAGCAGAGACAAAAATACAGAGAATATTATATCAATATATCTATATATCTGTATATCAATATATATATAGATATAGATATATACTATATATATTATTATATATACATTATTATATTATATAATATATATATATTATATTATTATATATTATTATTATATAATATATATTATTGTTATACAGTAATCCCTCGTTACTCGCACTTAATGCGTTCCAGGACCACCCGTGAAAAACGAAATTCCGCGATATAGCAAGATTTATTTTATTATTTACGGTAATTTAAACGTTTATGAACCCTTCCCATACTGATATCAAACCACCTTCTATCTGTATTACCTATTCCCACACTCTTATAGATTGTGTTAAGTACTTTTAATACACGGAAGTGCGTTGCGCTCCATGAGTTTCTGAACTCAGCGCACTTCCGGATGCTGTCAGCCAATAGCATGTGCGTATGGTATCATGTGACTACCTACTAAAAATTTGTGATGACATGAAGCTGTGCGTCTTGAAACGCAAATACGCGAGGGATTACTGTATATATATATATACTGTGTATATACAGATATCTTTTGGATAAATTTTTCCTTTGATAGTTTTCAAAGGGTTTCTTCTTCTCAAAGTATGAAAGGGCTGTTGCTACGGTAACCATTCACTTTTTCTTTTAATACTGTAGTGGACAAACGCGCCTAGTGATGCTTACCTCACTGAAGCTCCAAAGCACGCTTCAAACTCCACAAGTTGGTTATAATGAAGCAGTGAGCCGGAGCTTGCTTCAGTTGACTCACAGAGGATGTTGGGACCGACGTCACTGCTTCATTCAGACCGAATGGAGCTCTGAATCAGTACTTTTCAAAATAAAACATCTTTAGAGTGACAACAAAAAAAGATCGATTTAAATGTTCTGTGCCACCCAGTATCTAACGGCTCGTGATTCGGTACTTTTTGAAGTAAGAAAAAAATATCAGTTTGTTAAAGCAGTTCAGAAGATGGATGGATGCATGGAGGGATGGATGGATGGATGGATGGATGGATGGATGGATGGATGGATGGATGGATGGATGGATGGATGGATGGATGGATGGATGGATGGATGGATGGATGGATGGATGGATGGATGGAAAAAGCAAATAAGAATGAGGGTGGCACGGTGGTGCAGTGGGAACCTCACAGCAAGAAGGTTCAAAATAACCAATAGTGCATAGCAAAACACCCACACACACGTATACACTTATATGGTCATGGTATGGAGTACAAAGAATAAAAGAGTGTAAATGAGTAAATATGGGATAACTTATGTACTGTACATTATTCTAACAGCTCTGGGTTCAAGTTCTTTCTGTGGACTTGCGTTCTCCCCTGTCTGCATGGGTTCCCTCTGGGTTCTCCAGCTTCCTTCTATCTCCAAAAACAAGCAGTTTAGGTGAACTGGTCATGCCAATTTGTCTGTAAGTGTGAGAGTGTGTGTCTGTCTTTCATGTGGTCCCACATTGATCTGGCCTCTCATCTGGGATGTACCCAGCCTTTTGGCCATAGCCGGCTGAAGGTCTTGAACAGGAACCTCAACTGAAGGCTGAGGTTTTGAACAGGTTGCAAAACTAGCCTAACTTGAAGAATGTGTCCCTCTGGAGAGCGAGAAAAAATAAAAATGTCATCTAGATAAACAAACACAAAACAAGCATGTCCCGTCAAACATCATTAATCAGCAGCTGATCGACAGTTGATCAGCGTCATTAATGAGCAGGGGCAATAGAACCAATGTCAGAAGTTTCCAGGAGCGCTGTTGAAAGCCATCTTCCACTTATCCCCCTCTCTAGTTCTAACAAGATGGTATGCATTAGAGAAGATGGTCCGTAGGCAGAATCAAAGGAAACAGAGGATAATGGTGAAATCATTCAAACCCCCATGGTCATGGTCTACATGGCTGCAGTCTTGTCCTTCTTTTCAACAAAGAAGAAGCCTGCTCCTGGTTTGGAGAGGTTGCATAGCTGGCTACTGGCTGGAGTGGAACTAGGGATTAGATCAATGGCCTAATCATAAGGTTGATGCAGAGATAGTGAGAGAGCCTTGACTTTGTGGAATACCTCCTGGAAGTCTAGACGTTTGAGGAGGTATTGAAGCTAGATCTCTCTTTTTTGGTGGATCCGGGATGGAACGGTTCATATGTGGGACAGCAGAATGTGGGCAATGAGAATGGCAGAAAAGACTTCAACTTGTAATGGAAACCTTGGAAAGGTCAGTGTTTGGGTTATGTAGATTTAACCAGGGTAACCCCAAGACCAATGATGGAGATGCCAAGGATATCACATACAATGAAATAGTCTTACGTTGTTTGCTGGGTAGAGTAAAGAAACTGGGGTGGTACGGTGAGTAATACTTGCCAGGAGTTAGCCGTCTAAGCCAGTGGTTCTTAACCTGGGTTGGATCGAACCCTAGGGGTTCGGTGAGTCGGTCTCGGAGGTTCGGCGGAGACGGAGGTCAAGACAAAACACCCGACACATCGTGTCACATCGTGTCAGGTGTTTTTGCCGAACATACACGAATCACTGTGTACGTTTGACACATCGTGTCAATTAGTGATGACACGCCCCCCTTAGCCATCACTGGCTGCAGGTGATCACATGATGCTACATCGATTAGCCTACCTGTGCTACATGGGATTTTGCATACTCAGTAGTCGATTTCTGCCTGTCCTGACGGTACGTCATCTGATTGCTTTCTTAATACTTTAATTCATAGTAACTATGTTGAGCAAAAAAAGAAAGTGGTCAGACGAATATGTGGACCAGCTGATTCCCTCACTTGGGCTAAAGACCAAGTCTCAGGTCCAGTTCATTATAAAGAGTGAAAAAAAATCAAATGATAATATTCCAAATTCTCTGGTCCGTGCTCCATATTGATTTTCTTTTTGAATCAAATTATGTTAATGGTTTCATAGTCAAAAATGCTGATTTTACGAATTTCCTGTTCAAGTACTGTACATGTGCAAAACTTAAAGAAGACATCGTGAAAACTTGGAATTGGCAAGTTCCTGTTTCTGTCTCTTTTCACCTCCAATGTTTTAAGATAGTTTTCAGACACATTCTAATTTTTCATAGGGTAATATTTATGATAATATTTCATTAGTTTTAGTTTTTCTGATTGTGTAAAACTACGGATTAAAAAGCAAAAGTTGAGGCAGGCAGGAATCTTCCTTGACCGAAGGGGCAAACAGGCATACAGGTTCATGTTAGACGTTCTACATAGAGCAGTAATTTCGTAATGAAGAGCACGGCTGGAGTCCGTTCATTCTAAAATGTTGTTCCAAATGAATTCCAAACAATGAAAATATATCTACCCTTGAAAATGTATTAAAACCGGACTATTTAAATGTATCTACATTTAAATAGCCATAAATGCGTTTGTGTTTTCTGGCCAGATGTCTGACTGTTTCCTCCTGGTCAGTGTGCCAATATCTGGTTTTAGGTCATCAAGATAACACAGATTCAGAGACATAAATAAGAATTCACCGTATAAGTTTCTCTCTGATTACAAAACAAGCATTTTAAAAACACAATGAGACAAAGTTAGCGAATAATTTTATTTTGTTACTTCACCAAAGCTTTTTCTACAAAGTGATGACACACTACTGTAACGCTGCCTATACATGATCGTAGATTAAACACAAACTGATTGGACTCAGTTATGTTGCAAACTTTTTCTGACGGACAGGTGCAGGAAGCTTAGACATGATGTCCAGCAGGGGGCGCTCAACCACGACCAGAGAATGGTCATCCATCAAACTGACACACAAGAGGTGCTGTGGAACAGGGGAACAAAAAGAAGAAAGAGGAAAAGTTAGAATCTTAAGAAATGAATAAGTACAGATTAAAACCTGAGTCTCTACTGGTTTAAATATGTCATTAACAAAATGCAGCTTCATATCGAATACGCGAGAGATTAGAGTATCTGTTCAGGAGAGCGGGACAAACGACATGTGGAACAATGTGACCTGTAATAAAACCAGGCAACAAATTTTAAATAAAAAAACCCTCAATTTCTGCTGATATGGATGAATTATCACCTTTATCACAGCAGAATAAAAGCGAAATGTCATTCCTAAAAAATCAAAGTATAGCACATTAAAAAAACTGAATTTGTGTTATGCAACACCTTCATAGGTTAACGACACTGAATAAACCAGAGCTCTACTGTCGATAAATGACGACAGTACCTTAAAATTCTTGCATATCTTGAAGGCGTGACTGTGTCTGCTCCTCTCTTTCTCGGGGAGACTCCTCAGCGTCATCTGATTGTAGAGGAGAGTCTTCTCCTCTGGGAGGGGCTATGTGCAGGAGCAAACACATTTATACCTATAGCACAGACAAAGCAGCTGGCATCGCTGACTCTGTGGTCACATGACCCACATACCAGACTCTGGTCGATGATGCAGAACATGAACGTATCGTGCAGGAAGATGTGGGCTGGGTTTTTAGGACTGAAGGTGACGTGTGTGATGGGCGTGTCCCTCTCCAGCCACAGATGGTGCAGTCCTTGTCTCTGCAGCTTCCGGCTCCAGTCGGTGTATTCTTTCCGCAGCAGTGAGTACTCGAAGATCTGCAGCACACGTGACAGGAAACACAGTGTAACACACACCTCTAGCGCATCGACCTGACTGAAACACATGAACCAGTGTTCACCTGCTGGTCAGCGTGCACCACCACGAGGTTACTGGTTGTTGGGTGGATGCCCATGGCGGTGGGACAGGAGCTGTAAACTGGAACTGTACAGTGAAGCTACACACACACACACACACACACACACACACATGCACCATCAATGACTGACCTATCTCCAAACTGTTTTCACATATAAGGCGCCCCGTTGGCTCCTTTGAGAAGATTAAGGTGCGCCCTACAGTGCGGTACACACTGCATTGAAGACAGTTGAACTGTAGGGGTCACCTTCAGCTTTTGGAGGTCATACACGTGGATTTCACAGTGTGTGTTGGCTGCAGCGAGCCATCTGCCATCCTCGCTGGTGCACAGCAGATGGACCGGCTGCCTGGAGCCTGGACCGATGCACAGAGGAAGTTTGTATCAGTCAATATACTTTAAAAATACTTGTTGTTAGCTTTGACATGCAATACGATTTATCATCTTATTATAGAACAATTTCAGTGCTCCCACTCAACTTGTGGGTCCACAAGAACCCTCAAACATAGCATAACAGAGAGACTAAACAATACTTAACAAAAGAAAAATGGATTTAATGTTTAAAAATGGGACATTCATTATTTTTCCTCATTCTAAGTCACAAGAGGTAAGTATTTTCCGCACTATAAGGCGCACCTAAAAGCCTTTAAGTGTCTCAGTTTCTTATAACCCAATGTGCCTTATATATGAAGAAAGTTTTAAAAAAGACCATTCATTCAAGATGAGTTCTCAGATGCGTTTTATAATCCAGTGCGCTTTATAATCCAGTGCGTTTTGTGTATGAACATTTTTTTTTAAACAGGCCATTCATTGGAGGTGTGCCTTATAGTGCGGAAAATACTGTAGTGAATGTTACGAAAAACATTAAAAGGTTTACATTTTCACAATATAATACCATTTCCACTAATAATAGAGGTAGCCATCATAGTTACAGTGACCCATAAAGTAAAACAAGTTTACTGAACCAATACTTTATTACAGCGACAATTAACCAGTTTTCCTTTTCAGAATAAATTAAATAAGAAATGGACTTTTTGGGTGAAAGTGATGCACACAACTTGTTTTCATGAAGGGTTTGAGGTTATAAAGTGTTCCTCTCTCTGAATGTTTCTCTGTGGTTACAGTAGAAAATGAACTGATGGCTTTTCATTGCTTTAGTTTCTCTAATCCCATAAATGTTGTTGGTTCTTTGTTCAGGGCATGAGTTAATCTTTTTTTTTTTTACAAAATTTTTTTATAAAATTGGTGAAAAGGAAAGACTCGTGGTATGACAACATGAGATTTTCCATCACGTGACATAACTGGGTGGAAACAAAGAGTCACACTCACCTGACTTTGACGGCTTGAGGGTGTGGAGGTGTTTGCACTCCTGCTGGCTGAGAGACACAACACAGACTGAAGAATGGTGGGAAGCAAAGAGTTTGGAGGAATCAGAAGAGAAGCACAGCTGGTGGGCTGAGCGAAGGTCTTTGGGTAGTTTGGACACCTGGGGGGAGGGGCGGGCAGAGAGGTTTGCATCATCACAGTCCTCAACATTAGAGTAATCTGATCAAACAGAGGAGGTGAGGAGCTCACCTTGGTGATGCTGATGTTGTTGTACTGTATTGCATAGAGACGGACACTGGAGACCGTGGAGTAGGCCAACCAGCCCCCGCATGGAGACAAGGCACTGCTGCAGATGTGATCATCTCCCTGCAAGAGTTAGCAGACACGGCTGTAGTCTAAATAAATACAGTAAAGGCACAAATGATGTATGAAACCCTGGATGCTTGTGAATGATATGTATGGTGTATAGTATGGTGTATAGTATATGTATAGTACGAATGAACAGATGAGTCCACACCTTCCTCTTCAGATGGATCAGTTTCTCTGGTTTTCTCTTCACAGGTAGAAAATCACCAGGCTTTCCTGTTCAGACAGTCAAACTCGCTCGATTACGAAACAAAATTAATACTGAGTGTGTCCATGTAGGCTTCAGCGTGTGTGTGTGTGTGTGTGTGTGTGTGTGTTTTCTTCACCATGTCCTTCACTCTCTCCAAGTCTCCACAGCTCTAAATGGTCAGGGAACTGGAAAAGCAGCAGTGCTGCTTTCTTTGCACAACAAACAAGACTTTTCTACAAAAAAAAAATAAAAAAAATGGCGTGTTACCATGGAAACAGTCCTGACTGATCGATGTATTGAAGTACATTTCCCTGTAAATTAAATGTTAATGATCTGTGGTGGTGGGGAGATGTTTTTCCTCTACTCACATGTGGGAAAGCAATCTTGCGCTGCGCTGACGCCTGGGTGTTCTTCTCCACTTTGTCCAGCAGGGGGTGCACCACCAGCTGTGTGTCCATGCCTGAAGGGATCAATACATCACCGTCATTCACCAATTTCACACGCAGTTCACATTTAAAACAACTGAAAGCCAAGATCTCTAACTGTATATGTATGAATGTACAGCAGTACCTCCACATACAAGTTATTTGAGACACGAGCGGAGGGATACAATGAGACCGCATCTCGTTCTTTACCACGTGTTGGTGGATGGATACATCAGCGAGACTGTATCCCGTTCTTTACCACCCTGGCATGGTAAAGAGTGTTTACGTAACTTATATATAATAAAATACACACAGGTAAAATCTGCATGTCTATTGGTCGATAAAAAATCTGATTTTTTTGTTATAATTTAGGGGGTTTGGGGTTTTTTTCAAGGCTGGAATGGATTAAAATGATTTTTTTTTTAAATGGGGAAAATGTGTTTGTCAGTCATAGAATGGATTAAAATCGTATGTTGAGGTACTATCTGTATGTACATAAGATAGAAGTTGTCAAAGATTAATAAAATAAAGAGGCACAAGCACAAATCTGATTTTTCTGACTCAAGTGGTCTCAATGTAATGAGATTTAATACAAAAAAAACAAAAAACTAGACCCCTGTGATGCCAGACGTCCAACCCCACAGCCACTTCACCACTGACCTCCAGACACCACGGCGGTCTCTGTGTGTGCCAGGGCCCTCACGTCATGCGTGTGGTTTTTAAAGGTCCTGGTTCTGACCCACTCCCTGTCCTGCTGGTTCACAGTGGATGAGAGGAACTGGAACTGGACGACGGTCCCTTCAGAAGTCCCAGCGACCAGACTGCTCTCGTCCTGTTGGGCATTTACAAAGTTCATCGCTGATACAAGAGCAACCCGCCTCAGCCACGGTTCATGTGAAGAGTCCTGACTCCCGCTAACGTACCTGTGACACAGAGAGTTCCAGGACGTCCCACTTAGTGACCAGGTGAGTTCTGATCAGAGTTCCTGTTACTCCATCCCAGATCTGGACCTTTCCCGCAGAATCACCACTAACAATTGTGTGATCAGAGAGGAAGATGATGCTCCAAACCACCACCTCTCTGCTCTTCGATGCTCCACAGCCTCTTTCCACCAGCATCCTCTGTGTGGTGTGGCCTGATGGCAGGAGACCAAAGGTCAGAATCACATAAAACACATGGAGCAATCTCCTCAAGTTCATTTCAGGATCCAGGAGTACATCCTCACCCGTCTCTGCATCAAAGATCCTGATCATGTCCATCATGCCAGCAGCGATCAGCGTTCCAGAGGGATGCCAGGACAGACATATGATGCGACCTGAAAGATCACAGACATGATTAAATCTCCAGCGAGGGAAGAGCCGGATGTGTGTGTGTGTTTGCAGAAGATGATGGCTATTATTGCTCCATTTACATTTATTTCAATAAGTAAGTCATTAATGTATTTTATCCCATTGAAAAAGCTTCAGTCATTATGATGCTCTTATACTAGCTGATCATGTTTTTCTCCACAAAACAAAAAATAGAATCTTTAACATTTTTTTACTGAATAAAAATGTTCAGTCTAGTGTACAAACACATTTTATTATTGACTTTTTTAAGTATTTTCAGGATGCCTTCTCTCTGACAAGACCTCATTATGCTTGTAGTCAGAGTGGCTCAGAGGCCAGATCAACATTAATTTGGTTAGTTAGTACTTTAATTTTGACATTTAGGGCATCGTTTAGAAGTCTAGGAGGTCGCTTTGAATAAAAGTGTCTGCTAAATAAATGTAAATGTTGAAATGGTTTATGGTGTGCACAAAATGATGGTAACTAGCTGTAGACACAGGCACATACTTCTAAATGAAACTTTATTTCTAAGAGACTGTAACTCGTACCTTTCTGCCTGTCGAGGTTTGTCTTAAACTGAATCCTGTCCTCCAGGATTTCAAACATCTTCACCGTCCCGTCCTCACATCCGACCTGACGGGGAGAACGTTCATGTGACTGATCATCACAGTTAAAGGCTACGTAACTCATCTCTTCTGAATTGACTCACTGTTAGCAGTGTTCCCTGTCTGTTGCTGGTAATGGTCCAGATTGGTCCTCCGTAGGCCTCCGCTGTGTACTTGGGCCTCAGGTTTTCCAGGTCGTACTCGGTGATCTCCCCGTTCAAACCAGCGCTGAACAGACGCTGACCCACCCAGCACAGCGCCTCCACGGTCCTGCCGTCCTGTCCTGGAATGATCTGGACAGAGGAATTCAGGGAAAAGCCTTTAACTGAGACTGAACCGCCCAGGCGTCTAATGATGAAGGAATTTGTTGGGCACATGTGTCAAACACAAGGCCCGGGGGCCAAATGTGACCCACCACATCATTTTATGTGGCCTGCGAGTGTGTCTAAAAATAAATAGGTCAAAAGTGTGCTTTGGGCAAAAACTACATATCCTACAATGCAGTAATTCAGCCCATTTTAACTCCGACAAAAACATTTTGAACAAAGTTAATGTCCTAAATTGCGTTTGATGTTATTTTTCTTTATTCATTTATAGTTACATTTAGTTATATTTATTAGTTTCATCTGGCCTTTTGATTACAGCCATGATGCCGATGACTTTGACCCCCCCTGTGGTTTGAACCTTGATTGATGGAGTTCTGTGGGTTTAATAACCTGATAAATTAAAAGGATTTATGTTAGAACAAAGAAACAAACAATTTTTTTTTTCTGTGTAACTGCAGTGTTTGTAATTTTTCTGTAATTGTAATTGTAAACTGTAATTTTTCTGTAATTTTTTTTAAATTAAAAAAAATTCTGTAATTGTAATCTGTAATTTTTCCGTATTTTTTTTAATTTAAAAAATTACATTAAATAACAGGGAAACAAACACATTTTTTCTGTGTAACTAATGTTTGTAACTTGATTAAGTAATAAATACAGAGTTATTTAACATTAAGGAGTAGTTACATTTATTTTACATAACATTGAGTTACATTTAGCTACATTGATTAGTTACATCTGACCCTTTGATCACAGTCATGCTGATGAGTTTGACCCCCCTGTTGTTGGAAGTGCAGCGGAGAGTCTGAATGACCGAGGGACACGTGAACGCAACACAGCAGTTCTTTAGCCACAGCTTTCTTGAAACAAAAGTCTTGAATGAAACCACGTGAGGAAGTGTTTGTTCCAGCAGGAATACCGGAGGTTTCTTCGGATTACTACCTTCTCCTGATAGTAGTGGTCGGAGAAGCTGAAGATCTCCACAGCTCCGTCCGCCCGGGCTAAAGCCAGCCGCTCCGTCCCCGCGTTAAACGTCATAGTCCGGATAGCAGAGGGCATGTAGTCGAAGAAGCGAACGCGGTGCACCGTGAACTCCCCCATGTTCACCAGAGGAGAGCACAAGCGCTCCGTGTTCACTATAGTGGAAAACAAACGGGTTAGCAAAGCTAGCGGCTCCTAAACCTGCAGTCCGTCAGCCACACCAGTGACGTCACGGGATTAAGGCAGATTATCTGTCAACAACTGGTTGTGTTTTCATCATTTAGTTCATTTTACCGGCTGCTAGCTCCCTCCCGGCACTACACCTCCTCTAACACGTTGGAAAACACCAGCAGTCACGTTGTGACATCTGAACCGGAAATCAATCCCTGAGACAGGAAGAGGGACGGAAATACGTCACTGAAGGGCCGAACAAAACGGGCGGGAAACGGCAGCGTAGACGGACCGGTGACGGATGAACACGGAGACAGTTTGTGTTAGTTTTGTTCACGTTGATGCTACAAAACGGCTTCTTTCGATTGTCATCAAGAAAATGGTTCAAATATTCATCAGGTATGAACGAACAACTTTAACTTCATGGTTTGTTCCGAAGAGATCTTGATAATTTAATACCTGAAAGGTTTTCCTGTCACTACCAGGTAGCTATATTACTAAATGTGTGTGAAGGTTCTGTCAGTGGTTCCGTGTCCACAGGAGAACATGTGAATTAAAGGAAAAGAAAACTATTCAGTGGAAAGCAAAAGTAAAAAAAACAAAACTATTACATCTTTATTTTTAAATCTGTTTTTTTAAATGACTACAAGGCTTTAACATTTTGATAAAACTAATGTATAATTTTTTTTTCTTTTTACTTAAACAGTTATGATGTTATTAATAAAAACATTAAACTCAACATCTTGTTTGGTTTTTATATTGTATTATTGGCAAAACTCAATCCTTGGGTACTCTCGTACTGTATATTCTCTTATAACTTCTGGGATGCACAAACGTCGTGTTGGGATGCACACATTTTTCTTGAAGCGCATCCCAGGGATGCCCTACTTTCTTCAGGTAAAATGAACTCTGGGTGTGCAATCAATGTGGAAGTCTGAGGGAAGTGTCTGATGTTGGTGTGTCGTCTGGCGCAGAGGCAGTGTGGACGGCAGCAGCCCTCCAGAATGGCTGCTGGTGGAGCTCCAGGGTGAGATGATGTCCAGACACAACTCTGGTCTGGCTGGAAACGTGATGGGAGACCTCCTCTACACCAAAGAGGTGACCGGAAGAGCCAGAAGACACGCTAATGAGAATGTTGTTAGACGAACTTGTAGGGTTATTTGATACCAGAACCAGTGTAGTACCTGAGAGTATCAGTGTGTGTGTGTGTGTGTGTGTGTGTGTGTGTGTGTGTGTGTGTGTGTGTGTGTGTGTATCAGTAAGTTAGACATCAATTTAAGCTGCGATCCATTTATATCTGTAATCTGTGACATTAGTGTTTGTTGTTGAGTCAGAACAGTCTGGGTCATCAGATCTGGAGTATTACTTTGATCCAGATTAGACTAGATCTAGTCAGGATGTCATGAGGTCATTCTTGTCCAGTCATTTGTGGGATTTATCCATGAACTTTGAAACACACAACTTGTCATTTTCCCGTCTCATCCCACCCTGGAAGCAGATGAGACCCAGATCACCACTATTGTATTTTTTTCTTGGTCCATGCTCTTCCCCTTTAAACTAATAGAATCAAGACTGGAGTAATCCTAATGTCAGACAAGCAGGCAAACCAATGGCTAAAAACCATCATTTAAACACTAAGGATTCTGGGTAGTATCTAAAACCCAGTACCATTCTGTCGCTCAAAACATCCCAGTTGTGCTGCTGTGTTTGAAATCCTGTACATAACGAACAAGTCATGAACGTCTTTGCGTCGTTTCCCTGTTCACGGGTGGAAGTTTTTCTCACTCTGTCCACCAGGGGGTGCCAGTCCTGATCGTTGGACACCATATTCTGTATGGAAAACCGGTCAAACTGGAGAAACCGTTTGCTGTCCTCACCAAGCATCCCGGCCATCTGAAGGACAATTTGGGCAGCAGTGAAAACGTCAGCAATGATGTCACACCGATGGAAACTAATGATGGAGGATCCACCTCGACGTCATATTCAGTGACCGCCCTCATCAAATGGAAACTGATTTTTAAGACGCGCCCTAAACCTATCATCACTAATGTACCCAAGAAGGTCTAGTGAGACCCATCACTGAGTTGGAGATCCTGTCTGATGACCAGAAACTGATCCATCTCAATATATGATTTAGTTTGTGGCATCCAGCGCTGACAAGATGCAATTTCTTTATCAACATAGTTGTTGTGTCGTTGGAACACGGAGCCTCATATTGAATAAACCAACAAAAGACTTTTAGGCTCCTTTTGATCACAAGTTAATGTAATTTTTTCACAAATCCACACGAAACATTTAAACCATACAATGCTTTAAATATTGTTGTAAAGGTTTGTTTCAAGAAAAACGAAAATCACGTTCTTTGTAGAATGATGAGTGTAGCTTTTGTGTGGGGGAATTATTGGATGTATAGACTGTACATTGTCTTATAAAAGGATTTGACATAGTAGACCTTCCAGTACTACTATGATCAGACCCACAACCTGCTGAACTCACAGCTCCACTCTATAAGACCGGCTTTCTGTTATAATTAAGTCTGTCAGCACATGTTTAGACACCGTAATGGTTCAGTACATTATTTCATTATTATATTCATTTCATTATATTCATTATTACTTGCAGAACTGTATTGATATTTCTTAAATAAACTGATGACTGTGATTCATGCTCACGTTGGCAGAGCATTCACAACAGAAGGTACAGATGAATTGCTTTTTCCTTTAACTACATTTGACCGTCCAAACACAGATCACAGTGTTTTGAGGACAGAAGTGTCTTGCTTTTCCCAGGAGTCTTTTTTAAAAAAAAAAAAAAAAAAAACAGCTGTGGACATAGAGATGAGTCCCTGTGATCAGGGCCTGGGAAAGGAAGAACTTATGTGACGTGAAAATGGGTGTTTTTACATAAAAAAGAGTAAATCCATCTACTCAGTAGCGGTTTACAGTGTATTCTGTGTTGTGGTGGCAAGATAAACGAACAAAAGAAGAGCAATGTGGTCCGTTGTCCTTCTGTCATTGGCTGGCTGCATTTTTGAGAAGTTGCTATCTTTTTATGAAGAAATCCAAGATCAGACGTGTGTTCGAGGTTACAGACTAATCCCAATCCCAACGGACACTCAAAAATGAGGGGTCAGGTTAAAAAGAGGAGCTGTGATGGGACATAAATGATAGTCTGACAAAGCAGCTGGGAGAGCAGCTTTGTCCTTGTTTTTGTTACCTAAAGGACAAATTCATCCAGCTGCTTTAAAGACTCCCACACTGACAGATGATGATTGCTTATTTTAACAAGATTTATGTTGTCAAAGAATGGCTTAATTTATCAAACTTTAAGCAGTGAAATTGTTTTTTTGGGCCAAAAAAGGTCATGTTTATGGTCAGACATGAGTGTGATTACTTGTTTACGTCCCTGTAGCCATTGACTGAGTTTGGGCGAGCTGTTCGGTTAAGTTCACATAACGTAGCAAAAAAACCCAGGTTGAATCTGACGGTTTAAAGGGAGTTGAAATTTGTTTATTTCCACAACACAAGGAGAGAGAGCATCTCTGGAGATGAGAGAGAACAGACCAAGAAAAGACAGAATTCAGGCCACCAGACCAGAGCAGCAGGATGTGAAGATTTAGAGAAGACAGACACAGGTCTAAACCGCTTCAAGCTTCTCAGGTTCCACAAGATCAGTTTAGTTCCCGAAAAAGAGAAAGAAAATGATTACTTTTATTTATTTTTACATGTTGAACTTGATTTATTGATCTTGTATTGCCTTCAATTAATGACTGTATACCAGTCTAATATGTACATTTCGTAATGCTAATGATTACAGTACTGCAGCATCTTCCTTCAAACTAAGAGATGAGATAGAAACTTAAAAATATCTAATATAAAAAGACTAAGAATGTCAGTAAAAATAAGAGAAATTAAATAACAGAGGTTCCCAAAATAGAGAATAAACTTAAAATATAAATAGCATTAAAGCATCACAATTTTGCATACATTCATGTCACATTTTGTTGTTTTGTCTGTCTCCTGTCCACCCATTGGTTTCTAGAGTTCTAGCTTCCTGTAACGTCCACAGTGCTACACAAAAGATGCGAACAATGAAATGTCAAAATTAGTTATCTTTTATCTGCCAGAAAGTTTTCAGTATAATTCTGTGCTATGTGCATTTTTAGCCTACCTTGTGCACTCGTGACAACAAAACGTTCATGACAAAGCCTCCCCTCAAGTCTGACCTGGACCCACGCCCGGGTTTCAGCATGAATGACTGCCGTTCTGGCTGCAGACATTCTAATGGTAGCTGCAGGTGCTACAGGAATTGGCTCTTAAACATTGTCCACTTCAACCTTAAGGGTATTTTGTGTCAGATGTGTTCTCAGGCTACCTTAACTTTACATCCAGGGAGCAATTTGTTGGGCAAGGGTGGGATCAACACTCCCTGCGATTTTTAAATCTCTACCTCTGTTGAATCGCATCCTGACTGATGAGCTCAACAGAATGACAATGTCCACTCTGAACCATCTTTTTTTTTTGTTGCCATTAATGGGCCAGATGTTTGTTTCCCGCTCAGAAGAGCGGAGATGTGGAGAAAAAGACGGAGAAACACTGCAAATGACGCCAACAGGAAAGACCAAAAGACCACAGGAAGTGACATCAAAGCAAACTGTTCACTGAGTCTGAGATCTGCTGAGTCATGTTAACATGACATGTGAAATCTGAATCTATGGGGTGTTAATGTTACGTTTAACAGACCGTTAGCGTTAGCATCAGGCTAAATCCTCTCCTGAAGTCTAATCTTCATCATCTTCATCTTTTACAATGTGACCGACAGAAAATTAAATATATCATGTGTTTTAAAGTTTGTATTAAATATGAATGTTCTAATGTGTGGGATTTGGGCTCATAGAGCCAACCATTAATCTAAAGAAAGAATTAAGCTTGTTGATTGATTTCAAAGCAAAAAAATCCCCTCCTCTTTTTTTTTTTTTTTTTGATAAATTACACTCTGTTTACATCTATTCATTAACTTGATGCAGCTGAGATTTTTTTTAACATTTAAACACACCTGAACGTGATCTGAAGTCATTAAAATGTAAAGACAGAAAATAAACCAACGCAAAGCAGTTTTCATGTTAAATTAAACATTTTTGTTGGTCAAATCCTACTGAAACGATGAATGAACAACACTTCCAGTCAAATCATTCAGTTTCACAAATGCAAACTGGCACCTTATTTTTAATTATATGTAAAAGTGAGCACGTGAAAAATATCTCTAGAGGACTCAATGAAACTTTGACCCTCTGGTGGCTGTAAAGTGAGAACTGGAGCATGATGTACAACAATATGTTCAAGCTAAACATCACCAAAGATACATTTCACATGTCTGACTGTCTGTTGTGCCACATGAGAGCTGCTCCATCAGCTGATAATTATTGTGTTGTTCCTGGTTGAAGAGTGTGTGGAGGGCCGTGTCCGAGGCTATAGAGGACCAAATATACCACAGAAATATCAATGCAGACAATTCATCAAAAAATAATTCACAATGCAAATCGATACTTGAAAAAAAAGAGATAACATCTAATCAAAAAAAAACAAGAATGCATACAAATCAAACAAATCACATTTTAAATTAACTGTTTTGACAGCATTTTCTAATAGATTATTACATTTTGTGATTGTTTTATATTACTCTGGCAAAACAATTTTTATTTGAGATATTTCCTGATTGATCACTATTCAATACTTCTAAAGTTGAAATAATGAATTGCACAATTTTGCAATGTTTTTTTTCATTCATACTGTATATTATATTCATAGATCAATGAATCAATTAGTAAACATGTATTTTCCTGTGCAGTTAGTTCATGAAGAATTTAAAATTTTGCTATTTCTGTGACACTTGGTCCTAATTTGGCGACGCTGACATCATTATATTGTAATCATTCAATTACACACAAATTGTTATTGTGACAGAAGATTTCTCAGATTCTCTGCATTTCCTGAATAAAAACATCAATTAAATCCTAATATAAGTACTGTGCAGAAATTTTGCTTAAAGGTATGTTTGACAGAGTAAATCTGAGTTGCCAAATCCTAGTAATACTTTTTTAAAGTAATAGATTATTGATCTATCCATCATCATGAGGGGTCGACGCTTATCCCAGCTGGAATTGGCAAAGAAGGTGGGGTACACCCTGAGTAAGGCACCGTATCATCACAGGGCAGACTTGTACAGAGATATACAAACATTCCACTTTCACACCTACAGGGTATTAGAATCCCCTCAACACTTTAAACCACTTACCCCCGAGAATAACTAACCAATATTTCATTACCATTTGGGTTCGGGTTATTGCTCATATTAGCAAGCTTAACTTCATAACATTATAAATTTTGTAAATTTTACAAATGATCACTTTAACTTCAGTACAGTGGGACCTTGTAGGATTGGTAATACCAATCAATTTGTTAATTTTCAGTCGTCTATCTGAAGGCGGACGCCTTCAGATAGACGTTTTACTGGACGCTATCCCAGCGGACTGCAGGTGAGAGGTGGGGTACACCCTGAGCAAGTCGCCAGGGTGTGGACTTTGTATAAACCTCAGTTCTGTCTGTTATGTTCTCTCATCTCTACACTTACATCAGAGATCAACACACTCTTACACTCAAGCTCCCAGGTTTCAACTCACAATGGAAGCCTTTATATTTGTATATATTGACTGTTTAGTCAACCAATCAGTTTCTTTGCATTCTTAACTGGTTAAAACTGACTGACCTTTATTAAAAGAAAGCTATGTTTTGACTACTGGAGGGAAAATACATTATTTATTGTTGTTCATCAGGCTCAGTTCTATCTTGTTCATCCCAGTTCATCTTTATTAAAATAAAAGACATATAAAACTGTTGACTATTGCATTGTCTTACCATTTTAGAACTATGCTGTTTTGTCACAGCAAACCTTTACCCATAAACTACCCAATGTTCTTCTGACCATGCCAAGTGTCTGAATACTTAAAAATTGGATCAGTTCAGTTTGGGCTGGTTATCAAAGCCAAGCACCATGGAGTATGGGAGAGCTGATAGAGTCATCTCACATCTCCTCCTGCTGGAGATTCTTGTCACTCGGACTTCAGATTCACGCATTTTTAGCACCAGTGATGAAGATGTGTGTTCACAGTGTGCCACTTCAACCATTGACAGGGTCAAGAGAGATCTTGCTAGAATCATACTGCAGTAAAACTTGGCACAAAAATGTCCTACCACTTATTCTGTTGCAGTGTTTATGCCTCGGCATAGGGCAGGTGATACTGTTCTTCCCTCTTGTTGCAACGCTTGGCCACTATTGCCAGGTACAGCACTAATAAGATGAGCCAGTAGCAGGCGTAGAGTATCGTACCCGCTATCAATAAGGCTTTTTCTGTTTCACTGAAGGGCTCCTGTGTTTCACAGTAGACTGTATAGACTACACCTCCAAGCAGCACCAATACCCACACTGCAACAGGTACAGCACCTATGAAGTTGACCACAATCTTTCTGCGGCCTGAAGTGCCCCATCCACCCTTGTTGATGGTGAGCAAAGCAAATATTTTGGCAGGGAGCAAGCTGGTCATGTAGAGCAGAGAGTACAGAGACATGAAGATCATGACCAGACTACCACGCAGGAAACAGGCATAGGTGGCCTTCACCATCCCAACCAGCTGGACAGTCAACAAGAAGAGCAGGATGTTCCACAGCCTTCCACGGTAGAAGAGATGGATGACTGTGGCAACCAAGAAGAAGGGAAAAAAGCCAGTGACCACAGACTCATAGGTCATCCAGAGACTGTGCTTGTGGAACCACAGGGCATTGTAGAGCCACTCACGGAAGTAAGACTTGCTCCATCGAGTCTGCTGATTGAGCCAACGCAGATACTGTGTTGGCGTCTCAGTCTGGCACTGCGATCGTGCTGTGAATTTTGTCTTGAAGCCAAAGCTAAGCACTCGATTTGTGAGGTGACGATCGTCACCAAAGCTGCACTTGGAGCCCAGGAAGGTCTGGTGGTACCAGGGCTCCATGAAACGCTGAAGCAAAGAGTTCCTGTACATTCCCAGAGGGCCGCTGATACACTGGACACACCCAAAGTAGGACTGGCAGGCCCGCTCGATGTTGAAGGCCATCCAGTAGCGCACACTGCTCAGGAAGGAGATCCATGAGTCGTACTTGTTAAGTATCTACGGAACAGGAAGACACAGTGTCAGCTCTGGCTGTACTTTTACAACATGTTTGGTGAGATTTATCTCGCTCTTAAGGTTGTAAATGACTCTCAAACATTTTATTCTTGAGCCTTCATGATATTCATCATTTCTTTTGCATCTCACCTGAACATCTCCGCCAACCCCTCCCACCATTGGATCTTCCTCAAGAATCTTTAACATTTCTATGGTGCATGCTGGATCTAGAACAGTGTCTGAGTCACACACCTGAGAGAGGATGAACAGACACAGGCTACATTAATGCTGACAACCACAAGTACATACGCATTGAGGCTGCAGGTGCAGTAGAACACGGAGTAGTATTAGTGCTGAACTCCATGTGAAAAAGAACAGGCTGCAGACGCAGACAATTCAACAATGGCACAGGAGAAAATCAGCTGTCGACATGACCTTTGCTCCACAGCAAGGCCACAGAGGTCAAACAACAGCTGGCTATGAAGAATGAGTTGGTTTGACTATTGTATTCTTGTTACCTGGGTGAGAACCTTGAAAGATATTAGGATAGTTTTACTTTCTGGGGAAGAAATGTTAAAGAATTCTTAACTCAGAACTTACATAATGAGGCAATTGTTGCAGAACAAGTGGCCAATTATGAGCACCATATTTAGCTGGAAATGTCTTGCAGGCATAAAAATGTCAACGACAGATTATGGATGAGGACAGACAGATTGTTCATTTAGGCTTTCATTGTAGCGTATTCAACCTTTGATAAATTGTTTTCCAATCATCAATCCACCCTAAATTTCTTTGACAAAACTTCCTTGCATATCCACCTTGCATGAGTCCAGTTTGTAACCCAAAGGAAATTTTGTGTTGCCATCACCTGGATTATTGAAAAAATAGAAACAAGTCTAGACTGACATATCCCAAGTGCTAATCTTTGAGGTTAGGTCATAATGTGGTCTTTAACTGATGTACTATTTTACTACTTCAATATGAAATCAAGTTTGAAGTCATTGCTGCCCTCTACGATGTTTTCTTTGTTGAGGGAATTTATCTTGGGAGTACCTGGCGGTAACCTGAAGCCCCTGTGAGCGCTCATACTGTGTCATCATAGCAATGAGTTTACAAGATATGTCTTCAATATTCCATGATGTCTGTGTGCCCAGACGGCAGGTAGTGAATTACTGCTTAACACTCTGAACCCAGTTTTTATGATGTGAAAGTTTTGGCTTAAACATTTTCCCAGAGGTACTCACCAAATCAAAAATCTTTCCCATTATTGGAATAAGTGGGAGTTAATTTTGGAACCATGGCTTTATTGTTGATTAATTCAAGATTATTGAATCATTTATGGCACACCTTTTAAATACCATTTGCAGCATAATGTTCAAATGGTGTGGGAGTAATGTAGTCGGCACAAGCCTGTGTCTTATTGGGCCGGTCCCAAGCCCGGATAAATACAGAAGGCTGTGTCAGGAAGGGCTTCCGACGTAAAACTTTTGCCAAATCAAACATGCAAATCAAATCTATGAAGGTTAGCCGCAGTAAGACAGAGTACATGTGTGTGAATGAGAGGGACCCAAGTGGAAGAGTGAGGTTACAGGGAGAAGAGATCAAGAAGGTGGAGGATTTTAAGTACTTAGGGTCAACAGTCCAGAGCAATGGAGAGTGTGGAAAAGAGGTGAAGAAGCGTGTCCAGTCAGGATGGAACGGGTGGAGAAAAGTGTCAGGTGTGATGTGTGATAGAAGAGTTTCAGCTAAAATGAAAGGAAAGGTGTACAAAACTGTGGTGAGACCAGCGATGTTGTTTGGTCTAGAGACAGTGTCACTGAGGAAAAGACAGGAGACAGAGCTGGAGGTAGCAGAGATGAAGATGCTGAGGTTCTCTCTGGGAGTGACCAGGAAGGATAGGATCAGGAATGAGTACATCAGAGGGACAGCACATGTTAGAGGTTTTGGAGATAAAGTCAGAGAGGCCAGACTGAGATGGTTTGGACATGTCCAGAGGAGAGATAGTGAATATATTGGTAGAAGGATGCTGAGTTTTGAACTGCCAGGCAGGAGGCCTAGAGGAAGACCAAAGAGGAGGTTTATGGATGTAGTGAAAGAGGACATGAAGGTAGTTGGTGTGAGAGAAGAGGATGTTAGATGGAGGCAACTGATTGGCTGTGGCGACCCCTGAAGGGAAAAGCTCAAAGGAGAAGAAGAAGGAGTAGTTACATGTACTTTACATTACACAGAGTTACATTTAGTTACATTTGTAAGTTACATCTGGTCCTTTGAGGACAGACATGCTGATGTGGCCCTCGGTGAAAATGAGTTTGACACCCCTGATTTAGATCATGTAGTGCTATGGATGTAAACTGATCACCAATCACCTCTCCTGCTCTAGTTATCGTTGATAATGCCGTAAAAGCCCGAAAGCCTTTGCCCCAATCATAAAAGACACATGATCACTCTCTGTCTTTAAATCAGACAAACTGGACCTTAAATCAGCTAAGCAGCTTTTTAAATGAGGATCTTTGTCCTTTCTTTAATCTCTTGCAACTTTTCAATGATTCCACCTTTTCTCTGAGCTCTGTCACTGCAGACCTACAGGCCTATTTCCTGTTTTTGTTTTCCTTACCTGCACATAATCCACACTGTCCCCCAGCGCTTTAAAGGCAGTGTACATCACCTCTCTTTTCCCTCCCCACTCCTGCATGATGCAGGAGTAGCGGCAGCCTCTGACCAGGCGAGCCACTCGTGCGGCCTCCTCCATGTGCACTGTACTCGTCCCACCACGCCTGACCCCTCCTTCTCCACTCCCATCACTGTGATAGTTTCCTTTCCACACCATACTGCCGGCCTGGTCAGCTCCACCCATCACCTCCTGGAAAATATCCATCATGTAGCGGTCCTCAGGCCGGTTTCCATCCACCACCAGCACCACCCTCAGTCCAGGGAAGGAGATCCTACGAATACTGCGCAGGCACTTCCTCAGGTAGTCCGGGTCCTCCTGATAGGCAGCAACACAGAGGGCAACAGAGCGACGGAGGTGCTGAGGCTGGGCGGGGCCTCTCATCCGTCGATGCTCCAGGAAGGCGAAAAGACTCTGGAGGAATAGGTGGAGGGAGAGGAAGGCACCGTAGAGGCCGAAGGAGAGGTGGTGCTGCTCAGTGTGGATGAACTGGTAACCTTCATGACACAGCGGAAACCAGTTAAAAAAAAACCCCAAAAAACAAACATGCACATCACTGATCAGATCGCTTTTGGTATGTTTGTGTTTGTATGATTCAAATGAAAAAAACCTGTGACGTAGGCCAGTAGGATGGTGAAGAGCACCACCGCAGCAAACAGGGTGGTGACGATGATGTTGAGCACATTCCTGCAGCGAGAGGGCATCTGGAGGGGGGCAAGAAGGAAAGATGTAGGACGCTTTACAGCAATGTCATTATAGAGGTATCCTACATGGTTTGCACAAAAAAAAAATACAATAATCAATTTTAAAAGTTAGGATGTTATTTCAGTGACCTACTTAAAAAAAGACATCCAAGATATTATGGCAAGAAATGAAGACAAAAAGAGAGGGAGGTTGGCACACGGCGATGGGCGAGTGGGAATAGACACTTATAGAAGAAGAAAAAGAAGAAGAACCACCTTCATTCGTCTCCTGTAGAGGAAATTATTTTATATACAGTATTTATATACATTTACATACACTAGTGACTTCAACTCCTCAAGGATTTTTAGTAGGTAGTCACGTGATACTGTACCTTACTGTAACTGTACATACTGTAACTTTTTGCAGTTACAAACACAGCATTAAAAAGAAAGTTAGAGAAAGTAACACGAGCGTTAAACGTTGTGAAAGCTGAAACCCAATCAATTTCTGAAAATGTAACTGTGAAGGAATTTTAGAATAAGCTGGTAGAAATAAGTAAGAAGCAAACTCTAGTGAATGTCTTTTAAAGTAAGGTCATTAAACTGATGTGTCCACATCAAACATGTTGGTGAGTTCAGGACACTCTGCAGAACACTTCAGTGGAAAGTGAGACCTCACCCTGGCCGGCAGACGTGAGGAAGTTGAAGGTGTTACTGAGCACATGAAGGTGTCTGCATCAACACGGCCTGGAGAACATGTCAGCAGAGCCTCTGGCCTCTGGGGGTCCTTCGAGGCTCCGACAGAGAGACCTTTAACTCCTGACTAGTTGACCCGTGTGTCATTTCCTGTTTGTTCCCATTTAAAGGGTTAATCAGCCACCGTCGGCTGAGGTAACACCCTCAGCGGGTACGTTCTGGAGACTTACTGTACTGTAGCACGAGAGAAAAGACCAAACCGTACACCAGTGGTTTACAGCTTCAGTAACAGTCCTTTCATTGTGGTTTGTTAGATTGTTTGATTATGAGAACACCTAAAAACCTTTCTGAAGAGACGTGAATCAAATTTTAGGGAAAAATGGTCTTTTGAACAGGGAAGATTTATAGATTTACTTTGAGATGGATTAGGATTAAATGCACTTCTGAGACATTTTCTTTAGCCTTTGGGGGTGTAGGTTCTTTCTTTACTTCTGTTAAAACTGTGAGATAGGGCAGTTTGACACGCTACTTAATGTTTTGGAGAATAATACGAAAGGTCTTGTAGAATAAAATCAGTCATAGAAGAAGAAGATGAAATGCTATTTATTAATTTTTTAATGTTTTTTTAATTTTAGATACTGATTTGATCCCCAAAGGGAAATTAAGAAATCACACTCTAGTTAGTGGTTCAAATGCATGCATACATATTAGTGAGTACAGGCCCCTGTAGCACACACACAATTCCCTCATGGAAATTTATATATATATATATATTTATATAAAACTATTATTTTATAATAGTAAAAATAATAGGTAGAGTCTTTTCGTTGGACTTCAAGAAACCTATTTTTGTTTGCATCCAGATGTCAAGAATGAATTTTATAGTGATAGTGTCCACATTTACCTGAGTTGTGGCCTAAGATCCAAAAACAAACAAACTAACTAACAAACAAACAAAAAATAAACACACACACATAGACACACACACTAGTAACAAACAACACGGTCCAGGCAAAAAAGATTCATACTGTCCAGATAATATTACGAAAAGATGCAGGTAAAATGAACAAATGTTAAAAGTGAAATTATTAATTATTTGTCTGATATAAGGTCAAATATGTCAAAGCGGGGACCAAAGGTTTTGACTGACCTGATTAAACTATGACTGAGAGCTTCTCTCCTGGTGTCCTGCATATGGGTCCTAACCTACACCTCCTGATGAAAATAGAACTTCTGACTAGTTTTCGTATGGGTCAGTGTTGATCACACGGCTCAACAAGTCTGTAAATCCTAGTTTCAGGACATTTGGAAGCAGAAAAAAAAGCCTAAGTAGGACGTTTTAGCATGAATAAGGAAAATAACATGTAGACATCCTTATAGGAAAGAAATGTAGGTGTGATCTGAGATACTTCAGCCTGTCTGGAGTTGTGATTTTGTGGTTGGATGAGGATGTGTAGTGGATCAAGACTCTGCTTCACCTGAATGCTCACTATACATGGAGTCAGTAGCAAGGCAGAAAACAGCAGGCTTTGTATGAAGGTCCAACACGGCTGTGATGCCATGGAAAATCAAACACACCAGCATTTCCTTTAGAGATGCCTACAAACAGACACCTCCTAACCGTCACAGTCTGTGTCCTCAGAGCAAAGACACAACATCCATTAAATCCAATTAAAACACAAGTCAGCAGCGATTGTAAACTTCTTCATCTCTCTCTCTCTTACACACACACACACACACACACACACACACACACACACACACACACACGCGCGCGCAATGTCTGGCAGAAAAAATATTTTCTCTACCTCATTTTGCAAACACGTTCACCACACAAGGCTGAACACACTCGACCCTTTGTCCCGGGTTTTCTAACTAGTCTTTCATGTTCCCTGAAGTTTCTTATTCCAATTTTTTCACAAGTGTCGCCTTCACAGAACAATTTAATTTAAACAATTTAATTCATTCTCTTTTCATCAAACCTTTATATGTACCTGAAGGTGAAGCATCACTTAAATCTAGACTTCATCCTCAGATTAACTGGTAATCTAGCCAGTGTGAAGAGTTGAAAGGTCAATTTTTTTTCATCCCTGTACAAATTTGCTTCTCAACAAACACAAGACCTTACCTTTGTGATCCAGTGGACCCTTCGTCTTCGTCTCCCCCTCAGGATTCCCCCCAGATCTCCGACCGCCTGGTCCGTCTGCGGAGCCGGGACATCCAGCCCTCTCCTCTCCTCAGCACAGCCCTCTCCTTGTTCTGTCCCCCTCCTTCCACCAGCTCACACTACATCTTTATTCCAGCTTGCTCGCTTAATTCACAAGATGCCACATCCAAAAATACAGCAGGCAGCTTTAACCACCACCCTCCACCTCTTCTCTGAGCCAGCCTCCCTTTGCCTCCTCCTCTTCCTCCTCCTCCCCCTGCCTCTATCACCCAGGACTGTCCCAGGGCATGAAGCCCCCCGACTGAGATGTGATCAGTGGTGCAGCTGATGCCGCTGCAGGCTTACATGTGCAGATTACAGGTTGGCAGCAGCTGGTTGGGCCTCTGTGGCTTCTCATCTTCACTCCTGATTTCCACCGAAGTGATAATGAAGGTAAAGACTGAGCACCAAAGCAGGTAGTTAGATCTCGTTAAAGTCAGTCATGTTTGTTCCCCCAGGTTTCCTCACCCCCTATTCCTCTGTCCCGTGTTGAGATATCAACTTTTCTCTGCATTCTGTGTTTGCAGCAGGACCCCAGTCCCTTTCCTTCCTCCGCCCTACCGTCCCTCCTGCCAGTCTGGCGGACCAAAACTGCTGAGCTTCTCCTCTAGAGCTCCACTCGGTCTCCTTTAAATTCCCTCTCCTTACCTCACCCCTCCTCCCTCCCTGGATAGCCAAGCAAGCTCCCTATCTCTCTGCAATGCAGCCAGCCAGCTGCTTGCAACAAGCCTGTGGACTGTTTGACCGGAGCGCCCCCCACCCCATCTTTTCCACCTCTCTGCCTGACTTAAAGCATCCTTTATGGGTTTATTTATCCCCGACCCCTCCCTCACCTCTTCTGCTCTGGGACTAAGCTGCTGACATCAGGCAAGGTCCAAAGAGGGCAGCTTGAGACAAATTACGCTGATCAACACTTAATGGTCAAATAATTGACAGGAAATGACAAAAAGTATTTCCTGTCAGACAGTTACAAGTAGTCTGGCAATGCAAATGAAGTCGAAGGGTACAGACCACAGTACATGAGAGAAGGAGCAAACACCTGTGTTCACCATGTGATCTTTGACCTTCCCAAGCAGGACTTTGGGGGTCGTAACCATGGCATCAGACTTGCTGCTGTTAAGCATAAGAACATTTTAGATCAGCCACTGGTTTATGGTGTGGAGGCGGTTGATGCAGAGAGCTATCAACTGAGGTAAAGTTGTGTGTTATCTGCTCATGAATGGAAGCTGAGACTATACTCCTAATGTCTGATGAACATGATGAATAGGACGGGACCAAATCTGATCTCTAGGAGATGCGGCAGGGGCAGGAGCAGGGGCAGGGGTAGGAGCAGGGACAGGGACAGGGGCAGAGGCAGAGGCAGAGGCAGAGGCAGAGGCAGGGACAGGGGCAGGGACAGGAGCAGGAGCAGGGGCAGGGACAGGGGTAGGAGCAGGGACAGGGACAGGGACAGGGACAGGGGCAGAGGCAGAGGCAGAGGCAGAGGCAGAGGCAGAGGCAGGGACAGGGGCAGGGACAGGAGCAGGGGCAGGGGCAAGGACAGGGGCAAGGGCAGGGGCAGGATCAGGTGCAGGGGTAGGAGCAGGGACAGGGCCAGGGGCAGAGGCAGGGGCAGGATCAGGATCAGGAGCAGGGACAGGGACAGGGGCAGAGGCAGAGGCAGAGGCAGAGGCAGAGGCAGAGGCAGAGGCAGGGACAGGGACAGGGACAGGGGCAGAGGCAGGATCAGGAGCAGGGACAGGGACAGGGACAGGGACAGGGGCAGAGGCAGAGGCAGAGGCAGAGGCAGAGGCAGGGACAGGGACAGGGACAGGGACAGGGACATGCACAGGCACAGGGACAGGGGCAGGGACAGGGGCAAGGGCAGTCCACCAAGTCTTGGGCTGGGGACCGGAGAGTCGCTGGTTAAAGACCCATGTCGGACAAAAACATTTTTTTCAGTGTGAACTGGCAGAGGGAGGTGCATTTCACAATATTTTACTAGTTTCGACCATGCATCTATTGTATAAGGGTCTGTTTTATACCGTCGTCTTGTGATTGCCTTTTTACAAGCTACTAATGTATTTTTCATGTTTGCAAAGTACATTAACATAAATATCTTGGTTATATCATTGCCCAGAATTTCAACAATAACAAGGGGAACTTCCTTCCAGAACTCTACAATTTTAGGGCAAAAACAAACATGGGAATGATCCACATTTATAGCCCTACATTTCCTCCAACATGGTTGGGAATACTGTATTTGCTCTTAATTTTGTGTGTACAGTGATCCCTCATTACTCACGGTTAATGCGTTCCAGGACCACCTGCAAAACAAAATTCTGCAATATAATGATGTTGGGAATTTCCATTTAACAATGGAAACAACCACAAGACTCATCTGCTTACACAAACATAGATAGCACTACACTTGTATATCTAGTTCTTGTCTATCAGATACTTTTCTGAACACAAAAGTACAGAACAAGCACAGCACATAGATGACTGATACTTGTGAGGCTGAGTCAGGCGCCTGGTGACTCAAGGACAGTCTAACCCAAACACTATAAAGATCACGGCCAATGAACATTCGGGGCCCTCCTCCAGAGGTTTGTTGCTGCGCCTGTTGGAGAGCCCAGCGCTGCATCCTTACCAACTTGTAAACTGCTGAACTTCTTCAGTAAACTCTTTTTGTACAATCTGTCTCATCATTGAAGATACACGTCTCAACCGAGCTAAAGAACCGAAGAAGGTTTTGTTCAGAGTAAAATCCTAGCAGTGACAAACTATTTATCTTATTATTAATGATAATTTAAACATTTATGAACCCTCCCCACACTGATATTAAACCACCTTCTATCTTTATTACCTTTTCCCACACTCTTATAAACTGTTTAAGGCACTTTTGTGACTCATGGAAGTGCGCTGCGTTCCAACACTCATGGAGCGCAGCGCACTTCCGGATACCGTCAGCCAATAGAATGCGCGTACGGTATCACGTGACTACCTACTAAAAATCTGTGAAGTGTTAATGCGCGAGGGATTACTGTACGAAAGAATTTTATTAAATTCTTCCAGCAGTATGAGCTCCAAATATACAACCACTGGTCCTCAGAAATGTTCTCACCTTGTTCTTATTCCCATTTCAGGTGTACATACTGTATGAGGTCGTAGTCCCTCTTCTCTCCATCAGGTGGCCGTACATTGTTGTTATGCTACATTTCTTTGACTTGTAGATTCCCATCATGGTCCTGATTACGTCATGTTTATCCAAATTTGCAGTATGTTTTATTTATTGAGAACAAAATCCCTCGGTAGCAGGTATCTGAATAGATGTTGAATAGATCGGAATCCATTGTTTAAACCTCTAGTCAAGAGCACTGCGGGCATCACTGGTCTACTGGGGCGTAAACCAGTAGACCAGTGATGCTGGCTATGGGTGAGAGGCAGGGTGCACCCTGGATGAGACGCCAGCTCATCAGGCATGATTGAACATATGTTGGTGTAACTGAATGGAAACTGCTCTTTCCAAAATCTTCCAGGGAGGATGGAGAATGAACGGTAGTTATTAAGATCACACAAATCCAGGCCTGATTTCTTTGGAGATGGGGGCCACACAGACTTGTTAACAATATTGACCATGAGAGGGCAGAATAAGGGTAGAGTTTGATCAATAAGACAATGGGCATGGGCTCTAATACGCCCAGCTTCATCTCAGGGGAGGGGGTAATCAGGACGGACTGGTGGAGAGCAGTGTTTGTTGTGTTGATGACTGTCGATAGGAGGGTAGTTGGGTTTGTTTGGTGCAGGACAGTGTGTCTTTGTAGGTCTTAAGCTGTCCCCTGTCAGCCTCTACGGACTTTTTACTGATGATTTGTTCACCAGGAAACATCTAGTCCTGCCTGAACTTGGGCTGAATTTTTTTGCTACACAACCAACCAATAATAAGACCGCACCAATGCTCATTCCACCAGAGGATAATAAAATACAAAAGAGGTAAGACCCAGTGACTCTGAACACTAGGTGTGATTACATTAAAAACTAAACACACCATTAGCATTTAAGAACATTATGAGATCATTAGTTTCACAGCTGGAACTGCTGTCCAATGGAATGTTGGACATTTCCAAAAAATTTAAATACTGCTGCTCCACCAAAATGTAAAGAGGTTCACTAACACATATCCTCCATGGTTCAACAATCCAAGTGGACAAAATCCAAAAAAACAGATGCTTCAGGTAATTCAAAACTCTGCATCTGGACTGATGGCTTGAACCAAGAGGAAAGAGAACATCTGTCCAGTTTTAGCTAGTCTTATGTCTACAACTGACTTTGAGGTCCTCTTCCTTACAAAGTTCTACATGGTCTGATACATAGCTAACGGCATTGTTCACCTTCAAGGACACGACAGTCATCTGCTGCTGGTGGGTAGTAGGTTCGAATAGAGCTTGTCAACTGACTACTGTTGGAAACAGCATTAGTCCACTGGTGTTAAGTCACCGTGAACCTATCCAAGACTCAGTCACAGGAGTTAATCAGTCCAAAGGTATTAATGAAGGAATGTTAGAAATGTCTTGCAGGCCACTGGAGGTTGTATTGTTAAGAAAACTGTAACCTTACAAGTAAATATGTGATTGTTGAGCCATAGTTTGGTGGAGCCTCCATGTCAATTGTAATTTCTTGGGTCCAATATCCACAGACTGCAAACAAACCGAAGCTCTTCATATTTGTTCACGGTGTGTTCACATGGAGGAAGAGCTGGACAATGTCATGGCTTCTACAGTGTGTGTGTGTGTGTGTGTGTGTGTGTGTGTGTGTGTGTCTGTCGGTCAATAGATGAAACAAAAGAAGGAATGTCTCATTTCTTTCTGTCACCCTTGAGCCTGACTGGTCAAACCCTCCTGGAGTCCACATATACATGCAAATATATCACAGACGCATGTAAAGCCCAGTCCAACCATTGCCCAGTCTCACTTTCAGCTCAGCCTTAAGGCGCGACAAAAATGAAAAGATGGGGCAGGTTTTTGTTTTTAAAGCCATAAAGAGGTAAGTAAAAAATGTTAAAACTGTCAAACACCGTTATTCAGTCTTTTTCATCAACTTTTTCTGTGTTGGACTCAATAAAGGGATTCCTCCAGTGTTATTTTATGAAGTACTTTATATTTTTATTGCATACAAAAAAACACCTGAAGCGGTGTTGGTAAAGATATCCATCTGTTAGCTTCATGCTATGTTCCATGAGGCTCCTTCAGAGCATCAGATATTATAAAATTGTTTCTACAGGTAAACCGAACCAGCACTAATTAATAAATTCACTGTCACATGTAAAATCAAAATAACATTTTTTTTATTTTTGCATAAGAAAAGCAAGACTGTCTTGTTAATTATTATTGGCTGTTGACATGCCATCATACAATGAATGAACATGGGAATGTGTTCTTCCCAGGTAACATAGCAAACATATCAGCAACAACAGCATTGTAGACTTCCAAACAAATTCAGTGTTCAAGATTTTATTCTGGAAGTGGATTTTTGGTGTCAGAGTGAACTAGATGGAAAGAATTCACTGTTACTGCCCTAAAGATGACATGTGGTACAGAACATTTAATAAACTACATGTAGGCAGTCACACAAGAACAAACTATGAAGGAGTGATGAAGACCCAACAAAAACATGTCATCTCTATGGCAGTACGACAATCTTCTTCTCCAGCTTCTGCTTGGGGAAGATGAACCTCTTCATGACATCATCGAGCTCCTCCAGAGCCAGCTGGGCATGAACCACTGTGACGTCATCGGGATCTGAGCGAACCACCAGCTTCAGAGCTCGGTACAGGTCCAACAACACGTCGCTGAGAACCTGAGGAAGTCACAGGAGTAATGTGTCAACACCAAATTAAGGTCTATGAATTTAGAATGGGATGTCAGAAAACATCTGTTCATTGTCAGGGCCAGGGGCCACAAGACTTTGATTATAGTGTATTTACATGTGACACATCCTTCGTCCTGAAAAAGTCACATTAGAATTAGTCAATTCAACAGAAAATTGATCTTGATATACCAATCTCTTAATCACCTGATCATTAGGCTCAGACCTCTACAGCAAACTTGTTCCAAACCATCAACAAGTCCCTGTTTTTAGATGGATCAACAGATTCCAGTGTTCCTCTGCTCTCTGCTTCCTGTCACCTCTGACCTTTCCTTACCCACACCTGGTCTGTTCTTTTGTAGTTTGGCTGGTCAGTCCTTCTCTTCTGTTCTCACGTATCTGTATATCATTAGTCACGTCCAGCTGGTTCTGAACGGCTCCAGACGTTACCAGTAATAAGAGGACCTGAACTGGGACCAGCAGCTGGACGCTGACTGGAGTCTGACTGGACACGTGTGCCTTATTAGAATTGAATTATGATTTAATTTAATTAGTAAGACATTTCAAGACATTTGAAAAATTTGCATTCAGTTGAGGGCGCTTTTAGTTTTTTTTTTAGTTTTTTATTTTTTATTATTATTTTTATTTTTTTATTTCTATGCCTATTTATGCCTTTCTATTTGTATATTCTTGATGGATTATTTATTACTCTTTCTATTTGGTGTTGGTACTATTTTCTATGTGCTGGTGCTTTCTGTGTGCTTTTTCTGTGTTAATGTGTACTCACTGTGCTGTGTGTAGTGCGATGGAGAAATTAATTTCCCTGATGTACCAATAAAGTTCTACTCTTCTCTCTACTCTAGTTTTCAATACAGTAAGGCGCACCTAAAAGCCTTTAATTTTCTCAAAAACCGACAGCGCGCCTTATAATCCAGTGCGCCTTATACAGTGGTACCTCTACTTACGAATGTCTCAACTTACGAAATATGTCAGCATGAAAATATCGCCTCTACTTACGAAAGAAATTTCGACTTACGTAATGTAAAAATACAGTATCGGCTGATACTCGACTCTCCCACAGGTTCCTGAACGCAACATTCTCATAGCTGCTCTGCCATTGGCTATTACCTACTACGTATCTTCCTGGCATCCCATTGGCTAAGAGGGATGCCACTCCACCTCTGTGTGGAGCTAGATAGGTGTCTATGCAGTGTCTGCGGAATTCGGCACTCAACTGTGAGCTAGTCTGATAGTTTTGCGCAAATATAATAACTTTTTGAGTACGTATTCACTATGGACCCCAAGAAAGTGACGGAGAAAAGAGGAAAAGAAAAGAAGAGTTTTTTTGTCCGTACAAACAAATCAAGAGATAATAGAAAAGCATGAAAAAGGGATGCGTTTGGTTGATCTCTCCAAAGAATATGTCCGTAATGCATCTACAATCACCACGTTATTAAAACTAAAGGAAGTTTAAGGAGTTTAAGGCATGGCGTGGGTGGTTGGAGAAGTTCAGAAGGAGGACTGGAATTCACTCTGTTGTTCATGGTGAGGCAGGAGCGCATGAACCAAAGAGGGTAAAAAACAATGAGGACAGCAGTTAAAAGGTTAATGACCAGCATTTTATTCTTTATTCTTTGTTTTTTATGTTATGCACAACTCTCATTTATTGTGTAATAATCTAATTGTAACATGTATTTGTGTTTTGATGCATTTTTATGCTTTATAAAACATTTATGTCTGAATTTTTTGGGGCTTGGAACGGATTAGGGCATTTGAATGGAAAACACGTCTCTACGAAATTTTCTACTTACGTAATTTCTTCCGGAACAAATTCATTTCGTAAGTAGAGGTACCACTGTATATGAAAAAAATTAAAATAGGCTTTTGATTGAAGGTGCGCCTTATAGTGTGGAAAATACTGTAATATATCAAACTAAATTATGATAATTTACATTTTGCCACAGTAAAAAACCTTCTGATTTGCCTCCATGTTAGAGTTCACAGAGATGTGACGTGACGACTCTGAACATTGACGTCGACTCTAAAAACGATCCTTCAAACTCAAACCAGAGTTTAGCAGCGAGAAACAGACCAGTGTGACTCTAGTTTGTCAGCTTCCTTGTCCTAATTGCAGACTAACACTAACAACCTGATGATGTCCGCAGGAAGGTGGAGGTAAATTAAAGGACCTGAACTGCTCTGTAAAAGCGTCTATTATTCCCATAAACACACCCTGGGACACGTTACTGCTCAGCACAGTAACACACACACACACACACACACACACACTCTGAAGTCTTTGTCAGGCTGTTGAGCTCCTGGTGGAGTTGGATCTGATATTTTCAGTTGTTTTCCGTTGTGAACATTTTTCAGGTGTTATGAAAAGTCCCACTGATGACATCACTGACCTTTACAGTCTGGTGTCTTTGTCCGTACAGCAGAGTGTCATTAACAAAATATTTTCAATCACTGACTGAAAACAAATCATATCTCAGTTTTTTCCTGCCATGGGTGAATGCTACATTTTGATTGGCTGCAAGCCCTTCGTTATTTTCATATAATAAACACACACCTATTAAGAAGTCCAGTGAAACTGACTGTTCGTCATTCAAAATGAATGCAGAGGCTGCAGACACCTTGATAGAATTCAATTTGGAGCATGAAAAAAAATCTTCTGATTACTTACGACGTAAGTCCTTGAAAGATATTTGGTGACATTAACATTAAAGCCAGTGATCTATTTATGTCATACAGGGGTAACGCTGGGAAACAAGTATTTAATGGCTTCAGGTTGATAAAGACAGTTTATGTATTAACCGGGGCGTCAGTTGCCTAAGGACCAATCAAATCATATCATATAATCATCTATTAAACCCTCTCGTAAATACATCTGAATATATTTTTATATTATTTTAACACCAGCGCTACAATTAATGAGTTTTGTTTAAGACATTAGGCATGAGAATATAAAAACAACAGCAGAGAGATCAGTGAATTTACTGATCGATTGAAGGAAAATGACCCAAAGTACAGTCGGTGGGTGTGTGTGTGTGTGTGTGTGTGTGTGTGTGTACCTGTGTTGTTCTGTCGCTGAGGCCTCTGATCAGGAGGGTGATAACATGGACAGCAGCTCTCCTGACCTCTGCTTCCTTCTCAGTCTTTATCAAAGCTGTTAGACAGGAGCTCAGCTGCGCGCACACACACACACACACACACACACACACACACACACACACACACACACACACACACACACACACACACACACACACTAGTAAATGCTCTCTGTTCTTGTAACACACATCAACAAGAGGGACATGTTGCTATGAAGCGTTCCCTCCCACCTCCTGAGCCAGGGGCCCCACGGCGTGCTCCAGCCTCTGGCACAGCTCCCCCAGGTTGGACAGACTGCTCGCCCGAACACTTTGGTCGGGGTCCCGGGTTCCCTGCAGAAAGACGCCCACCAGAGGACGGCCTAGATGTGGAGCCAGTTCCCCTGAAGAAAGAGAGACGGTCCAGGAGGGGGGTCATTAGACACTAACTGTAGTACAGAAATAAAGTAATAAAGCAATAAAACACAGAGAGGTCTATTAATGAATTGAATTAATGATGATGGTGAACATATTTTACAGACTTTAATCAAATATTAAAGATTAAATATATGGACATAACTCAGACGTGAAAAAAAAGGTGACTTAGCAGGAATGAAAGATTTTCTGCTTGATTCACAATTCTTAATATCTGGAAAAGGTTCAGTTTGGTAAATAAATGTTATAATTCCTCAAATGACAATCAATACCCCTATTGTACGTAGGATATATTCACAAAGACGAATGAAGAACTTTTTAGTCACACACCAAATCCCTGATCTTAGAAAAGCACGAGTTTAACCTGCAATCATGGAATCAGAAAATTAAAACGTCCCAAAATGACAAAAGGCATCACTTTTGTCTTTTTGTGTGAAATGATTGAGAAAATAGATAGTATTTCAGTTCTTCTATGGAAACAAAACTAAGTTCCAGAAGTTACCTCAGGGGAGCTAGAAGACAAATAATAACCCCCACCTCTGTAATTAGTGGTGGGAGACAATAAGCACCCTCCAACCAGGTAGACCTAGCTGAACTTTTTCAAAAGGGGGACACTGACCTTCCCATTCTGATGCAAAATGAAGAAAAACCTACACTAGAGCCCCCCCCCCCCTATATATATATATATATATATATATATATATATAATTTTTTTATTTTCAGAATTGTCCTATTATGAAAATAAATACATTAAAATTATATATATATATATACATACACCCATACTGTATATATATATATCATATTTTTATACATATATTTATATATTTATTTATATATACTATATATACACTGTATATATACAGTACAGACCAAAAGTTTGGACACACCTTCTCATTCAAAGAGTTTTCTTTATTCTCATGACTATGAAAATTGTAGATTCACACTGAAGGCATTAAAACTATGAATTAACACATGTGGAATTATATACTTAACAAAAAAGTGTGAAACAACTGAAAATATGTCTTAAATTCTAGGTTCTTCAAAGTAGCCACCTTTTGCTTTGATTACTGCTTCGCACACTCTTGGCATTCTCTTGATGAGCTTCAAGAGGTAGTCACCAGAAATGGTCTTCCAACAGTCCTGAAGGAGTTCCCAGAGATGCTTAGCACTTGTTGGCCCTTTTGCCTTCACTCTGTGGTCCAGCTCACCCCAAACCATCTCGATTGGGTTCAGGTCCGGTGACTGTGGAGGCCAGGTCATCTGGCGCACCCCATCACTCTCCTTCTTGGTCAAATAGCCCTTACACAGCCTGGAGGTGTGTTTGGGGTCATTGTCCTGTTGAAAAATAAATGATGGTCCAACTAAACGCAAACCGGATGGAATAGCACGCCGCTGCAAGATGCTGTGGTAGCCATGCTGGTTCAGTATGCCCTAAATTTTGAACAAATCCCCAACAGTGTCACCAGCAAAGCACCCCCACACCATCACACCTCCTCCTCCATGCTTCACGGTGGGAACCAGGCATGTAGAGTCCATCCGTTCACCTTTTCTGCGTCGCACAAAGACACGGTGGTTGGAACCAAAGATCTCAAATTTGGACTTATCAGACCAAAGCACAGATTTCCACTGGTCTAATGTCCATTCCTTGTGTTCTTTAGCCCAAACAAGTCTCTTCTGCTTGTTGCCTGTCCTTAGCAGTGGTTTCCTAGCAGCTATTCTACCATGAAGGCCTGATTCACACAGTCTCCTCTTAACAGTTGTTCTAGAGATGTGTCTGCTGCTAGAACTCTGTGTGGCATTGACCTGGTCTCTAATCTGAGCTGCTGTTAACCTGCGATTTCTGAGGCTGGTGACTCGGATGAACTAATCCTCCGCAGCAGAGGTGACTCTTGGTCTTCCTTTCCTGGGGCGGTCCTCATGTGAGCCACTTTCTTTGTAGCGCTTGATGGTTTTTGTGACAGCACTTGGGGACACTTTCAAAGTTTTCCCAATTTTTCGGGCTGACTGACCTTCACTTCTTAAAGTAATGATGGCCACTCGTTTTTCTTTACTTAGCTGCTTTTTTATTGTCATAATACAAATTCTAACAGTCTATTCAGTAGGATTATCAGCTGTGTATCCACCTGACTTCTGCACAACACAACTGATGGTCCCAACCCCATTTATAAGGCAGAAATCCCACTTATTAACCCTCACAGGGCACACCTGTGAAGTGAAAACAATTTCAGGTGACTGCCTCTTGAAGCTCATCAAGAGAATGCAGAGTGTGTGCAAAGCAGTAATCAGAGCAAAAGGTGGCTACTTAGAAGAAACTAGAATATAAGGCGTATTTTCAGTTGTTTTACACCTTTTTGTTAAGTACATATTTCCACATGTGTTAATTCATAGTTTTGATGCCTTCAGTGTGAATCTACAATGTCAATAGTCATGAAAAGAAACTCATTGAATGGGAAGGTGTGTCCAAACTTTTGGTCTGTACTGTATATATATATATATATATATATATATATATAATAAAAAATATTTATTACTGAATATTTATCACTGAACGTCTGACAGCTCTGTTAAAAAATTATTAAAAAGAGTATAATATGGGACCTTTAAGACACCTTCTATCAGTAACCTACAATGCAGTAGTGACCCAGAAACCACAACATCCTTTGACACCTGAGGGTGGGCGGGACAATGACCCCCCTATGAATGGTAACGACTCTTAATGACACTTAATGACAGTGTCTTTGTGGGTTTGGTCCTTTGGCTGTTTTCTGCTCCAACATCATCCATCGCGTGAGAGCGTCAGACTCCCTCACATGTGATCAAACTTCTGTTCTATTCTATTAGTGGTTATTTTATATTAAGAATGTTACACATGTCTGGTCATCAATGGCCCCTCCAGAACCAGAACTGGTCCCACACTGCCAGCATTCGTGGCCTGTCTTCTGCTTCTTGCACATAATGAATAAAGTTATTTTCAGAAAACGATTTCCTGTGAAGCTGGAGGCTCTGAAACCAGAAGCAAACCTTTCACTCCACACATTAAGTGGACTGAAAGTGAGTTTCCTAACAAAGCAAAGTGAAAGGGATATTGTGTTCAGCTGAAACCTGACTGGTATGGTTCCACCTGAAAATAATGCTATTTATAATATGGTTATTCTTATACGACATCTTATTTTTCTTACTTTGGACTTGCTACACCTGCACACCATTATCCTTCAAAGAACAAATGACAAATACATTCATGCGTCAGAAGCTTCTCATTCCAGATATCAGTCATTCACCTCCACCGGTATTTGTAACCAGATATGTTTTAATTCAAGTTTTGGATTGCTCCATTTCTGAATGACTAATCACAACAATAATCCAATCATAAAACTAGATCAAGACGTCTACATTGTCCTTTTAGATAAGTTAAATCAGATTTTATTTAGTCAGAATGACACTAGACTTCTCCATAAAATAGAAGCAGTAAAAAACTACCATCACGTTATCGAGATTAATTTTCATTTATCCCTAATTGGAGAAATCTCTAACATTTATCCTGCAACTGTTTATCAGTTGCTTTTCTTTAACTCCACTCTTTGCCCATCACTGCTGACTAAAGGAACTCTCAGGACTACCAGTGTAGTTCCAGTCAGCTACTGGGAGCACACCACAGCACAGCCAAACATTTATTTATTCAACATTTACTCAACCAGGCCAGTCCATTAAGAAAACCTTCTTATTTACCAATGACAGCCGAGCAAAAGGCAAATTCTGGTCTCACTGGGGGAGGGGGGGGTTCAACAAAGAGACCCTCTAGACATCTGTGCAGCCACTGAAGGTCCATCCAGTTTCTCAGCAGACACATAAACCCTTGTGTTGGGGCGATGGAACAATGGCAATCTGGCAGATGACTGGAGTAAGAAGAAAGGCCAACAGGGTTTTCTATCAGTTCTGATAAACGGGCTCCTTTCTGAGCAGAGATCTGTATGGAACACAAGGCTCCACTGGGGCTTTGGTGATGCTGCAGTTGTAAGTAATTTTAAGCACAATAAATATTAAATATGTCTAGAATGTTTGCCCCTCACTAAAAGTCCAACTTCACCGATGTGAACATCAGGCTCAGGGACCGACTGATGTTCAGTCACAAACACCTGAATCTCCCAACAACAGGTTCCACTCTGACAGAGCAGCCAAATACACAACCAGAGTAGCTCCGATTTATCGCCAACAGCCAGAGGTCCTTGAGGAGTTTTAATACATTTGTAGCTGCAGATTGATGCTCTGTATCCATTATTATATGAAACATTTTGAAATATGTACAGAGTTCATTTTACTCCACAATGTAGTGCATCCCTGGGATGCGCTTCAAGAAAAATTTGTGGATCCCAACATGACGTTTATGCATACCAAAAGTAATAACAGAACATACGGTAGAAGAGAACGCAAGGATTGTTTAGCCAATAGTACAATATAAAAACTAAACAAACTGGTAATTTTAATGTTTTTACAAATAACTGTTTAAGTAAAAAAAAAAAAAAGAATCAAATTGTATATTAATCTAATCAATTTTTTTAAAGCCTGGTAGTCATTTAGAAATAAAGATGTAATAGTTTTTGTGTCACTATTGCTTTTCACTCAATTCTTTTCCTTTAATTCATATATTCTCCTGTGGACACTGAACCAAACTGAAAGAACCTTCACACATTTCAGTAATATCTGTAGTAATATCTGTTAGTAATATCTGTTAGTAATGTCTGTAGTAATATCTGTTAGTAATGTCTGTAGTAATATCTGTTAGAAATATCTGTTAGTAATATCTGTAGTAATATCTGTTAGTAATGTCTGTAGTAATATCTGTAGTAATGTCTGTAGTAATATCTGTATTAATATCTGTAGTAATATCTGCAGTAATATCTGCAGTAATATCTGTAGTAATGTCTGTAATAATATCTGTAGTAATATCTGTAGTAATATCTGTAGTAATGTCTGTAATAATATCTGTAGTAATGTCTGTAATAATATCTGTAGTAATATCTGTAGTAATATCTGTAGTAATGTCTGTAATAATATCTGTAGTTATATCTGTAGTAATATCTGTAGTAATATCTGTGTTAATATCTATAGTAATATCTGTTGTTATATCTATAGTAATATCTGTAGTAATATCTGTAGTAATATCTGTGTTAATATCTATAGTAATATCTGTAGTTATATCTATAGTAATATCTGTAGTTATATCTGTAGTAATATCTGTAGTAATATCTGTAGTAATATCTGTGTTAATATCTATAGTAATATCTGTAGTTATATCTATAGTAATATCTGTAGTAATATCTGTTTCTTTCTTTATTAACTTGATTGTTTTTTATGATAGAAAACACTCATTGTTATTTGCTTTTTCTCCAACTTTTGCATCTTTTTCGGAGGCACAATTATAATTAATCAATCAACCTTTATTTGTATAGCGCTTAATCACATCAGCAGACATTTCAAAGCGCTTTAATAGACAGAGAAACCCAACAGAGTCTCCAAGCATAAGCAACAGCTTAACTAACTCCTCTCTCACTGCAGCATGTAAAACCAGCAGACGTCGTGTCGCCGTTTGGTCGATTTTAATAAGGCAGAATCACACTGTCACGTAGGGAGGGAGGGACCATGTTGCACGAGTGTCCCGTGACGAGAAACTTGTGCGAGGTCAAAACATAATGGTGATTTCCGGGTTCAAAATTTAAGTGGAGAAATGGAAAACTTGTGAATATTTTTGTTGAATGGAGGTGTATTTAAAGCTTGCATCCCAGGAACGCACGCTGTCTGAACGTACGTCCCTGTCAGAAAATGTGCGTCAAAGATGCAAGGACACACGCAAACCAGAGCACTGCATAGCATACTGAAGTGACAGCACAGGGCCCGTCATCACAATGCTCACCCAGAGCTCTGCTGGCCCTCATCAGGACTTCTCCCACTTTGAGACGTGTTTCCAGGGAGCGCTGCTTGTTGGATGTCGGGAGGGAGGGACCATGTTGGAAGTCTTTCAGGAGTCTTTCCAGAATCCTTTCAGGATAGGATTCAGCCAGAGCAGCCAGTCCTACAGAAAGTTTACACTCAGCTCATGTGCTAACGGCTACAGCGAGACGTGACGTCATCACAAGGTCAGAACAGTATTTACATTGACTGACGGTCAACATTAGGACAATCTTACCTTGAATGGCCGACAGGTAGATGAACGAGTCCTCGTGTTCCAAGTTTTCCTGGAAAAGCTGGAAAAGAAAAAGCATCAGCATTATTTATTCAAATAAATAATGATGTACTTTTAATATTTCACAAGTTTTGCATAGAATAATAGCAAAAAAGCAGAATCAAAAAGAATCAATTCCATTATTTTCTGCACTATAAGGCGCACCTAAAAGCCTTTAATTTTCTCAAAAACCTGAGAATGCGCCTTATAATCCAGTGCGCCTTATATATGGAAGATTTTTATTTTATTTTATTTTTATCTTTTTAAGGCCATTTATTGAAGGTGTGCCTTATAATCCAGTGCGTTTTATAGCACGGAAAAATACTGTAACATAAAGAAGAAAAATCCAAACATGAACCCCGACTACCAGGGGTCCGTGAAGATACCGGTTTGACTGGTGGTGCAGTGACACAGTGGGATCTTTGTGATGACAGAGAATACTATATGAGTCATCTTTCTCACCCATACCGCAATAATAAGTCCCCAGAGTGCACCACAGACCCCTTTGAACCCTTTCCTGGAGGGTGGCGGGGGTGACATTCAACCACCTCATCTATTATAAATGTCTTTACAGACACCAACAATACATGTTGGTGTCGACACGTTCCTGCTGCACAAACGCACACACTTCAACCAAGTGAGGTAAGGAGTCAAAGAAAACACGACTTTCCCTTCACTTCTGAGTTATGGTGCTGAATAATGTTGAATAATGCAATCAGTTCATTTTTTTAATCCAGCTTGACAAAATCTACACTTGTGAGACCTTTGGATTTCAACAGAATAAATGAAGAGACGACCTGATAACCAGATGAAGCATGAGTATACCAGTAATAAAATGTCAGTATCGATGAGGTCCTGGTAAAGTTAGTAGAACTCACGACGACTTCAAACACGACAGATAAGAAAAATTAATGGCATTATTCTATACCTAATAACAATAACCAACACTTAATCCGAACCGGTTCTAATTGGTCTAAAGTTACTCTGTCAATGATAAATATTCCATGGGTTCTTAGTGTCATTACAGTAATTAAACACTAAATATGTTGTACATGACAAAGACACCCACCATGAGGATTTTCTCCTGAGCCTGAACAGCTTCTGGATTCCGTTTCTGAACCATCTGGGTCAGGCTCCTCAGGGCAGCGGCTCTGGTTGGGACGTCTGGGTCACATGCTTCCAACAACCAATCAGAAAAGGCTTTATTGGTGGTGGCGTTAGTCCTCCCTGCAGTGTGTGAACACACTCCTGATGCAGAGCCTTCAGAGGACGGCTGTCTGGTTGGGGTGTTTCTTGGTGATCCAGGAGATAGAGGTGGGTTCCTATGCAAGCCGTTTGATTCAGTTCCCAGCTTCTGATTTGTTCTATGAGCGGGGTTCCCAGGGGGGTTCCCGGAAGGCTTAGCATCGGCGGTGGAGGTTTCAGGTCGATAGGCTCCATGAGTGGCAATGAGGGCTCTGAGGTTGAACGCTAACTGCTGGATGACCCCCTCAGGGTGCATCTGAGACAGCGTCTCCAGGGGGGGAAGCAGCCTGCACATGGAGGAGTAGTCCTCTGCCCTCACCTGGAAGGTTAAAAAGGGGAGAATGTGATTGGCAGACAGCAGAGAGCACTTTACAATAATCTGTAATAGATTTCTAGATAGATAGATATATACTTTAAAGATCCCAGGGGACATTCAGGTGACATCTGCTCACAAGAGATACAATAAATACATACAACAGTGACAGAAAGAAGTGGCACAGCCAAAAGACGTATAAGTTACATAATTTACATACTGACATAATTATAACAACAGACAAACAGAAGAACCTAAAACAAAAGGAAAGCATGGGGACATGAAAAAAGAAAGAAGCATTGGGTGTAGACGATGTAGGATCAGAAACACGTGGATGAACCGAGCTGTAACCTGACACTAAGGACTCCCACAAAGTGTCCCACAGTGCATCCCCAGTGCGTCCCAGGCCCCCCTCGTCTACCCCTTCTCAGTCGACCTTGATGACCCTGCGGCTTCGGCCCCCCTCCTTCTGAGAGAGTGGTTGTGCCCCCTGATGGCACGAGGCACAAAGGAGGTCCTGAGTCTCTCAGTGGAGGAGCTTTGTGACAGCAGTCTGCCACTGAAGGAGCTCCTCTGCTGGGTGAAGGTGGTGTGCAGGGGGTGGGTGGTGTTACCCAGGATCCATCTAGACTTGGACATAGTCCTCCTCTCTAGGACAGTCTGTACAGAGTCCAGTTCCTGACCGATCACAGAACCAGCCCTCCGGATGAGCCTGTCTAGGCGCTCGGTGTCCCGTTTCCTGGCACCACCACCACCCCAATGCACAATGGCGTAGGACAGCACTCTGGACACAATGGACTGGTGAAACAGCCTGAGCAGATCAGAGCTGATGTCGAAGGAGGCCAGCCTCCTCAATAAGTACATCCTACTCTGACCCTTCTTGTATACACAGTCCAGGTTGTGCGACCAGTCCAGTCTGCTGTCCAGCTGCAGCCCCAGGTACCTATAAGTCCCCACTACCTCCACCTCCTTACCCCCGATGACTACTGGCTGTGGGGAGGGTGGTGCCTGCCGGAAATCCAGCACCATCTCCTTGGTTTTGGAGATGTTTGGCTGAAGCTCATTTCGCTGACACCACCCCACAAAGTCCCTCACCACTCTCCTGTACTTCTTCTATGGAGAAAATATACATGAATAAATATTTGACTTTAAAAGAAATAGTTCACCCCCCCCCCCCCCAAAAAAATATAATTCAGTCATTCCCTTCTCATCGCAACACTCATCTGAAAACCCAGGGAATGTGTGTGTGTGTGTGTGTGTAGGTCCCCTCTGGGTCTCTTGTGACTACCTGCGGTCCAGACAGCAGAGCGGCCACCAGGGTCATCCCCACGCTCAGCATCTGGCTCTCTACTGGGTTCCTCCGGCTCGGATCCGTGGCCTGATCCAGACCCACACAGGCCCTCTGGAACAGGGACAACAAGAAGTCCACCACCTGGAAGAAAGGCCCAACAGTTATAATGACTGGAATGAAAGTGAAGACCTCAAACATGTAAACGATGAAAGCTGAATCCTATTAAGATCACAGCAAAGTTTCATGCTCAAGTATATACAGAGCAAGACAGAAAATTCTCAGGAAAGACTGAGTCCTGATAAAGACATCACAAATAAAATGTCCACAGGAGCAGCGTCAGTTTATCAGAGGTGACCTCATCTATGAAGGAATGTGTGTTGGCTCCACAACAACAGCTACTAAACTCCCCCCACCGCACTAGAAAGGAAGAAGGAACCGATTTTTGCCCTGTGGCTGTACTTCACTGCAAAAACTCCCACAGAAACACACCGACGGGTCACCAGGTGATGACCTTTGAACTGTTTCAAGCTCGATTCATCAACAAACAATGCAGGAATCTTCATTTATAACCCGTTTATAACCCGTTTATAACACCTCCACTCACCTGCGTGTGTTTCTTCAGCAGCACAGTGTGATCTAGAGACTCCACCATCACCGCCAGCACCTGGAGCAGAGCCAGTGTCTGACCCCGGGTCGTCGCCCTCCCCAACAGCTGCTGCTCCGCCTCCAGGAGAGTCATGGCCGACACGTCCAGATGCTCTTCATCTTCCTGATCCTCATCTTCTGCAGCCGTCCAGCTGGTCAACTCCTGGGGAGGATGCAAGGAGACGATGTGACACCCACAGCTCGGAATACTCAAAGCCGGGCTGAGTCGTGTGTGTCAGTGTGTGTGGTTTTCTTCACCTGCAGAAGACACTGGAAGAAATCTCCAGGCAGGTCAGAATCTTTCATTTCAGCCAGCGTCTGCATCAGACACTGGAGGCTCTGCTGTTCACCCAGCAGCTTCTCATACAGAGCATCATCTTCATCACTGAAGAACACAGGAGACAAAAAATAGAGAAAAAATAAAGCGTGGCTCTTTTCCAAGAGCTGGGACTCACGTTTCTGTGACAATCTGAACTTAATTGCACAACACAGAGTTAAAAACGAGGTTACTTCACCTGCAGCTCTCTCTGAAAGCGAGTCTCACTCCTCCGTCGCTGCCGGGGGTGAAGCTGAGCTCTGATGTCATCGTGTCCTCCGGTCCCTGCAGGCCTGAAAGCCGCCATAGAGTGGACAGACCGTCCGGTGTCTCGCTGTGTCTCAGGTACCACAGCAGGATCTCCCTACAGGGGGCGCTACAGCACACGTGCACGCACACACACACACACACACACACACACACACACACACACACACACACACACACACACACACACACAAACAGTATCTCTTTATTCATTCATTGTTCTATTTCACATGTGATTAACTAGGCGGTGGAGCTCTGAACAAACTGGAGTAGAAGTTCTCCAAATAATGAACGTTCTATCCATGCAAGAACAACACACTGGAGTTTCCAGTGTATTTACGTCACATTATATATTTCTTAAAACAAATACACTAAAATTTCATCTTTTCCAAACCAAAATCTAGCTGCAGGTGGGTATGAGCACCTTCCTCCATCCCCACTGGCTATTTTAAACCTGCTTCTCGATGACAAAACAACAACGCTCTTTTTGTCTTATTTATTTTTATTATTAATATTATATTATTATTAATATTATATTCATTTTTTATTATTATTTACCATTTACCACAGATCTCCACAAATGTATTGCTCAGGCACAGACGAGTCTCAAATACAGGTAATTCTGTGCCGATTCATAAGTGGCTTTTTTTACAGGCGACATGTCCATCTGTCAGAATCTGTGTATTCATTCCTCAACATTTGCACAAACAAAAGTCAGGAATGAAAGGAAACCTACCGGAGGTGGGAGACGTTCTGCAGGGTGAAGCAGAGGAGTTTGAAAATAACAGGAATAACTCGTTCCAGAGACTTGAGGAGAGGAGCTGAAGGACTGTTTCCAACCACCCAGATCTGTCAGCAACAAGAGGACAGACTGGAGTTAGACTAGACGTACAGACTGGAGTTAGACTAGACGTACAGACTGGAGTTAGACTAGACGTACAGACTGGAGTTAGACTAGACGTACAGACTGGAGTTAGACTAGACGTACAGACTGGAGTTAGACTAGACGTACAGACTAGAGTTAGACTAGACGTACAGACTGGAGTTAGACTAGACGTACAGACTGGAGTTAGACTAGACGTACAGACTGGAGTTAGACTAGACGTACAGACTGGAGTTAGACTAGACGTACAGACTAGAGTTAGACTAGACGTACAGACTCGAGTTAGACTAGACGTACAGACTAGAGTTAGACTAGACATACTTACTAGAGTTAGACTAGACATACAGACTGGAGTTAGACTAGACGTACAGACTCGAGTTAGACTAGACGTACAGACTAGAGTTAGACTAGACGTACAGACTGGAGTTAGACTAGACGTACAGACTAGAGTTAGACTAGACGTACAGACTGGAGTTAGACTAGACGTACAGACTGGAGTTAGACTAGACGTACAGACTGGAGTTAGACTAGACGTACAGACTCGAGTTAGACTAGACGTACAGACTAGAGTTAGACTAGACGTACAGACTTGAGTTAGACTAGACGTACAGACTTGAGTTAGACTAGACGTACAGACTGGAGTTAGACTAGATGTACAGACTAGAGTTAGACTAGACGTACAGACTCGAGTTAGACTAGACGTACAGACTGGAGTTAGACTAGACGTACAGACTGGAGTTAGACTAGACGTACAGACTGGAGTTAGACTAGACGTACAGACTGGAGTTAGACTAGACGTACAGACTGGAGTTAGACTAGACGTACAGACTAGAGTTAGACTAGACGTACAGACTAGAGTTAGACTAGACATACTTACTAGAGTTAGACTAGACATACAGACTGGAGTTAGACTAGACGTACAGACTAGAGTTAGACTAGACGTACAGACTAGAGTTAGACTAGACATACTTACTAGAGTTAGACTAGACATACAGACTGGAGTTAGACTAGACGTACAGACTAGAGTTAGACTAGACGTACAGACTGGAGTTAGACTAGACGTACAGACTGGAGTTAGACTAGACGTACAGACTAGAGTTAGACTAGACGTACAGACTAGAGTTAGACTAGACGTACAGACTCGAGTTAGACTAGACGTACAGACTCGAGTTAGACTAGACGTACAGACTAGAGTTAGACTAGACGTACAGACTAGAGTTAGACTAGACGCACAGACTAGAGTTAGACTAGACGCACTTACTAGAGTTAGACTAGACATACAGACTAGAGTTAGACTAGACGTACAGACTAGAGTTAGACTAGACGTACAGACTAGAGTTAGACTAGACGTACAGACTAGAGTTAGACTAGACGTACAGACTGGAGTTAGACTAGACGTACAGACTAGAGTTAGACTAGACATACAGACTGGAGTTAGACTAGACGTACAGACTAGAGTTAGACTAGACGTACAGACTAGAGTTAGACTAGACGTACAGACTGGAGTTAGACTAGACGTACAGACTAGAGTTAGACTAGACGTACAGACTGGAGTTAGACTAGACGTACAGACTGGAGTTAGACTAGACGTACAGACTAGAGTTAGACTAGACGTACAGACTCGAGTTAGACTAGACGTACAGACTCGAGTTAGACTAGACGTACAGACTCGAGTTAGACTAGACGTACAGACTAGAGTTAGACTAGACGTACAGACTAGAGTTAGACTAGACATACAGACTAGAGTTAGACTAGACGCACAGACTAGAGTTAGACTAGACATACTTAGAGTTAGACTAGACATACAGACTAGAGTTAGACTAGACGTACAGACTCGAGTTAGACTAGACGTACAGACTCGAGTTAGACTAGACGTACAGACTCGAGTTAGACTAGACGTACAGACTAGAGTTAGACTAGACGTACAGACTGGAGTTAGACTAGACGTACAGACTAGAGTTAGACTAGACGTACAGACTAGAGTTAGACTAGACGTACAGACTGGAGTTAGACTAGACGTACAGACTACAGTTAGACTAGACGTACAGACTCGAGTTAGACTAGACGTAGACTCGAGTTAGACTAGACTTACAGACTAGAGTTAGACTAGACGTACAGACTAGAGTTAGACTAGACGTACAGACTGGAGTTAGACTAGACGTACAGACTACAGTTAGACTAGACGTACAGACTGGAGTTAGACTAGACGTACAGACTGGAGTTAGACTAGACGTACAGACTAGAGTTAGACTAGAAGTACAGACTCGAGTTAGACTAGACGTACAGACTCGAGTTAGACTAGACGTAGACTCGAGTTAGACTAGACGTACAGACTAGAGTTAGACTAGACGTACAGACTAGAGTTAGACTAGACGTACAGACTAGAGTTAGACTAGACGTACAGACTAGAGTTAGACTAGACATACAGACTAGAGTTAGACTAGACATACTTACTAGAGTTAGACTCGACATACAGACTAGAGTTAGACTAGACGTACAGACTAGAGTTAGACTAGACGTACAGACTAGAGTTAGACTAGACGTACAGACTCGAGTTAGACTAGACGTACAGACTAGAGTTAGACTAGACGTACAGACTAGTTAGACTAGACGTACAGACTAGAGTTAGACTAGACGTACAGACTAGAGTTAGACTAGACGTACAGACTAGTTAGACTAGAATTACAGACTAGAGTTAGACTAGAAGTACAGACTAGAGTTAGACTAGACGTACAGACTAGAGTTAGACTAGAATTACAGACTAGAGTTAGACTAGAAGTACAGACTAGAGTTAGACTAGAAGAAAAACACGTCAATTACTGGAGACAAGTAATTATAATCAACAAAATTAGTCTTTTCCACACTAGAAGGCGACCCTAGAACCTTTAATTTTCTCAAAAACCGACGGTGCGCCTTATGCATGAAAAAAGTTTGAGAACAGGCCATTGATTGACGGTGTGCCTTCAGTTTGGACGCACCTTCTCATTTCTCTCTACCTTATAATTTCAGACTGAAGACATCAAAACAAGAAGACATCAAATACATGCTTATATATAATTCTATTTATTCTTTTATCTCTAATCCCTTTGCTCTTTTTAATTACAATTTATCTACTCCTGTCTCACTTTTTTTACTTGTGTTCTACTGCGGAGCGACTGTAACATAAAGCAATTTCCCCCTCAGGGATTATTAAAAGATTCTGATCTAAACATGAAACAATACGTCCTGAATTAGGTAGCAAACCAAAGAATGTGAGCGAAGTCTAAATCTGTTCATCTTTATTGACGAGCTGAAGATCAGTCAGTGGCAAAGGTGAAGAATCTAAAATATGAGTTGTTTCACATTTTTTTGTTTTCTACAACATTCCATGTGTTCATTCATAGTTTTGATGTCTTCTTTGAGAATCGATAATATAGTCATGAAAATAAAGAAAACCATGAGTTTGAGGAGGTGTGTCCGAGCTTTTGACTGGTAATGTGTACACAAACACACACACACACACACACACACACACATAGAAAACACATGGTGAGGTGCATCATCAATGCCTTTCAGCATCCTCACTTTATACACATCCTCTATACATCGTGTCAGCTCGCTTTCCTCCACCGCAGTTTGGGAATGATCCTCATCTGTAACAAAACACACACACACACACACACACACACACACACACACACATCAACAGATTTAGCCTGTTTGGTGTCAAAATATTCATCAGCTGCCTGTAACACAAGGTGGCTGTATCTAACAGGACAGAAAACCCGACAGAAGAGTCAAATAAATACAACCTGTAAATTCTGGGTTAACTGTACATAAATGCTTGTTCACTGAACCCTTTTTCCTTATTAATTTGTTGTTTGCTGTAACTAAAAATGTCCCTCCTGCTTTGTTGTTTGATAATTTTAGTTCAGTTAATTTATGGTAATTTTTTATTATCATTTCATTAGTGTGTATCCGTACTTATTCAGTCGTTTGGGTTACTAAAGAACATGACTTCATTCACAAGGAATCCATCAATATCTATATGAAACTTTTTGTTTCCTCTGCTAGGGGTCTCTCTAAAAAGACAAAAAGTTTACAGTTACAATTAAAGTCAAAATGCCAATCATTTTTTCAGGATTACCGGATCCAGATCAGATTACATTTCAGAGGTAGACACCTATTATTTTATGCTATCTGATGTAGATCCAAATAAATATTCAGACCTACCAGATTTAAATGCCTGAGAGTAACAAATGCAGAATCCTTACATTACAGGAATGTGTGTGATTATGATTGATCACAGCGTTACTGACTGGATGTTACTGACTGGATGACTGGCTGTTACTGACTGGACGCAGTGGTGCAGCTGAAGAGAGGTGAGAGCAGAGGAGTGAGTAAATACTGCTGGGCAAATCCAGGCTTCTCCTGCACCACAGACAGGAAGGCCCTGGTGGCCACGCGCTGGAACTGTTGGGCCGTCAGCTTGTCTGCAAAGTGGAGAAGGTTGAGTATCTAGAAAAGAAAAGAAAAACAGAGAAAACATTTACTTTAAAGAGAAAAAAAAACATATTAGTAACTGCTAACATGGAGCTCATAAATGGGACACAGTCAGCCTTCAAATACAGCCTTTCAAGGTGCATCAAAAGATGAGATATTAAAGAAAATTTCAAATAAATTCAAAACTTAAAATTTTAGATATTTTAGATTAAACTGAATCACTTTAAGCCTTTCTTTGTGTTAATTTTGATCATTATGCTTTCAGCTCGTCTGGTCTCCAAAACGATTAGATCTTATTTCATTAGCTTATTTCAAAAGGGCTCCTTTTGCATGAATTGCTGAATCTCTGGTGAAAGAGGCCTTCATCTCATCTTCCTCCTGACCACCCCCAGGTTCTCCACGGGGCTCAGGCCGGCCAATCAAGCACAGACGCTCCACGAGCATCTTTGTCCTTCCAGTCAGCGTTCCGTGAAAATGTTTTATTACAGCTCTATGAGAACAGCCAGCCTGGAGGGCTTCCATGACAACCGGACAACTGTCAGGTCACTTTGATTGTGCTGGTGTGTACTGAACAGCATCAACCAAACTTGACTTCAAATTGTATAAATATTATTTTGTGTTTTGTTACCTTTTTTTTCAGTTTTAGGCTGTAAAGATCAAAATCTAATATAACTGACAAAAAAATAAATACATTTTCTATGATATTCTAATTATTTGAGATGCTACTGGATCAGATGTTGACTGGATTGTCAGAAGGAGTCCAGGAAGTACAGAAAGCATTGAGTTGATATTAAAAGCACTGGATTTGACAATGTGAGAGGGAGAAGATCAAAGTCTGATCCTGAAGTGTCTATTGTGTGTGTGTGTGTGTGTGTGTGTGTGAGTGTGTGTGCGTGTGTGTGTGTGTGTGCGTGCGTGCGCGCTGAGCACACCTGAGGACAGACTTGTCTGTAATAGCTTTCTTCTGAGGTCGACTGTTGAGGACAGGTCACCAGAATCTTGGCCACTCCATCACATTTCCTCCAGTCTGACTCGTCACCTAGACGACGGAAACTGTTACAGACCTGAACACATCAATATGAAGTAAACACACACACAGAAATTCAAATACTGTCAATGCAGTAAAGAGGAAAAAAAGCAGCAGCTTTTTTTAATGTCTAGATGAACAGATGATGACTAACAGATTCATCAAACTGTGTTCAGGTGGTTGGATGATGCTCCTCGGACTCACCTGCCCCCCCGCCCAGGATGGCTCTGACCACAGCCTGGACGCCGTTGGGCTGCATCAGGCGTTCGGACAGCAGCTGACCACAGAGACGCCTCAACCAGGCTGGAGCTGATCTCAGAGCAGCTCTGCTGCTGGAACCACTGGAGGTTCCTGCTGCTCCAGGCTGGGATGTGGGACATCAGATACGTCACAACTCAGAGAGATGGAACCAAATCAGAGTCACAGACGTCTGATGGTCAGGAACTACAGTGCCTTGCGAAAGTATTGGCCCCCCAAGAACTTTTTGACATTTTGCTACATTTCAGGCTTCGAACTTAAAGATAACAAACTGAAAATATTTTTCAAGAATCAACAACATGTGAGACACAATCGTCAAGTGGAACCAAATTTATTCAACATTTTATATTGTGTTCACAGATAAAAAACTGAAAAGTAGGACGTGTAAAAGTATTGGCCCCCTTTGAGTTAAGACTTTGTACAACCTCCTTCTGCTGCGATCACAGCCTCAAGTCTTTTTGGGTATGTTTCTATAAATTTTAATATATACATAGTAATATATAATATTATATAATATATAATACAATAATATAAATATAAATAAATATAAATATAATATATAATAAATTTTATATAATATAAATCCCTCTAAACTTTCAGCCCAAAGAAGGAGGAAACTAAGCAGAGAAGCAACCAAGAGGCCCATGATCACACTGGATGACCTGCAGACGTACACAGCTGAGGTGGGACAATCTGTCCTTAGACAACTATTAGTCGTACTCTGCATAAATCTGGTCTTTATGGAAGAGTGGCAGGAGAAAGCCATTTCTGAAAGTAAACCATAAAAAGGCCCGTTTGGAGTTTTCAAGAAGCCACATGGAGACACAGATGACATGAGGAACAAGCTGCTCTGGTCAGGTGAGACCAAAGTTGAACTTTTTGAGCTGAATGCAAAATGTTTCGTTTGGCTTAAGAGTAACACTGCACATCACCCTGAAAACACCATCCCCACTATCAAACATGTTTGACAGCATCATGCTCTGGGGGGGCTTTTCTTCAGCTGGGACTGGGAAGATGGTTAGAGTTGATGGGAGGATGGATGGATCCAAACACAGGGCGACTCTGGCAGAAAATCTGTTGGAGTCTGCAAAAGACCTGAGGATGGGGCGAAGGTTCACCTTCCAACAGGACAATGATCCTAAACATAAATACAAATCTACAATGGAATGGTTTAAAACTAACCAGATAAAGGTGTTAGAATGGCCAAAGTCCAGACCTCAATCCAATAGAGCATCTGTGGAAAGAACTGAACATTGCCGTGCAGAAATGATCTCCATCAAACCTTTAGGAACTGGAGCTGTTTGGTACGGAGGAATGGGCAGATGTTTGTCTCAAGATGTGAAAAACTTATAAAGACAAACCCAAAAAGACTTGTGGCTGTGATCGCAGCAGAAGGAGGTTGTACAAAGTCTTAACTCAAAGGGGGCCAATACTTTTACACGTCCTACTTTTCAGTTTTTTATCTGTGAACACAATATAAAATGTTGAATAAATTTGGTTCCACTTGACGATTGTGTCTCACATGTTGTTGTTTCTTGAAAAATATTTTCAGTTTGTTATCTTTAAGTTTGAAGCCTGAAATGTAGCAAAATGTCAAAAAGTTCTTGGGGGGCCAATAGTTTCGCAAGGCACTGTACGTGAATACTAATGATGCTGATTTCTGCTGAATGTGTAGTTTGATTCTATTTACCATTTCAGCTTCATAAGGAGCTGATAATGTGTGTCAATATGGAGTTAAGAGCTTGTTGCAGAGCCAAGAGGTGAAAAAATTTGTAACTTAAATTTCATGTTTCTTTTTCATATCAGTAGTAATTGAAGATAACACGTCTTTTTATTCCCGTTAGACAAATGACCATCAGACCAATCAGAGGTGTCTTAACTCACTGGCTGCCAATGGCGTCTGGAGGAGCTTATCAGTGAAAATCAGGCTTCAGATCATGGACTTTATCGTCATGACAACTGATCCAGTTAAGGAACAGAGGATGGAGAATGAGAGGAAGACAGCAGCTTATGATGCAACAAAGTTTGTGTGTGTCAGAGCTCACTAGCGAGCGAACGCGGTGTCTCTCTGAGCAAAGCATCATGGGATCGATCAAGAATAGAAAGAAAACAGCGAGAAAATATCCCTGTTGTTTCCTGAGTCACTACTGATGTTAACTTTCAGCTAAGAGGAAACCAAAGTCATGCAAACCTGTTTGGGACCACCTTGGAGTATCAGCAGCTCCTTGATGAGGATTGGCTGGTACACTTTTCCCAGAATGCTTCTGAGGGCTTCTCTGTAACGCTGACGCTCCTCAGAAGTCAACTCCTGCGTCTGAAGTTAGGAAGAAGAAGAAAACCCATTTCCTTCATCTCGACTGAAGATGATCATTCCTCTATTTCCTAGCACGTAGCTACGAGCTTCCTCCTTCTCTCCAGACGCGTTACCTTCCTCTCCGGCTCCCCCCTCTCGGCCCGATGGGGCCGGTATCCCAGCTGGCTCAGCGCCGCCATCAGATCGCCCAGATGCTGCGTGAACACCAGCGTGGCGAGAGACGCCACCTCCGCCAAACGTAACAGGACGTTCACGGTGGTGAGAAGGCGACGACCCGCCGCCGGCGCCTCACCACAGACGAGCTTTTCCACCAGGCGTCCGAATGCCGACCTGTGGGGGAGGGGGACACCCACCCCCGGAGCCAGGTAGGGGCACAGGCCCAGAGAAACCACGAACTGAAGAGCGGCGCCCACCGTCTTCTGCTGGCTGAAACTGAGGACATCAGGTGGTAAAGGTGGAGCCACCTCAGGGGGGGGTCGTTTACACGCGTAGGGGGGAGCGCTTTGCTGGAAATGTTGGAGTTCGACAGAAAGATGTCGTGCCAAGGCGAGGAGGAGGAGGAGACACTCCTGGACGAAGCTCCAGGTGGCGTCTGTGGCGTCGGTGGAGAACCAGTCCGCCTCGGACATGGCCCCCCCCCGCAGCGTCCTGGCCTCCTGCAGGCTGGAGTCGCTCTGGAGCCGCTGCAGCAGCGAGGCTCTGTTGGACCGGAGCGCCGCCGACAAGGCTTCACGCTGAGAGGCCCCGACGTCACGGAGAGACAGGTCTGCAGACGAGACGCAACGACCAGAAGAAGAGTTCTGACAGCTGGACAAGAAAACTCAGAGCAGGGCCCGGAGTACGGGGGGAACTTTTTTCTCAAGGGATCAATAAAGTCCTGCTCTCACTTATATATGAATTTTTTTTTATTTTTAATTTTTTTAATTTAAATAAAATGATTAAATCAGGTGCTTTGTGTGTCGAATAAACCGAATAAAATATACATATAAGGTGATAAAAAATTGGCACAAACTGAAAACAATTGTGATGCACAGCTGGCACAGGGGGATTCAAATGTTCAAGTGGGAGCAAACACATTTTTTTTTTTTTGGGGGGGGGGGGGTCCTGACCATGTGGAGCAAAATGAATTAGAATAAACTAGACTAATAATAATTAACACATTGTAGTGGTAAGAGCAGGTTTAAGGGATTAATAAAGTTACCTACCTACCAGTCTCATTACATGAAGTGTTATCATCGCGTGTCACCTGTTTAATTACAGTTTAGTAATCAAATTAATGAATGGTACAGTTATTACCATTCATAGGTCTCTAATGTCACGACATAACCACTAACCATACCCTCCGGCTGACGCCACTCGCGTCCGCCGGTCTGGACTCACCTCCGAGCGGCTGCGTCAGAACCTTCAGCGCCGTCAGGATCGCTGCGGTCATCTTTAGCGGAACTTTAAAGAAAAAATTCGCTAAAGTTTTTGAGAAACTTTAAAAACCTGCGTCAGATTCACCGCAGCTGTTCGAGACGAACCCGAACGGGACGCGCAGAGCGTCTCAAACTGGCGCATGACTGTGACGTCACGAACCTGCCTGTCTCTGATTGACCGGGCTTACCCACAAGCATCTTGAGTGCGATTGGTTAAACTCGTGAGATAGACATCAGGGTGAGCCAATCAGGGTAAGCCAGTTCAAACCCACCTAAATTCCAATTGGTAAAATATTTTTGCTTTCCTGAAGAAGGAAAAACTTGAAAATCAATTATTATTTAAATGTTTTATATCAACTCAATTTACTGTAAATGTAATGCTATTACATTTTTACATATTTACGTAAGTCGTGTATTTTCTTTTAATCAATTTGAATAAAACCTGGACTTGAGGCTGAATTATTGTCCTGCTTCTATGATCAAAGTTGCTCTATAATTATTTAATTGTAATCAACCTGACTGACAGCAGTGGATGAGTCAGGGCTACCAGGCAAGTTTAAAGCCTGGATCTACCAGGATGGCATCTTGGCAAAACTCTTCTGGCCACTGCTGGCCTACAATGTGCCAATGACCACAGTCGAGTGCTTCGAAAGGAAGGTCAGCTGTTTCCTGCAGAAGTTGTTGGGCCTACCATTAAGTCTCAGCAGCATCGCCTTGTACGGGAAGAACACCAAGCTGAAACTGCCCTTCAGCAGTCTGACAGAGCAAGAGAAGTGCTGCTGTATAGGGACTCCAGCGACAGCAAAGTCTCTTCGGCCGGCGTAGAAGTGAGAACCGGCAGTAAGTGGAGGCTCACGAGGCATTTCACCTGGTTGAGTCCCGCTTGTGCCACAGTGAGCTGGTGGGAACAGTGGCATCTGGACGCACCCTGAGACTGCCCTGCAACAAGTCCCAGGGAAAGGAAAGGCATCAGCTGATCCAACAGGAGGTCCAAGCAGGGGTGGGGGAAGCCCTTTGCAGTCAGGCTGTGGTGATGCGGCAGCAAGGGGCATGGACCCGACGGGAAGAGGTAGCTGACTGGAAGATATCGTGGAAGATATCGTATGGAGATCTGAGCCACACCGGATCAAGTTCCTCATTCGGTCAGTGTATGATGTCCTCACAAGCCCATCTAACATCTCCCGCTGGGGCTTGCCAGAGAGCCAGATGGCTTGAGCACATCCTGACCTGTGGCCCAGAGGCACAGGGAGATGGGCACTACCACTGGCGCCATGACCAAGTGGTGCGGGTCCATCGCCTTCGTTAAGGCTGGGGAGAAGCCACAGCAGCACCGGAGTCAACCAGGGGGGCTGCTGGCAACAGCTCAGGACTGGCAGCTGAAGTTCGACCTAGGGAGACAGCTCAAAATTCCCGGAAAACGTCCCAGCGACCACACTCAGGCCAGACACAATCCTGGTGTCAGAAATAACAAGGCCAGTGGTCCTGCTGGAGCCGACTGTCCTCTGGGAAGACCGGATGGAGGAGGCATTCGAGAGAAAGAGGGCCAAGCATGAGGAACTGGCAGAGGAATGCCGAAGCAGGGGTTGGAGGACCCGATGCAACCCCATCAAGGTAGGATGCAGAGGAATTGTTCTCCAGTCACTCATCAGGACAGTCGGGACGTTGGGAGTGAAGAGACTGCCCATACATACATGAACATGCGTCAATATGTGACCGAGCAGGAATTATGTTGCATGTTTTTGTATTATTTTGCAAAACCTGAGTCAATACGAGGCAAAAAAAGACATTTCAATCAAGTTCTGTGATCTTTCAATGGTAGAGATTTCCACATCCTGACCAGGATCAATAACTTCCTGAAGTTGGGCCAACAGTTGCTTTTGATATCAATGTTTAACCATGAAAGTGGAAAAACTTTCAAGTATGGAAAATACTAAACATTTTGTCAAACTGCCTCTGAGAAATGACACAGACACAGTAAATGTGGGAAAAAAATCTTTCTGGTGATGGCTGCATTTATTTACTTTTTTCCACGTACATAAAACCATGTGCAATGCAGACATAAATGACTATCTAATCCAAAAAAAAAAAAAAAATCAATATAAACAAAAATTTATAATACAATGGAGAAAAAAAAATCCTCCATACCTTCTAGCAACAAAGCAATCGATTTTTTTTTTTTTTTTTTTACACCTTATCAAGTTTTGTACCAATACCCTTTATTGAAAGAAACAGAGCTTATATACATATTACAAAACTCAGACACGCGTTAAATCAGCAAGCTGTGGCCAAGAGTCCCTGGGTGTAGAGGATTTAAGAAAACAAAATTAGATAAACCTTGTTCTACTGACTACAGTACACACACCCATGCCTTCAGTGCATTCAACCGCTCCATCAACACTAATTACAAACATAAATCTGTTGGCTTTGCAGGTTTTACTGGTAGGAAAACAATGTGCTATTTGAAAGGATAACTTCACAGCCTTGTAGCGTTTCCACTACTACAGGTTTCACTGGTTTGTCTGTCTGTTCAAACCAACAGCAAACCAGCGGTGGAACGTAGGTATGCAGATCTGACCATTTTCACTTGAATCAATCTGCAGGAATACAGTGCCCCCGGTATACGTACTTCATGTCATCCTACTTCTGTTTCCAGACTTTGATGAGGGGATCAGCACTGTGGGCCAACAGAGTGATGTAGCTGGCTGTTCATTGGATGAAATATGGCTCCTCTCTCATCTTATTTTGAAAGACCGTCAACGATTTTGACTGAGCAATGAAGAAAATGTACCAAAAATGAACTATCTTTAATGCGATGCGTGTTTGAATGGTGTGCATGAAGAAATACATAAACCGTTTAACAGTTTCTTTGACATAAGGAAAGAGAATCAGTTTAAATATGCAGACTGTGAGAGGAAGGTTTTTTAGTTGCTTGCCAATAATGAGTTCAAAGACTTCGCATGACCCCCTCGAATTTAATCTTTTCAATAACGTAAGTTTAAAACCAACGTACATAAGATGATGCATCAGTGTCTCAAAGTTTTTATAAAAATCTGTTAAATTCGATTCAACATAAGTAAAGGAAATGAGCCGAGTTGGGACGACGGTCACATGTGGTCACAACCACTTCACTCTGTGGGACAAAACATTTTTCTCTTGGCGTTGGCTCAACAGTTACTTCTGATCATACTGATGGACAAATTTGTTTTAAGATTTTGAGAGTAAAGACAAAAAAAAAAAAAAAAAGAGGAAATAATATACATCTGCTGCCAATACCAGTAAATTTGCTGAAATAATGTACAAAACTTCAAACTTTACAATTCCTCTAACCTCGAGGACATGTTGAAATCAACAGTTTTTATTATGATGACACATGTTTTCTTGCGTGTGTTTTGATTGATTCTCAGTGCTAACTCAGTTTGTCCTCTTGTTATTTACCCCAGCAGCAGCCCTGAGAGCGCGTTCAGGTCTCTCATGTACGGGTTGTCGCTCAGGATGCGGTCGATTCGCTGCTTCTGGTCGGGAAAGATGTCGTACAGCTGCCGCTTCAGCTCCGACGTTTCTCCGGGTGACCGTTGAGGTGGGGGCGAGGGGGAAGGGGAACGGTGGGACGGGTGTCTTTCCGGAGGACCGGTATGGGGCCAGTGTGTGGTGTGGTGGGGTATCAGGGAGGGAGGGGGCCTGACCATGGAGGTGGGGGTCTGGGGAGCGGAGTGGAGGGCTTGCATGTAAATGGGCTGCTGCTGGGATGACGGCCGTAAGTCTGGGGCCTTCAGGGGGGGAGGTGTACCTGGAGCCCTCCTGACAAAAAAAACAAAAAAACAAGAGTGAGTCGAAGAATACCACGGAAAAGATTCAGAAATTTATCATAAAAAGGTCAACATGGTATTTTCTCCATGAATCGTCATAAAGTCGTCATTTGAAATGGTTTTTCCAACATAGAGGGAGTTCCATGAGGACCTGTTGGTCCTTTCTCTCATCAATGAGAGAAGGTCAAGGGTTAACAAAGCTGTCATTGAAGCAAAGGGTGGCTCCTTGGGAGTCGCACAAGCGTGTTAAAACGTCAATTATGAATAAAACCAATTTACTGAAACACATCATAGAGGCCTAATAATCATTTTATAAAGACATATAAGAATCAGTCGTGTTCGTGTGAACAGAACCTTCCACACCTGTTGTCTTTACGCAGGAACACATCAAGATGGGGTCCATCTCTGCCCAGTGGGTCATCAGGAATCATGAAGTGATCCTCCACAAACGTGAACTGGAGTAGTCTGTCAACAGAAAAGAAAGACGTGACACTGAGTACACCGCCGACCAGTCACAAGGAGCTACAAGATTTCTTTGGTAGAAAAGGAGATCTGATCACCTTACTGCATGATTTACAGAGTTTAGTGATAATGAGGAAGATTTAGTTTTGACATTTAGTTTGAATGGGACTGCTGGTAATCAGGCCGACGTGTCTAATTCAGTTCCAACCAGTTATGACTGCAGTGTGGTAGTAACTGGAGTTAGCAGATAATTATTTCACTTCAATCATTTTATTTTTCCTGGACAAATTCTGATTGAACCTTTTCTATTTGAGAGATTTTTTGTTCTTCAAGCCGTTTCTTCCCTCGACGTGACAAAAGTTGGTGTTTAACATACTGTAAATCAAAAACTGTAAATGTGTTATTTAGTTTTCTAACATCATTCATTGTAATTCATTCATCATCCTGAGTGAATTGTTAACAGGCAGTGACTGACTGACCTTTCTTGAATGATCTTGCGCCACGTGTCCGATGTGTCGACGAAGTCCCTCAGGTTGTCATTGGTCACGATGATTCCACCCGTCTTTTCTGCCAAGTGGAGCAGGAACCTGGTGCAGAAAAGTCACAGACAGCATGTGTGACGCCACATTTTCCCAGTTTTAGACTTGTGCATTCTGTCTGAATGTGTACCTGTCATCATGTGAGGAGATCCTCTGCCCACAGACCTCTCTGGAGGGAGTGAAGGAGAGCAATCTCAAGTCTTCTAACTGGTTCAGGAAATGTTGCTCTGAAATAAGAAAACAGGGATTTTAACCTCATGATAATAACAAAGACAAGAAAAGAATCTTACATCATGGAAATACTTTTTGGAACATTAAACAAAACAATAATTGATTCTAATACCTTCCGATTAAATGTGTTCTACAAAATATCTGGACCTGAAAAAAAACAAAAACGTAACACTGCCAGTACAGCATGTCTTCTCCTTCACAGCCGGTTTTAAGTGTGCAGTGTTTAACTTTTGCTGCTAAAGGATAATAATGAAAATAATATTGATTTAGTTAAAACAAAAACAGTATTTGTATTCAAAAACATGTTCACAAATATCTTATTAACTTAATTTTCTCCTACATCAGCCCCAACACCTATCAGTGTTACGTGCAATAGCACACTCTCAGACACTGATCTTGATCGTCGTTATTCACAAGAGAGACTTCGTAGCAGGATCACATCAAGAATTTATTCAATCTCTCTTGTGAACTTTCTGGCAATTCTGTAGGACAATTGTAAAAAAAAATAAAAATAAAAAAACTTTTTCGCATAGCAGTAAAAAAATAACCTTAAGATATGTATCGTGTATTAAATTGTATTATTAAATTATTATTAAATTAAAATTATTACATTGTTACATTAAATTAAAATTGTTAATTTTAAATTAAATTCAAATTATTAAATTATTATTGAATTTAAAAAAAAAAAAAGTGTGTTTATGCACATTTTCCTCGTTTTAAATAAATGAATAAAAAACTTAACTATTTATAAAATGGAACACATGTGAAAGAATGAATCAGGAAATAACGGGGCTTTAACTGGGTAACTGAGCAGTGTAATATAAAACAGGTTGGACTTTGTGGTTTCATTGAGCTCCCTTCAGCTTTGATGTGGCCTCGTCGTCAGCGTGTGTTAGATTATTACTAGACGTAGTATAGAAGGAAGTATATGCTGAGGGCCAAACCTGTGAACACTATCAACACTGTTCAGACCTGCACAAGTACCTGTCGTGAGCCGGTCTCTCTTCTGACGCCACTGAGGGACAAACACGGTGATCTCCCTGTGGCCTCGCTTCCAAAAGGTTTCCACCGCCAGCGCTATGCCTCGACAGGAGAAGAACCGATGGAGGCCGTGACTGCAGAGGTGAGGATGAAACAGGAAGGACATAGTGAGGAGAGCATTATTGAGATTGATGTGAAAATTTCTGACCTCTGTATATTAAGTTCATTTAATCAACTCAGAAAACAATATGAATGCAGTGAAATTGTCTACATCAGATTTCAATACACCTACGGTACTTTAGAGACAGTCCTCACGTAGTTAATGAAATCTGAGACACACCCGTCCACGATCAAACCGGTCTGCTTTAGTGTTAAATATATGCAATAATGGACATACTTGAAATTATCTGAAACTTGAGTGTGGAGGCTGCCTACACCCTAATATAGTCATGGCTGGCTGCATTATAATGTTATGGTGTAAACCCCCCCCCCCAGTTAGTCTTATCTCTCTCACCATGACACTCATGGTGTTAAATCCAAGACAAACAGGAACTTTGCGTAGTTTCAACCATTTCTCTCTGCTTTACTCTGATTCTGTGTGACTGGTGTCCAAAACACACGATCAGAAAGTAAATTGTTCCTGAAACATCTCAGTGATGCTGTGGTCGTCCAGAAGAATCCTTTGTTAGTGTGCGTGGGCTCTCACAATGTTCTCCTGTTTGTACCAACAACAATAAAAGCAGCAATAATGATCATTACTAGTGTGGATAGCCCAGAGGATGAAAGTTCTTTTAGAATGGTGTGGGTGTGGTCATGCTTCAAACATGAAACAAGAAGTTGTCATAACTGCCCCAGTATTATCCCAACATCACATGTAGGGATTTACATTTTGATAAACCACTAAAGATGAACATACTGTCTTCCGGTTCAGTAAGAACAGTTCTAACCAGTTAGTCATAGGTTCTGGTGAAGATTGTGAATTTTGTAACGGTGTGTCTGTGGCCGTGCATCAAATTCTAATGTTTTTGTTTGTTTTTTTCCATTTTAATTATGGGATGCGCAGCTGGTGAAATAAAATGCTTGGATTTATCATGAAAAGAAATAAGAAAAATACTGAAACTACTTCCCACTGTAATATTAGTACTGAGAAACACATCAAGAAACAGTCATACGTTAGTTTCTAATGACCTACTACTCAGTAGTTTAATAGCTCCTCCTGGTGTTTCATGTAAGTACTGCATCATAATCAACATATTATTATTATAAATTCTGTCATATCATGTCATTACTAGCCTCAAGATTATAACTCTATGATGTCACTGCAGTAGTTATTATAAATACTACAAATTACAACCGAACTACACTCATTTAGATGAGTTCACTCATGAAAAAGTATCAGCAAGATACCCACAATCCCTGGAACAAAATCCTGGAGATTTAGTTGCTGCAACAGCAAAGAAGTAATAAAGTTTTGTTTAACAGGAATGGTCAATTCTGAATCACTCATGCTTTCTGGAAAATTCAGCATTTATCAAACGTGTACTTTCTTCCCTTCAAGTAAAGCATCCCTGACTCACTGATGTAAACAAACAAACAAACAAACAAACAAATAGAAAAAAAAAACCCGCACATGATGATGAAGACTACATATGTAGATAAAAATGTAATCACACATGCTGTAACAGCTTTTTTATTCAAAAACTACACACCTGATATGGCTAATTTTTGCATAATACTTTGTTTAAATATTAATAAAAAGATGTCTTCAGTTTGGGTGGCACAGTTGTTACACACACACACACACACACACACACACACACACACACACACACACACACACACACACACACACACACACACACACACACACACACACACACACACACCAGTTTACAAAAGCGCCAACCCTTGTGTGACACTCAAATAAGAGTCGTCATCGTGTGTAAACTCACGCCATGGCCACGTTGCTGCCGTCGATGATGACGTGTCTGAGCTCCTGACAGCCCGGCTCGTTGGGCAGCTTCAGCGTGTAGGGGGTCTTCAGAGCTTGGTGGAAACGAGCCATGCCGGTCACCAGAGGCAGCGGGGGCTCGTTTGCAGGAGGGGTCCTCGCTCCGATCCTGTGGAAGCCCACGTGGCCTATGGTCTGGTAGGCAGAGGCTGAGGGCCGCATGATTGGTTGAGCAGACTGAGAGAAGAACAACACAAATAAATAAATGTCTCATGATCCAAAGAGGATTTTATGCATTTGTATATTCTCATTACAAAAGTCACAGTAATCCTTAATTCTCGAGAACTGTTTGGTCCAAAAAAGGACCAATATAATAAACTTTATATCTATGGATAGGTCTGAAGTAATGGAAAAGATCTGATGCATTCAAATAAAAAAAAAAATAATTCTGTATTACATTTTTTTTTACATGTTTATGAGACGGCTCTTTTTGGACCCGATTAGTTAATGTGTGTAGAAATTTTAATCTGTTTCAGCTGATAAAAATGTTCACAAACATCTTATCTCCAATCAAAGAGGCTTCCTCAATTCTGGCAGTATTTGATGAGGAATGAGGAATTCAAGTATGCACACCCCAGCAATGTTACCATACAGATGTTTAGGGTTCAGTTACACAACAGCTGGTCTTCAGAGCGGTAAATTTTGAAAATTTATACCCTACTGGTGTCATGTGAACGGGCAAAACCAACTCTGGCTGGACAAAGTGACAACACAGCGCTGCTTAGTGCAAACCCATTACAGGTTCTGCTGGCTTTTCCACACACAGACAGCAAGCAGCCTAGAATTACCAGAATACCACTGTAGACGTTCTGAACCACTACTGTGACCTGCTTCTGTGTTCACCAGGACTGCATCGACATATACAGTATACACGGCTCACAAGAATTAAGGACACAAGTCAAACATACAGTTCTTGATCAAATTATTCCAATTGTAACTCTTTACTGATGTACACTTTACATCAGCAAAGATCTCTTCTCTGTGTCCATTTATATGAATCCACAACTAAATATGATAGCATTTTTGCTAAGGCAGTGGCCATGATTTATTCAAACTTCCTGGAAACTTCCTGGTTTGGTTTGGAAACTTCCAAAAAACTTAAAAAAGAGTGGTTAGGGGACTTGAATAGAAAGGAAATTTTTCTCCCAATCCAGGAATTCTATTTAATCTCATACATTTGAAGGGTATTATAATTTAGTTTCATTACGCTAAAAAACAAAAAAAAACATGCTTAACCCTTGATCAAAGTATATGTTCTTTGGAGTGCCACAATATTATTAAACAGTGTCATCAAGGACAAAAACTAGTTCCATAATAATTTAGTTAATAACCACAAAAATGATCTTTATCAACATAAATTAAAATATTTATGGTTATACTGTGGGTCATTTTATATCATCAAAAATATTCATCAATATTAAAAATGAGTGATCTCTGTCAGGCCTGGGTGTGATTTTTGGTTAGAGATGAGACCGTACTGACATTCAGAATATAACTAAAACCAGACCTTGGTTTTCGAACGCTTTAGACATCGAACAAACCGGAATTCGATCAACAAATTCGGAATTTCTTTGTCTTAAAAGTCGAACAAAATTTGGAAGTCGAACGCGAAACAAACGCCTTTTTCTCGCCACCAAGTGCGAGAAAAAGGCGAGAGAAAACGTGACGATGATGTGTTTTAGTTCACTGTATTCAATAATTTTTCAATAACACACACACACACACACACACACACACACACACACACACACACACACACACACACACACACACACACACACACACACACACACACACAGGAGGGAAACGTCAGGGAAATACCTACGCTGGGATTAGAAGCATATGAGCTGGTGTTGGTGGTCAGCCACTGGGGGGCGCTGCGCAGCGCTGTGACATTCTCCACCTTCACTGGACCTCCTAAAGTTTGAGTCCCCCCCCGCGTGAGATAGTCCCTCTGTGAGATGCCACCCCCTCCCCGGGTCAAGTAGTCCGTTCTGGATCCTGACTGGGTGTCCAGATGCGGTACCGTCATCATACAAGACGATTTGGTATCGGCTCTTTTGGCGTTTACCGGGATGACATCATCCTCATCGTCGATGGTGATGACCTCGTAGCTCCGTGCCCCTCCCTGAGCACTAGAGCTCCTCTTGATGGTGATCGCCTGGAAGAAGAAAACAAAAAACAGGATGAATCACACAATTTGGAAAACATCAAACTTAATAAGAAATAAATATCTTATGATATTTATTATATACGCACATCTTTTAACATAAAGCCCACTAGTTAACACTCTTCTGGTAAATAATTAATATAGGAAGATGTTGTATATTGTTTACTTACAGCAAAACAATGAAAACTTTCTGATTTTCTCTTTCTTTCGATGGCAAATAACATGTCTATCTAAGAACATCATGGAGAACATGTGACTCTGAAACACGGTAATTCATGATATTCTAGAAACTGAAACGCACAAATGCTCAGAGAGAGTTTGAAAAGGATATTAGTGCTCCTCACAGAGAGATGTTGTGTTAATCAAAGGAAAATGCGTCTGTTTTTCTGCGAGCGTTCACCTGTTGGGTGCTGGTCTCGCTGCTGCTGCACTGCCTCCGATGCCCCAGACCGTTACTGCTGCTGCTGCTCTGCTGGTTGGACTTCATGTTTTCTTTAGATCGGCCCGGGTCGACCAACGCTCTGTTTCGCTCGTGCTCCTTCCCTCTGAAACGAGAGGAGGGCGACGAAGACGAGGGAGCCTCCAAAGAGCACATCGAGCTCAACTGTTTGTCCTTTTTGTCTCTGCTCGTCTCCTCAGAATGTTTGGTCTCCTCAACAATCTTCTCCAGAATAAGGAAAGTATCCTCTGTCTGTCCCGTCTCCTTGATGACACGCTCCACCAAGTCCTGCTGGTATCCCATGGTTCTGAGGGGGATGACATTGACAGGTGTTTAGGTACTAGAAGACAAATGTAAGGCAGTGATTATGGGGTCTCCTATAGTTCTCTCTAAAGCGAACATTTGATATCGTGGAATGACTTCTGTTTGGTAGTTGTAAAGAATTGTTTGGTATTGATTAATTGCTCATTGACACAACCACACACACACAAACACACACAGTTCTTTTATTACTGTACTTTGAATAATAATGGTAACATGCTCATTTATTATTAATGACTGATTTTAGCAAAGAATCTTCCCTCCTTTAAACATTTGTGCCCTCTTAAAATTTTTAATTTTAATAATGACAGTGTTTCTCCTACCGTTATATTTTGGGGCACCCCATTTCATTTAGTCATCTTTCCTATATAGAAGAGGTCTATTGAGACCTTTAATTAAAAAAACAAACAAATTATTATTCTAACAACATGTCGCGCCATCCACCTGAGAAGTGGATAAAAGTCTTAATTTGCATGTGACAAATTAAGAATGATTAATACTAGGAGGACAAATAATTTCCTGTACAGGGGATCAATAAAGTTGATTTCTTCTTCCTAAACTGGAGGGGGTACAGGTCAAACCATCAACCTTTTGATCTATAGTGAACTGCTATACCACTTAACTATAGTGTGTTAAGGGTAATATTAATGCTCATTAACTATGTTGCACTGTGATGTGCTGACAACATGTCTGTAAATCAGCTGGGACACAGGGAGCCTCAGAGCGACATCCCACCAATCATGTTAGTCTTTTATGACAGCGGTCCCCAACCTTTTTGGCTCCACGGACCGGTTTCATCTAAAGGCAATATTTTCACAGACCGGCCTTCATTTGCTGGATAATCGTTAATGACGCCAGAACAGCTGTAGTCTAATAATAAATCAGTGGTTTTATGTGAAATGCAGACATTAACAGACAATAAACAACCTTTTTTTATTTAAATTGATGATCAACATGTCTGTAAATGAAATAATTGTAAGAAATAATTAGATTAAAAACTCGATTGAAGTGACGGCACTGATGAGGTTTATTTTGAAATATAGCGACTTACAATCAGTGCATTCAACGTAGGAGAAATACTGATCATTTCCAATCAAAGGGTGAACAAGTCAATCAAATAATAATAATTTCAATAATGAGAATTAGTGGTTGGGGACCTCTGATCTAGGGGTAACGGGAGACAATGACACCTGAAGTGTGTTCTTGACGTCCGGTCTACTCCAGTTTGCTTTTCTTTACGGTCACTTCAGAAAATCCCACTTCACAGAGACAGGAGGTTGGAAATGGAATCAGGGATTAAGATACTTTCTGGGCGATCTCAGGATAATCTGTCTTGACATTAATCGAAAACACTGGCGCAGTTGTGGGCACTTAATTTAGGGGCTGGTAACCTGTCACGTGACCCAGACCTGTCAAGCGGGACAGACGCACGCATTCATCTGTGTGCCATTCAGCACAGGCGTCACTTTTCAAAATAAAACATCTTTCAGATTCCGAAATAAATAAAACGGAAGTAATGCAAATTATTTTTTCTTTCTATGCGGCCCGGTACCAAATGACCCACGGACCGGTGCTGGTCCGCGGCCCGCCCGGGGGTTGGGGACCACTGGTTTATGATATACACACATAATAATCAAAATAAAATGAGACTTGAGTTAAAATTTCAATGTTTCACCTTCTCTCTCCTCCTCCATAATAATACATGAGAATTTTTAATTTTCAAATTTTTTTCCATCGCCACACAAAAAAAAGTTCTGAGGTCATCTAATCTCTAAACAGAATCGTGAACGGACAACAGACATGTCAGGTGACACTTCTGGACCAATGACTACATAACCTGGTTATTCCTGTAAGGACTCACCCACAAAAGCCATCGTGAACTCACCTGAAAAAATTAACCAGGCAGCGGAGGTTGGTTTCGGGGCTGACCGTCTCCCCGTCATCGGAGGCTCCTTCGCTGGAGTCCAACATGATTGGACCGACTCCTGCGTTGGCTTTAGCTGACGAGGACAGAGCCGAAGCGTGTGAGGACGTTCTGGATCTACAGCTGCTGCTGTTCTCGCGCCCTTCTCTGTCCCTCTGTCGCTCCCTCTCTCTCGTCCTCTCTGGTGAGTCGTCCCTCCGCTCCAGAGAATACTGTCTCTTCGTATCGCGGGTTTCACTCTCGGATGAGCGCCGCTTGTGTGAAGGTCGAGTTCCGTTGAACAGGACGGTCTCCAGACCCGCGGCTCCTTCTACTTTGCTCTCTCTGCCAGCGGACGCCACTCTGGTGCTTTTTTCCTCGAAGCTGGTGTCCAGGATGCGGTTGGAGAGTTCTGTCACGGGGGTGCTGCTCTGAGAACGGTCCTGGTCGATCTCCACCACGTTGGGATGCAGCGTGTGGTTGAGATGAGCCTAGAACAGAAGAGGATAACATGAATTTCCGTTTTGACCTCTCATGGGGTGGTGCTAATAAACTGTAGAACATACAATGGACATTTTTCCTGATGGAAATCCACATAACATTAACCTGCACATGTGGTATGGCACTAGTTATGCTTTATGCGATTTTTTTAAATGATATTAATGCTCAAAGAGGTTTTCTATGGGTGGTTCAGGGACACAGCCTGAAACCTTGAAATAAACTAAACAGAAGAAGCTGAAAAGAGGGTAAAAAAACCCCATTGGATTTATGTGGATGGGTCCGTGTGTCCAAGCTCTGGACATTCCTGAATTCACCACCGAGCTTCTTGGATTTGTTGGTATTGAGGGCACCGTGGCATCAGGTGCTGGATATTTTTGATGAGGCCCATAAACCTTGCTTTATCCGCAAATTTGTTGATATACAAGTCGGAGGCGATCCAGAGAGGATGAACGGCTGGGTTGAAGATGAATCAGGGACCAACCACTGGAAGCACTTCATAATGGTGGGGGTGAATCCAATGCAGTTAGGAGTGTTTTTGAATCTGGTGTTAAAGCTTGTTGAATAACTGCCAGACGTTGGGAAAGACTAGTGCACCACTAATCACCACTACCACTCACTACCGCTCACTACCGCTCCCAACATTGAAAAATTCTTTGATATATAGCTGTTAATTTATCTTCAAGAACAAAAAAACGCTCATTGTCCGAGATGACGAATCCCAAATGGAGCGATACGCTGCTGGCTCCAGGCACTGGTGGCTCAACAGTGATCGGCTGCGATAAAACCAGAAGTAGCTGCTTTTAAAAACAAAGGAAAGAGTGAGAAGCTCTGCAGGTGGTGGAGTGTCTGGGGTTGATATCCAGTGGGTAACCCTGGCCCCATTTCCAGCCAATAGCTCAACAAACTCCACCGTCGTCAGTCAGGTGTTCCGCTGAAAGTGGTCAGCGTCCAGATGCAGCTCCTGGAACAGCCAGTGCTACTGCCCCAGTTCAGAGGAGGGGAGGATGCTGGGTGCCCAAACTCTACGGCGGTGACCTTGTGTCGATTGTCAGACTCCCACAATAAGTACAAAACATCTAGAGTGACAAAATCCAACATGCTGGAACAACCCTGATGCAAAGACAGAACCAGATGCTTTTCTGGGTGTGGAAAATCCCTGAGAATCCAAATTTGGGACCCCCCCCCCCACCAGCCTCAGTACTGAAGAAGTCTCTTGGGTGAGTTCAACATAAACACCAAACCCCAAAAAAAGGAAAACATCTGTTGAATCCGGCTACAGCGAACGACCGAACAACAGATGAAGGCACCGAACAACAAGCAAAAAACACAACATCGCAACTTCCTAATCCTACCTACACATTAGATACTTCTGACTTGCAGGTTAACCTATTCTGTAATAAATAAAATTGAAAAAGATGTGAACTGACCACGGCAGCTGTGTTTGTTGTAGTGGGGCTGTGAGCCAGTCCAAGTAACTCTTCCTTCAGGGCGCTGGGCAGCAGAAGAAGCTCCATCGTGTACTTATCATCCCGCTCCTCCACGAAGGACTTGAACGCTCGTTTCACCGTGGGCTCTCGGTCGATGGGCAGACTTTGCTTCTCCTGGATTAAAAAAACACACATTGTCACTCAGCTAATCTGACAATTGCTTTGCTATTTACATTAATAAATCTATAAATAATAACTGCCAACATTTTTTACTCCCACCAGCAAGACAATACATTTATTAGCACAACATTTGAAGAGGGCCAATCTGCATATTTGAGAAGCTGAAAGCAGGTATGAAAACATTATTGGAGTAATTATTTCAGCTGTGTTTTGGAATATTTAAATGTTCAGCTGTGGAGTTGTCAAGTCTTCTTAAATTGCTAGATTACAAGACAAAATGCCCTTTATAAAGTTACCGAAATGTTAGTAGCAAACCCTCTGCCACTGAAGCTTCCACTTTCTAAAAATAATCTTCAATCATTATCAACTCACTGCCATCACTAACAGAAAGTAGGGTGAAGATCCCAAGTACATTTCTGGAGCTACAGCACAGAGCAGCCTATCCAAAAGAAAGTAACCAGTAGACTGAAAAAAAAAAAAAAAAAAGGAGGAATTGTCTTAGAGGAACCACAACAGAAAGCATTAGGTAGTTGCTAAAGAAGAGGGTCAGTTCAAAAATTGATGTCCCACTCTAATTCCTACAAAAAAAAAAAAAAAAAAAATTTACATTCATGAATTGGCATCGATACAACTCAAGGGACTAAAACACTCAAAACAAGGACCAACGCAGTCAGAGACTGCAAAATCCCACGACACCTCTGGATTCAAAATTTTGCCCTGCCCTGAAGATTGTGCTCTGACTTACTGTCATAGATCAAAGCACTAGCTTTGATCTATGGTCTTACTCACACTGGCCTTATCCCTCATCTTTCTATCTTATCTGGTTCCATGAGTGTACAAAAGTTGAAATTTGACCTTGACCTAGTTTTCTCAAGGTCAAGGTCATCCTCTCATTTTCATCCCCTTTGCTGCCTGAGTCATGTGTTCTTTGTTTCATCTTTCTATCTGGATGAACGGACGGAGTGAACACTGACAATCACAATACATCACCGCTTTGAAGAGGGATGGAATAAGGGTGAGCAAATGACTGAACATGTTTATCCACGCCTGAGACTTAAATACTGTGACACATGTAAAGTACCCCTACCTGGAATAATGCTACAAATTGTTGAACTCTGCTCTGGGCCATCACCACGGGTTCCGCACGGCCCAACAACCTCAAATGGCCGGGTTCAGGCACCTGAACTTCAGCACTTGTGTCCCGAATAAGTCTGTCCAAGAACAGACCCCGGGCACCAGCAAAAATACAGTGCATATCCACCGGGTACCATTCTTCTTTTCTCAGTTCAGGGTTGCAGAGTCCTCGAACATATTCCTGAAAGAGGACAAGAAAAACTGTTACCGTTAAGACTTATGTTGTCTGAACAGTCCACAATCTGTTTTAGGAAAACATTTAATTCAATCAAGACTCCTCACCACTACAGGTACATCACAGATGATCTTATGTACACCAAGAGGCAATGGAGGGTGGCTGGTTTTAAATAAGATGGTAAATCGACAATTTAGCCAAGATGCTTGTTTTTTCTGCCTGCAAAGCTGGCCAACAAAACCAGTCAGTGATGCTCTAAGGAGGTACACCTTTGGTTGGTTGCACAGACTTCCAAGTCATAATCAAATTGCACTGACTGCTGGTAGGTACCAGGACGAACCCCTCAGAGAGATTGTCAGACGTGGTGCTGTGGGCACGAGGTCCCTCCAGCTGCAGGACAATAATCAGCTTCATGTGGCCCGAGTGTGTAGCCAGTTCTTTATTCCAGAAGACAGTCATCAATGATAAACTCAGCAAAGAAATGAGTTGGTGGAAGAATCGTGAATGTTTAGATGTTTGCAAGGGTACAAAGGTTGTAGGAATCTTACAGTTCTAAACATTCAGGTCCTAAGACACCATCTGCTGACTCATCAAGAGCATGGGGAGGACAATAAGAGATGCAGGGCTGTACACATTACTGGGTCCCATTATTTGATGCGATGAAATGAGTTGCTCTGGTTATGGTAATTATTTGTACTTTGATTGTTAATGTAATTTTGAAACGAGCTCTCAGTGGGCTCATAACTTAAGCATCTGTTCATTGTAATAATGCATCCCTTCATCCCTTGTCTTTTGTCATTGCTGTTTTTAAATACTTTGTTGTATAGAATGTTGAGTTACATTTCTTGTGTGAAATATTCATTCATATTTTTATTACCTGCCAAAGCATCATTTTACCAGAAAGGCTGTTTTTAATTTTCCCCTGCATCCCTCTGACTCCTTCAATTGTTTAGTCTTTAGTTTGGTTACGTTTCAACCTATAAATGAAGATCAAATTTTGTTTTCACACAGTCAACTTGAAATTTTAGTCAAAATGTAATTTTATTGCTTTACAGTTTTGTATATTTAAAAGTATGCTGTTAACTTTTAGGTTTCACCAGTAGTGCTTAGTGCTAAAATAAAAAATCCCATGACCAAGGAAGAAGGCCATGGAAGTACAAGTCTGACAAGAGCTACAAAGTTTTTTTCTGAGGCTCTGGGACACTACAGAACCCCTCTATCTACAAATGGAGAACACAATATATTGTAATAATACCTCTCAGAGATAGTGGAGAAGTGAAGAATTCACAAAACATCCAAAGGAAAATAAAATCCAAGGAACTGCAGGCCTCTCTCATGTTAAAAGAGGACAGTCTTTCGGGCTCCACTATGTCAAATTCTGACTGAGGATTTATTGAATGTTTCTTAGTTTTTGTGGCATGGTCAGTAAAAATTATACAGTTTTTTTGAAATCACTGGAGTGTTTACATAAAATATGACCAAAAACCTGTCTCTTTCTGGTCTGTGTTGTCAACTTATCTGAAACATTTGCATAAGTTTTTGAAACACTTCAATGTCTTAAACACAACCCACCACAAAAAGTTTACCATGTTGACAGTGATGAAATAATACGCTTGACATTTGGGAGTCAAATCCAACTCAATTCACCACACACACACACACACACACACACACACACACACACACACACACACACACACACGCTTTTCTTTAACTTAACTGCATGTCGTTTACCTGGTAGAGTTGTTATTAAACACCATTCTTCATATCATTGTTTACGTAACTTATACATAACTAATTATGCACAGGTAACATCTGCATGTCTATTGGGTGATTAAATGGTTTTTTTTTTGGTCATAATTTAGGAGGTTTGGGGGTTTTTGGATTAAAATGATTTTAGTTATTTTAAATGGGGAAAATTAGTTTGACTTACGAGCTCAGTCACAGAATGAATTAAAATAGTATTTCATGGTACTACTGTACACCCACATTTTTCTTCAAAAATCAGAAGAAGTGGTCTCAAATGAAGAATTGCTGCCAAAAATGATATTTCTAACATGGAAACAAGGGGAAATGTTCATTTTTGCACAAAAACAGAAAGAAAGAAAAGGCAACAACTGCTCTGGACTGATGAGTCAAAATTGAATATATTTGGCTGTAGCAGGAAGTTCGTTCAATGTAGGGCTGGACTGCTGTACAATAAAGAGTGTCCGTAGGCAACAGCAAAGTGTCCCTTACAAATTTAGGGTGGTATTTCTGCTAATGGATTTGGACATTTGTTCAGGATTAATGGTGATAGTTGGTGTGAGAGAAGAGGATGCAAAGGACAGGGTTAGATGGAGGCAATTGATTCGCTGTGGCGACCCCTGAAGGGAAAAGCCGAAAGACAAAGAAGAAGTTCAGGATCAATGGTGATGGTTAATGGTACGGTCAGATACGTATCAGGGAACCATCTGGTTAGCCCCAAATTTATTCTGCCCCACAAAAATGACCCCAACCATACAGTCAATGTCATTAGGAACTATCCCCAGTAAAAAGGCCAACAAGGAGTCCTGGAAATAATGATGCCCCCCCGCAGAAACTGTTTTGGTTTGTTTAGTAGGTATTTTGTAAATTTATTAAAAAAAAACAACAACTATTCAGTCTATATTTCTGAGAGAACACCGACTTTACAGCTTTTTTTTCATACCTAGGTCAAATTATAGCATGCAAGACTACCATGTGTCTGTTGCTGTGCTCAGTCTCGTCAAGGTATATGACCCATGAAATGAAACTGTCTTCCACAATCTCACCTTGGTAGTGGAGTTTGGCTGTTCCTCGCCCAGGGTGAAGGTACACAGATTTTTCTGTTTTACTTCAAGACTGTGCTTCAACCTACATTTGAATTTGATGATCATTTTAATTTTTTTTAGCAGATTTAGTGAATCATATGTCTGACTTTGATCTCACAAGATCTCTAACTTTGTGCACGCTTAACTAAAAGAATTGATGCTATTTTGAAGGCAAAGTCTAGTCATGGTAAATATCGATCTGATTTAGGTTTTTCTACTCACTTTGTATTTTGAAAATCACCAAAAAAAGTTATTTGTTTCACACCTACTAAAACATTTGCACAACGCTGTACATCATTTTATCACGCTTGTTTCTTTTCAGTGTTCTCACTTTTTCATGGTTGATCCAAGAAAAGTAATTTAGACTGATTGATCATGCATATATTTTAACATCAAGAGTTGTTTGAGTAGAAGGGGCAGTTTGTCTTGTTAGACAAGGTTATATTTACAATATTACAAATAAAATAAAAAAATAACTGCACTGGTACGTCAACAACCAACTACATGTATCTAATAAACGTTTGCACATTTCTTAATATTGCAGTAAAGGTGTGTTTCACGGGAAAACATACAATCATGTTATCCTAAGATTATCAGATTCACATACTATTGCTTTTAATCCCTTTTTACCAAATCATTAAAAGAATCTACAATTATCAATTTAATTAATATCATGGACATCTGCTTCCAACAACAATGACGTCATTTACGTTATAGGTGTGATGGAACTTTTATAGACAAGGAAAACGCAAACAGTGTATTATTTATCTCCCAGCTCTGTGTAATTCGTCTGGATTGGTGAGACTGGTGATAAAATAGCACAGACTAGTGCCAATCTTTGGTCACTGATACAACTGCTCATCATTTACAGAGAGAAAGTGATTCAGAATTAAATACTAACCGGACGATGTCCCGTTTATTTATCTATTAAGACAACTGTATCACGGTGTATTGTTGATTTATCTGTACAAACCCAAATCAAATGAAAAGGTGCACCTGAATCTCACCTTTGCTTTGGACACGTCTTCCCGGTTTCCTCTGAGCTGCAGCCATATCTGTCGTGATGCTTTGCTCCCGTGTGACTGTCCCGTGTGGTCCAACAGACCGATAATGGTGAACGTCACCTTAAAAACCTGTTCCAGACGACACTTGGCACATTTCAGCTCCTCCTCTTTATCCTCCGGCACCGTGAACTCGTCCACGGTGGGGGCTTCTCGCTGCTGCCTGGCGGCCGACGCAGGGAGCCTGCTGCTCGGCTGCTCCGGGCACGTGAGCTCGGTGACTCGCTTCATTCCGAGGAGGGGCCGCGTTGTTGACATTCCGCTTCTCGGTGTGACCGTCACTCCCGATGACGACGTCTCAATATTCAGACATTTAGTCGGTGTTAGGAGCCTTTAGTGATTTCATTGTATCTTTAGTTACGGATTCTAAAGCAACAAAGCGACAATTATCGTGTCCAACGTCATGGACACTGGGCAGAGCTAGCTTGGTAACTCGGAAGCCCTGAGTATGCGTCTCAGGAAAGTCCCGTGATGATGTCATCAAGAGGCGACAGCTCAGCCCTGCGCAGAGAGCGTGGAGGGATCGTGGCTAAACTCATTCACCTGAGAAATGAGTTGTCAGTTAATCGTTACCTTATGGCTGTGATGGTTGTCACGGTGATTTATGTATTGACAAACGAATACGAAAGCCATATTACTAAATTCCACAGCAGTTCGGTAGAATATTTTTATGCTCATAATCAGATTAGATGCCTCTTTTGCTCCGGCGTCCCTTTGAAACACGGACGTCTTTTGCTACTAAACCAGCCTGTTGCTGCATTTATCAACCATTATCTGACCGAATAGACAGGACAGAACAAAAGAACCGGTGGAAATAAAACATGAAAAGTACATGTTTGTCCATGAACTGCATTAAAATAGCTTGGATTAAAAAAAAAATAAAACGTAATAGTGATTCACTACGAGTGTTGCAACAACCTGGTGACACTAAGTCACATATACATGAATCAGATACCCCAACGATTTTATTATTCACATTTTTGCATCATTTTCAAACATTTTACATTTTTGCACGTCTTTTACCAGAATATTAGCCATCTTTCATTTACTGTTTAATTTACACTTTATTCTAATCTGTTTTCAAAGATTCCTCTGATATTCTACCGCTATTTTTTGCCCCCCCTATTTCACACAGTTTAAGGTTTTTATGATATTAAGGCATACCAGAAAAATGTCTCTTATGCATGAAACATAGAAGAACGTGTATTTTCACATATCTTAAACATGACACTTTCATGAAAGGAGTAATCTAAAGTTTCTAATATTTTTTTAGCTGCCAGTAATGTTTCAGGTTTGGTTCTTTGTTGTGAAAACTGTTAATATGAACTGTTTTTCCATTCAAGAATACTTTGAATAACCCGAGCCCAGAAAATGCTTCCCCGAAATATTAATTTCTTTGTCAATTATTAAAGTCAACTCTTACAACTATGACATGATAGCAGTAATGTCCAACTAATAAATTAATTGCAGGCAATAGAAGAGGAGCAGAACGTTAATTTATGCAACTAATGTACAAATAAGTAAAGAAAAATCAACAAAGGATCAAGGGATGTAGCTTTAGGAGATAAATTTCACAAAATCCAGTCATATAATAATGACACACTACACAAGGATCACTGGAAACCACATTGTCCTTATATTCTACATAAACCTCGTGTCCCTCGCATGTACTGAATTTACTGCTTTTGTCAGTCATACTGAGTAACAGTGATTTGTGTTGAGGACTGCATTACAAATAAATAGACCCAAATGCAAGTTATACTGACAAAGACGATAGTTCGAACAAGTTTAATGAAATTAACAGTAACCGACAGATTGCAGATGGCTCCTGACGTGTCACTGGACAGGGTTCAGGAGGAGTCTATGGCAGAGCAGAGAGGAGATAGGTGATGTTCAGTAGTGGTAATTACCAACAGAAGCCACACCCACCATGTGAGTAGCCACGCCCACCACAAGAGGAAGGATCTGGCAGTGAGAAACAAGCAATTTGATACACACCTCTCAGCGCATCCCAGGGATGCGCTACTTTCTTGAGGTAAAGTGAACTCTGAACACATACGGAAAAAAAGGAGATGTTTGCTGTACCTTATTGCACATGTGTCAAACTCAAGGCCCTGGGGCCAAATGTGGCCCGCTGGTTTGGATCAGTTTTTGCCTTCTTGATCATGCTACCTATTTAAAAAATATATATATTTTTTAAATTATGTATACAGTAATCTTATTAAACACTTTATGCCACATGTGTCAAACTCAAGGCCCGGGGGTCAAATGTGGCCCGCCACATCATGTCATGTGGCCCGCGAGAGCATTAAAGGTCAGTGTCTAAAAATAAATAGGTCAGAAATTTGCTTTGACCAAAAACTACATTTCCCACAATGCAGTAATCAAGCCCATTTTAAATTGGACAAAAACACTGAACAAATTTAATGTCCTAACTTGTGTTTTATGTTATTTGTCTTTATTCACTTTGATCCTTGATTGACGGAGTTCTGTGGGTTTAATAACCTGACAAATTATGTTAACAGAAAAACATTTTTTTTCTGTCTAACTGTAATGTTTGTAACTTGAATAAGTAATAAATTCAGAGTTATTTAACATTAAGGAGTAGTTACATTTATGTTACATTACATTGAGTTACATTTAGTTACATTTATTAGTTACATCTGGCCCTTTGAGGACAGCCGTTATGCTGATGTGGCCCCCAGTGAAAATGAGTTTGATGCCCCTGTCTTTCGCCATCCTTTACAGATGTGGCTCATGATATGATTGTCTATATTAGATTATAGTTTTTAAATAGGTTAACTGTTTCTATAAAAAAATTGCTAAGTTTGCTAAATTATATTAAATGACAGACCACTAGCCAGTAGCGCCAATGTCCTATGAGATGTAATTTTTTAAAAAACTAATTCAATCCTATTCATTCATGGCCCTTTTATTGTCTGTGTTTAGTCATCTTAACTGAGTTATGTTTTATTTCTTGCTTTTTTAACCTACACTTTCTTTTTTCTATTTTGTGGAATGATATCACCCCCGTGTTTCAGACACTTTTGTTTCACTATTGTTATAGAAATATAATTCATTTTAAAATGTTTTTATAAATTTTTTCCATTCTCTTAAAAATTCTGTACTTTTTTCTTTCTTTCTTTTGTCTTGATTGTTGAGTGTGTTGGATAATTCTTCAATGAAATGTTTTGATCCTTAAACCGACTAATTGTTGAAATGTTGGGTATTTGGGTACACACAAAAAAAATGGGGGAAAAAAACTCACAAATCACAAACCTGCACCAGCATTTTCCTGCATTGAAGACTGATCCTCTTGCTTGTTTGACAGTTTGACATTCAGTAGTTTTTGTGCAATCCTTGTGACAAAATGGTAAAAACATCACCTTCATGTTAGTGCTTTAATATTAGATATTGATATATACTATCTGCTTTCTTCTTCTTCTTCTTCTTCTTCTTATTATTATTATTATTATTATTATTATTATTATTATTATTCAGTTTATAATTATTATTATACTGACGATAAAATGGTCAACTAATTTAATCCATTTTTACTCTTTGTATGGAAGCATTTACATTAAGAAGTAACAACCTTACTTTTCTTTATTTGACGAATTTATGTACTACTAATAAGTGTGTTCAGGCTGGTTATGCCTCTTAAAGCATAATAATAATTAATAAATAATATAATTAAAATTGTGTACATAAATTCTAACAAACTGAAATGATATATTTCCTTTGAATTATTTTTTATGAAATTTTATACATTTGTTAAGTGGACATTTGGCGGTGGTCAAAAAGAGTTTATATGCAGTAATTTTAGACAATTTTAATGGTGAAAGTAAGTCAAAGAACATGGAGACAAAATGCAAATTCCACACTTAACATCTGAAATCCTGGTTTTACATTGAGGGTCTGTGAAAAAACGATTCATACATTATACATTTTTTTAGTACAAATTATTTGGTACTGTAGAATTGTGGTTGTATATACTTGTGGAATCTTCCAACAGGAATCTTCCTACAGAATTATAAAAAATAACTTTACTTTGACAAATAAGTACATTCTTTTACTATCTGTAGCCTTCCCCATTAAAGTTTATGGGTGATATATTTTTTGTTCATTCATATATAAAGTAAAAGTAAAAAAGTCAATTTGTGAACTGCAGATTTTTCACGAGTGTTGCTCAGAGATCTCTGTATTTACTGTCAAAGATTTTAAAACATGAATAGCCACAAAAATATGACTTTGTTTCCAATCTGTAAAAAAAAAATAAAAAAATCAAATGGATGATTTCTTTCAATCTGAAGGGCTTTCCTGTCATCACTGTCACCAAACACTAGATGGCGCTAGAAGCTTCAGAATGGAAACCATGGTTCCCTCATCTGATCCAAACGGATTAGTCATATTGACTGAAAGTTGTTTTCAACCTTCATACTTTTCTATTATTAGAGGCTCAGACCCAAACAGTAAATAAATTATGGGTTGTAACATATGGAGAGTGGCCGACAAAGACAAAAGCTAACAGTATTATCCAATTCTGTCTGTGTAACTGTTTAACACACATTTGTTGAGCTGCTTTGACTGAACCCCCCCCCCCCCAAAAAAAAAAAAACCAACCTGTGACAGTGGGTAAAAAAGTGCATTCACCCATCATAAATTATAATTACCTGAGACCATTTTATAATAAATAAACTGTAATTGTAATTCCAGTGCATTAGTTAGCAAGTCTAATAAAAGCAGGACTACCACAGAAACAGTGAAAACTGCATCACTGCTTCGCCAGGGGTCTCTTTACCACGGTTACAGATGGATGTGTGTGTGAGCCAGCTGTGGCTGCCACCTGTGAGGAGATAGGAGGCTGACATGTGACACATGCTTCTCCTTAGTTTGTGTTTGTGTGTGTGTGTGTGTGTGTGTGTGTGTGTGTGTGTGTCTGTGTGTGTGTGGGGAATGCTTAGTTGAAATGGCCATACAACATGAAATTATAACCTTGCAGAATCATGCCTTCTGAATTTCCGAGGTGATGTATGAATATCTAATAGATTCATGCCTGTATATTAGATTATTCTTACTTAGCACTTAAATTCTCATTGTGCTAGATTAAAAAAATAAAGGTATTCCATCCCAGGAGAAGTACATAAAGTAAATCCAGAGGAAGCAGACGCTATCTGTCCATGAATCAACACAACAGCTTCACTCTTATGTCAGCTGGAAGGAGGTGTTTGGCATCGCTGGCGCTGTGTCAGAAGCCTTCACTTTTTCATCATCCACATTTTAAACATTCTTTTATTGAAATGTCATAAATTCTGCAGCTACTTCAGGTGTTTTTGGAGAATGCTTGCATTTTTTTTGCTGTATATCCCCAGTTTAAACACCAGGAAACTTGCCTATGTGAATGTCGATTGAGAAATTGCAAACAATATTAGTCAATAATGTAATATTATAATTTATATGTAGACAAAAATGTTGTATTCAGTTTGTGACTTTGTAAAAAGTAAATAATCAACCAAACATTTATTTTTGTAATGTTATTTTGTCAAAGCTAACAATTTAGTTGCTATTTGACCTTTACATCTATTGACTAAGCTCTATAGCGTAGGTTTCACGCACATTTTACAGAATACAGTCTGAATGTTATCAACGCTTACTCATAAGCTGCATTAAAAAATAAGATAACACCTTGTTAGGCAATGTTGGCTGGAGTATAGACATAACTGATACTTGAGATGGTATGGCACGTTTAAAACACATGTATATATATTTGACATTTATGATAAGTATCCTGTTTTGGACCGTTCTTCTTCATTTGTTCTTTTTTTTCAGAACAATCACATCTCCATCCATCCATCCATCCATCCATCCATCCATCCATCCATCCATCCATCCATCCATCCATCCATCCATCCATCCATCCATCCATCCATCCATCCATCCATCCATCCATCCATCCATCCATCCATCCATCCATCCATCCATCCATCCATCCATCCATCCATCTCCCACCTCTTGACCGTGGGTCACAGTTTGTCAGGTAGGACCTGGTGCTTCGAGTCTTCAGTGGGCTTCAGACCAAAGGGCATCTGTTCTGTTCTGGATGAGATCCATTATATTCTCCCTTAAGTGTCTAGAAGTGGTGGTGGTGGTGGTGGCTGATGACCCTCTTGAAGCTGATGAATGATAAAGTTGGTGAATGTGTAGTAGCAGGAAAGAAATTAAAGGAATGGGCTTGACGTGACCTGATTAGACAGATAACTGAACTGACAGCTTTAAATCATGATAAGAGATTAATTATGAGCGAATGAAACAACGTCATAAGAAATAAACTATGGCTGAAGACAGTAAAATTACTGTATTATCTACTGAATATTTGTTAGAGTTAGATTCATAAAAAAGAAAAAAGTATGTGTGAAAAATGTGGATTCAAGCAGTCAAGTTAGCAGCTTGATGTATTGGATACGTCTCCCTGTCCAACATGATAACCTGGAAAGTGGCAGATGATCCACAAGAAGATCAGCAAAACCATGACAAATAAATGGTGCTAATCCAGGTTAAAAATCTGTGTACCTGAGAGAGGTACCTCAAAAGTGGATGATCCAGGAAGAACAACCCAGATTAAAAAATAAAAAGTAGGAAAGATCAGAGACACAGTGGGAAAAAAAAGTTATAAAACTATAGGTTGACTTCATAAGTCGGTTTATCCGATTTAAGGGAGGTCCAACAAAAATGGTGGCTCAGCAGCTCAAGTGTTTGGTTCACCCTAGAATGACCGGCAAACACGAGGGGGGGCTGAGTAGTCACAGGTCAGGAGAAAATATGTAAAGTGTCCAAAAAACAAACAAACAAAAAACAAAAAAAAACCCCCATATATATACAGTATATATATATACTGTATATATATATATATATACTGTATATATATACACAAATACAGATACGTAATATATTAATTTTTTTTATATAATATAAATATGTAACTCTTTTTTAAAAAAATATTTATTTAATACTTTAAGATTTTTCCTTCCTCTCCTTCTTCCCGATCTGGTGGATAAAGGCCAAAATGCTGCTTTAAGATTTAGTCTTGCTGGATGAACTTTACACAAAACCTTATTTATAAATGTACAGATCAAATACATCGACAGGATAAGACATGACAAAACATGTTAATTAATTATCTACGAGTGAATTCTGAAGTCATTAAAATACGTCATTTTTGTACATATTTCAGTTCATTCAATCACTCATTCGTGGTGATCCTGTTTCTTTTTTCCACCTCGCGGGTCACGGGGGTTGCTGGAGCATATCCCAGCTGGTACACCCCAGACATGTAGCCAGCGCATTACAGGGCCACAAAGAGACAACTATTCACTATTCATACAAATGAGTATTTCAACAATGAGGAGTTTTTCAGTATATTGTCACATTTGTTGTTGCACCGTGACCTCACTGCGTTTCTCCAATCTAATCACTTGTTTCACCTTTACAACAATCTCCTCTCTCGGAAGTGAAATTCTAATTTATAGAAATACCTTATGACCTTTTTATCAACTAACAAATATAAAATGATGAAGTCATAACCCTCGTTGATGCAGGTAGTAATATGAAACTGCTTACATGCTATTATAAAAATAGATTTTATTGAGGGAGGACCATATTCATCAGCATTTAAGACAAAGGATGGAGATGGATGAACTTTATCGCACAATTACTCTGAAGGAATGAGTGATCATATTACAAAAGCCCTTTTGAGGAAATACACAGACGATCTTAATCTTTTAATCCAAAAGAAACTAAAGAACAATAAGAGCAAGAGAATCATAAGTGTCACGAAAAGCAGAAAAAATGTGCAGATTATGTACAAAGAGAGAAAAATGTGTTTTTTACAGGCCTCTTAGTGGGAGACTTGCACACAAGCTCCAACACAAACACTCAATCACACCCACCCACTTAACAAATTTATTTATGGACGGCTCAGCTGAATACTCCCCCCCCCCCTTTGATGCTGGGACACAATGACTTCTCCGTTCCTCCCTTGTATCTCTTGTAGGTCACGGGAGATGGGAAAGAGATGAATATCTCTGGCAATGAAAGGCCTACATCATGAAAAATAAAACAGCCACAATCTTGATCAATGAAGACATGGAGCTCAGCAGCAAGTGGCACATCGAGTATCGTTAAACTAAGATTTATTGTAATGCAAAACACCACAGCCGTTGGAGACTTACCTCAAACGGTTACTTGCACACAAACATGTGCTAAAATAGCACAAGAGATTCATGGTGAAAATCTGGTCACACACTCGTTCTGCTTTTCTGTTGAGAGTCAAACAAACCATCATCAAAAATCAGTTTGCTGTCATGATACTGCATGGTTACAGCGTTTGGTTTTAAATTACAAATTTTATTTATTTAATTTTATTTATTTATTTATATATTTTTTATTTTATTTTGTTTATTTTTATTTATTTTATTTATTTTATTTATTTTATTTATTGATTTTAAAAAAATTACAAACTCCTCATGTCTCCAGATCCCACTACTGAACAAAAGCCACTGAGCACGGGTAATCAGGATACTTAAGTGACTTGCAGAAACTTTGTCACTCTCTCCCTCTCTCTCTCTCTCTCACACACACACACACACACACACACACACACACACACACACACACACACATACACGCGCGCATCTCGAAACAATAATGGCCTCATAGATTAATTGCTAATTATTTAGCTCCCTCTCGATCACTACTACCCCCATGTCCCCCTTCAAATCACTATCAACCGTGTGACTCAATCGCCGTGTGATTCATGTGATTCATTGAACAATTTGTGCGTGACCATTTATAACCCTGCACTGAAAGGCCATAGACACTCGCCTCATAGCCGTTCACTGTGAGCTTAGAGGCATCAATCATCACATTTAAACACTGTAAGACAGGCTACATATAACTTCATTGTTCGTTCTGAATACAGCCCATAAACTTAGAAGATATAGCCTTAATACCAGATCCTCATCGGAGGTAAATGGAGTGAATTAATGGAAGTTATGAACGTCTCTAAACAACGCACTGCAGTGCAGTTACACTCAGTAGAAACATCTTCTTTATTCTACCTCAGTTTTATTTGAATGAGCTCACTGACACAACCATCACGGCGCGAGCACGGCGCGAGCACGGCGCGAACACGGCGCGAACACGGCGCGAGCACGGCGCCAACACGGCGCGAGCACGGCGCGAACACGGCGCGAACACGGCGCGAGCACGGCGCCAACACGGCGCGAGCACGGCGCGAACACGGCGCGAACACGGCGCGAACACGGCGCGAACACGGCGCGAGCACGGCGCCAACACGGCGCCAACACGGCGCGAGCACGGCGCCAACACGGCGCGAGCACGGCGCGAACACGGCGCGAACACGGCGCGAACACGGCGCGAACACGGCGCGAACACGGCGCCAACACGGCGCGAGCACGGCGCGAACACGGCGCCAACACGGCGCCAACACGGCGCCAACACGGCGCGAACACGGCGCGAACACGGCGCGAACACGGCGCCAACACGGCGCCAACACGGCGCGAACACGGCGCCAACACGGCGCGAGCACGGCGCGAACACGGCGCCAACACGGCGCCAACACGGCGCGAACACGGCGCGAACACGGCGCGAACACGGCGCCAACACGGCGCGAGCACGGCGCGAACACGGCGCCAACACGGCGCCAACACGGCGCGAACACGGCGCGAACACGGCGCGAACACGGCGCGAACACGGCGCCAACACGGCGCGAGCACGGCGCGAACACGGCGCGAACACGGCGCGAACACGGCGCGAACACGGCGCCAACACGGCGCGAGCACGGCGCGAACACGGCGCCAACACGGCGCCAACACGGCGCGAACACGGCGCGAACACGGCGCGAACACGGCGCCAACACGGCGCGAACACGGCGCCAACACGGCGCCAACACGGCGCCAACACGGCGCGAGCACGGCGCGAACACGGCGCCAACACGGCGCCAACACGGCGCGAACACGGCGCGAACACGGCGCGAACACGGCGCCAACACGGCGCGAGCACGGCGCGAACACGGCGCCAACACGGCGCCAACACGGCGCGAACACGGCGCCAACACGGCGCCAACACGGCGCGAACACGGCGCGAACACGGCGCCAACACGGCGCGAACACGGCGCGAACACGGCGCGAACACGGCGCCAACACGGCGCGAACACGGCGCCAACACGGCGCGAACACGGCGAACACGGCGCCAACACTGCGCCAACACGGCGCGAGCACGGCGCCAACACGGCGCGAACACGGCGCGAACACGTCGCCAACACGTCGCGAACACGGCGCCAACACTGCTCCAACACGTCGCTAACACGCGCTACATTCGTCTAACCTTCTCCAACACTTCTCTAACACTTCTCCAACACTTCTCTAACACTTCTTTAACACTTCTCCAACACTTCTTTAACACTTCTCTAACACTTCTTTAACACTTCTCTAACACTTCTCCAACACTTCTCTAACACTTCTCTAACTTTTCTTTAACACTTGCTCTTTTGACAGGTGCCTTTTCCTTCAGCGTTAGCTCCTTTCCAAATCTCACCATTAGTTAGCGTTCTTTCTCCAGTTAGCCTGTTAGCATTCATCTATGGCTTCACAAAGCCCGCCCAGCGCCATCCATGATTGGCCAACACAAAGTCTTTATGTCACCACGTTGATTTTTCACTACGTTGGGTGTGCTTGGTTTATGATACCAATACATTTGTTTTCATGTGTTTGGTATGAAGTCTGATATTATTGTTTTATCGTGGAATTTACACGGGTTTCTGCTAGTATAAAAATAATAGTATAAAAGTACAAATAGAGTAGAATAAAATGTAACAGAATTAAAGAAGGCAGTCAGAAACTGCAACATCCTGCGACTTACCCTGACCTACTTCCAGGGTAGGTCAGGGTACCCTGACAGTAGTACCTGATAAGTGCAGGGTAGGTCAAAGTTATGCACTAGCTTTGATCTATGGTCAAAGCTAGTGCATAGGGAGATCAAAGCACTGCTTTTGATTCATGGTCTTACTCACACTGGCCTTCTCCCTCGTCTTTTTATCTTATCCGGTTCCTGAGTGTACAAAAGTTGAAATTTGATCTTGATCTATTTTTTTCAAGGTCAAGGTCATCATGTCATTTTCATCCCCTTTGCTGCCTGAGTAATGTGCTCTTAGTTTTATCTTTCTATCTGCAACGGCTGTGAAGATATTCGGTGGACTAACTAACTAACGGACGAACACACGAACACAGACAATTACAACACATGACCGCTTTGAAGCGGGATGTAATGAAAGTAGACAAGAAAGAGGAAGATGTGGAAATAGCAGTATTTTCAAATTGCACATGTGGCACTACAGCCAAATGATCATTATTGCAGATAGAGCTATATAACTGAGCCACAGCAGCGTCACAGGGTGGGAGAATCCGGTCCTTTCCAGGCGCTCACAATACGAAGAGGTCAGCATTCTGACTCCATCTGGGTACAATCTGTGTTTTTTAGCCTGTAGTTTGCAGCGCAGCTTCTTTCCACATGGACACGTCTTTTTTGGAGGGTGGGTGGAGTCAGTGATGCAGGTAGCTCATGCACTTCATCTGGTGGTGTAGATGTATACCTGATGAGCAGTAAGCTGCACCTGATGGCCCTTTGGGCGGACCTGACCACCCTCTGCGGTGCCTCCTTCTCTGCCACTGCACAGCCAGCATGGTGTAGCATGAGGTCAGGACATTTAAAGGTCAGGACATATCAGGCTTTTAGATGTTTGTTTTACACAGAACAGACGCTCTATCATTTTATTGTCATATTTCATCATCCAGCAGGACGCTAAAATCTTCCGGTATTTTGGTTTTTATCATCATGATGTTAACAAACACTTCAGGATGAATGTAAATTCATTTTATTTCTCAAAGATGAAACTTAAAAGCTATGTTTTTGCTTCATTTACTGTTGATTCAGAAATATTTAGATGTTAGAATTTATTAAGGTTTTACCCAAGACAAAGAAATTTGATTTCAGGAAAGAATTCTGACATAATTCTGAGAATTAGGACAATAAAAGTCTTAAGAAATCACCTCAACATTTAACACAGCTGAGTTTATGAGACATAAACAATAGTTAAAGACAAAAACTCTCACGCAGATATTGGATGTTTGTCCCAATAGTGAATAATGAGCTATTGGATCTGTCAACTTCCTATTTGTGAGGCTGACAGCGAAGAATACATCTTGATGAGCATTTTCTTTTAACACACTATTGGTCTGTTTTTAAAGAGCCTCAACTTTTAATGTGAAATGATGTGAAATTGAAAACGGATTTTGACCTGTTGAAGTTTTTTTGTTGTTGAAGTAGTCGATTTTCAGTTGGACTTGTGAGGGAAAAAAATTCCTGGTACAATGACAGATGCTAATTATCTGATGAATTTTTTTGGACTTGGAGTGAGGAATCATTTGTCTTCAATACACGCCGGTGTGGAGAGACAGCACTTTGAGATCGTGACTCTGACAATTGTCAAATAATTTTGGTCTTTTCTACCCATTTAAACCCATCCCAACAACAGATTTACATTTTACAACACTCGGATGTCCCTTTAAAGGGACCGTAAACTCATTTTAAAGTAACATATATTTTGTTTATCATTATGAAAAAATAAAATGGCGTCTTTGCAGCGTCATCAGCGACACCCGTCGGTTCGTCAGTCAGACAGACAGATACTTTAATAATCCCAAAGGAAATTCAGACTAAACATTTGCTCACAAAAAAAGATACAAATAAATACACATAGCAGTGACTGACACAGATAAAGACACGTTACATAAACTACATAATTACATACAAGCAAACCTTGGTTTTCGAACCTTGGAATTTTTTCGTCTTAGAAGTCGAACAAAATTTGGAAGTCGAACGCGAAACAAACGCCTTTTTCTCGCCGCCAAGCGAGAAAAACATTCACGTATGCCAACTGCTCACCACCACAAAGGTAAAAATTCTCATCTTTATTGTTCTTATGCTTTAACTGTAATGTGCTTTTTATTTTAGTTTACTGTATTCAATAATTTTTCTCTTAATTTGCGTTCCATTGCCTATGGTACGAGTTACAGTACCGTAAACTTCTGTCCTAAAGACGACGGTAACTCGTACCTTAGGCTAACCTGATTACGTTGATGTTTTTTCTCTTTCTTTCTTTTTCTTTCTTTCATCTAATGTAAAATTGTAAAATGTTTTGAACGTGATTAAAGTGTTTTTGCAAAAATCAAAATCAAAAATCTTTCTTTCTCTCTTTCTTTCTTTCTTTCTTTCTTTCTTTCTTTCTTTCTTTCTTTCTTTCTTTCTTTCTTTCTCGTGTTTGCTTCTTTCTTTTACATTTCTTTGATATGTTTCATTACTATTCAATTTGATATATAAATGACATTATGAAATAACATATTATGTTGAAAAAAGGTAGTTTTCTAGCGTCTTGGAACGGATTAAGACCATTTACATTATTTGTAATGGGAAAAAAATGTATTTGGAATTGGAACAAATCGTTATTCGAACAGCCTTCAGGAACCAATTGTGGTCGGAAACCGAGGTTTGCATGTAATTTACATAAGTACATAATTAATTACAACAACAGTACACATATTATAAAAAGGAAGTCAGGGCAGCCATTACAGCGCAATACGATCAATGAAATAATAAATCTTCATTTGAGATGATATCTTGATAAATAAATGTGATAATGTTGGCTTGTTATGTTGTCAACATAAACTATGTGGGTGTTTTATTCATACGTAACCTTTATCAGTTAGTAAATGAGGTACACCTGTCTTTTTCAGGCTTCAAACAGTTATCCATTCATGTACAAATAAAAAAAAATCACAAGACACTTACTTTATGATGACATTATTAGAGCGACAAAAAAATAAAAATAAAATGTACAGTATGTCCAAAAATGTAGCCGCAAGAGGGCACAAGCCAGTGTCTTATTGTGCCGGTCCCAAGCCCGGATAAATACAGAGGGTTGCGTCAGGAAGGGCATCCGGCGTAAAACTTTTGCCAAATCAAAGATGCGAATCAAACATATGACTTCCATACCGGATCGGTCGAGGCCCGGGTTAACAACGACCGCCATCGGCGCTGTTGACCTACAGGGCGCCGGTGGAAATTGGATTACTGTTGGTCGAAGAAGGAGAGGAGGAAAGTGCGTTCGCACGAAGAAACAGAAGAGGAGCGCCAAGAGTATAGGACTAAGAGTAGGGACGTTGAATGTTGGAACTATGACAGGAAAAGGTAGAGAGTTGGTCGACATGATGCAGAGGAGGAAGGTAGACATACTGTGTGTCCAGGAGACCAGGTGGAAAGGTAGCAAGGCTAGGAGTTTAGGAGCAGGGTTCAAGTTGTTCTATCATGGTGTAGATAGAAAGAGAAATGGAGTAGGAGTTATCTTGAAGGAGGAGTTTGTTAGGAATGTCCTGGAGGTAAAAAGAGTGTCGGATAGAGTGATGAGTCTGAAGCTAGAAATAGAAGGTGTGATGTTCAATGTTGTTAGTGGGTATGCCCCACAGGTAGGATGTGAGCTGGAGGAGAAGGAGAAATTCTGGTTGGACTTTGATGAAGTGATGCAGAGCATACCTAGAAGTGAGAGAGTTGTCATCGGTGCAGACTTCAATGGACATGTTGGTGCAGGTAACAGAGGTGATGAGGAAGTGATGGGCAGGTTTGGTATCCAGGAGAGGAACGCAGAAGGACAGATGGTAGTTGACTTTGCAAAAAGGATGGAAATGGCTGTAGTGAATACTTTCTTCCAGAAGAGGCAGGAACATAGGGTGACCTATAAGAGTGGTGGTAGGAGCACACAGGTAGACTACATCTTGTGTAGACGATGTAACCTGAAGGAGATCAGTGACTGCAAAGTAGTGGTAGGCGAGAGTGTAGCCAAACAGCATAGAATGGTGGTGTGTAGGATGACTCTGGTGGTGAGGAAGATGAAGAGGACAAAGACAGAGCAGAAGACGAAATGGTGGAAGCTAAAAAAGGAAGAGTGTTGCATGACCTTTAGGAAGGAGTTAAGACAGGCTCTGGGTGGTCAGGAGGTGCTTCCAGATGACTGGACAACTACAGCTAATGTGATCAGGGAGACAGGTAGGAGAGTATTTGGTGTGTCATCTGGAAGGAAAGTAGATAAGGAGACTTGGTGGTGGAATGAGGAGGTACAGGAGTGTATACAAAGAAAGAGGTTAGCTAAGAAGAAGTGGGACACTGAGAGGACTGAGGAGAGTAGACAGGAGTACAGGGAGATACAGCGTAAGGTGAAGGTAGAGGTAGCAAAGGCCAAACAAGAAGCTTATGATGACTTGTATGCTAGATTGGACAGTAAGGAGGGAGAGACTGATCTATACAGGCTGGCAAGACAGAGAGATAGAGATGGGAAGGACGTGCAGCAGATTAGGGTGATTAAGGATAGGGATGGAAGTCTATTGACAGGTGCCAGCAGTGTGATGGGAAGATGGAAAGAGTACTTTGAGGAGTTGATGAACGTGGAAAATGAGAGAGAACAAAGACTAGAAGAGGTGACTGTTGTGGACCAGGATGTAGCAAAGATTAGCCAGGATGAAGTGAGGAGAGCACTGAAGAGGATGAAGAGTGGAAAGGCAGTCGGTCCTGATGATATACCTGTAGAGGTTTGGAAGTGTCTAGGAGAGGTGGCAGTAGAGTTTCTGACTGGGTTGTTCAACAGGATCTTAGATAGTGAGAAGATGCCTGAGGAGTGGAGGAGAAGTGTGCTGGTGCCCATTTTTAAGAACAAGGGAGATGTGCAGAGTTGTGGCAACTACAGAGGAATAAAGCTGATGAGCCATACAATGAAGTTATGGGAAAGAGTAGTGGAAGCTAGACTAAGGGCAGAAGTGAGCATTTGTGAGCAGCAGTATGGTTTCATGCCAAAAAAGAGTACTACAGATGCAGTATTTGCTTTGAGGATGTTGATAGAGAAGTACAGAGAAGGCCAGAGGGAGCTGCATTGTGTTTTTGTAGATCTGGAGAAAGCTTATGACAGGGTGCCCAGAGAGGAACTGTGGTATTGTATGAGGAAGTCTGGAGTGGCAGAGAAGTATGTTAGAGCGGTGCAGGACATGTATGAGGACTGTAAGACAGTGGTGAGGTGTGCTGTAGGTGTGACAGAGGAGTTCAAGGTGGAGGTGGGACTGCATCAGGGATCAGCTCTGAGCCCCTTCTTGTTCGCTATGGTGATGGACAGGCTGACAGACGAGGTTAGACAGGAATCTCCATGGACTATGATGTTTGCAGATGACATTGTGATCTGCAGTGAGAGTAGGGAAGAGGTGGAGGAGAAGCTAGAGAGGTGGAGGTTTGTCCTGGAAAGGAGAGGGATGAAGGTTAGCCGCAGTAAGACAGAGTACATGTGTGTGAATGAGAGGGACCCAAGTGGAAGAGTGAGGTTACAGGGAGAAGAGATCAAGAAGGTGGAGGATTTTAAGTACTTGGGGTCAACAGTCCAGAGCAATGGAGAGTGGGGAAAAGAGGTGAAGAAGCGTGTCCAGGCAGGATGGAATGGGTGGAGAAAAGTGTCAGGTGTGATGTGTGATCGAAGAGTTTCAGCTAAAATGAAAGGAAAGGTGTACAAAACTGTGGTGAGACCAGCGATGTTGTTTGGTCTAGAGACAGTGTCACTGAGGAAAAGACAGGAGGCAGAGCTGGAGGTAGCAGAGATGAAGATGCTGAGGTTCTCTCTGGGAGTGACCAGGAAGGATAGGATCAGGAATGAGTACATCAGAGGGACAGCACATGTTAGAGGTTTTGGAGATAAAGTCAGAGAGGCCAGACTGAGATGGTTTGGACATGTCCAGAGGAGAGATAGTGAATATATTGGTAGAAGGATGCTGAGTTTTGAACTGCCAGGCAGGAGGCCTAGAGGAAGACCAAAGAGGAGGTTTATGGATGTAGTGAAAGAGGACATGAAGGTAGTTGGTGTGAGAGAAGAGGATGCAGAAGACAGGGTTAGATGGAGGCGGTTGATTCGCTGTGGCGACCCCTGAAGGGAAAAGCCAAAAGGAAAAGAAGAAGACAGTATGTCCAAAGTTTTATTGAGACTATTAAAAGTATCCATTAAGTCTCAGGATGATGTTCCTTTGAGGTAGTATTTTTGTTTCTAAATACAGAAATGGCAGAAATAATGAAGATTTGCTAACATTTCTATATACTATAAATCACACAAATTGTATTTTGCATTAGGTTCAGTAAGATCATTTCTTAAGCCATGAAGGAAATGACAGCTTCTTTTCATTCTCACCCACTCTGCTTGCTTTCTTTCAGTGTCCCCTCCTCCACCTCTTATCCCTTGTCTCCTCACAAACCTGAAAGAGACATAAAGGAAGTGAAAGGAGGTATTAGAACAGAAGAAGGAGGCAAACATGCAGGATGCTTAAGATATGACAGAAAATAGAGAAAAAAATAATTGTGAAACTGGAAAGAAAACAGGAAAAAGCTTCAAAAATAAACACCACCATCAATGTCTATGGTACATGCAATTTGAAACAGCTTCACCAATGATAACTTTTGCATGTTTTGTGCCTTTTGCCCCCTTTCTGTTTCGTCCTTCTCTCTGCAGGCGTCACATTTCTGCTTCTAAAACTTCTTCAGAACTCCTCCTCTTCTCCTGTCTTACATATTTAATCCTCACTCATCTTGCTTGCCCTGACTCTTTCTGTTATTCATCCCTTTAATTTCCACAACCCATGCCCCCCCCCCACCTTTACAACCCCCCAATTCTGTTCCTAGTCCTCTTCCTTCTCTCCCACTGGGAAATCCGTTGCAGACATGCCTGATCGTTGTTACTACCCATTTCAGGGTGATGCTTCTGTAGCCACCAGGTAATTGGAGCTGAAGTCAGGACCGGCACAGAGAATATGGGACAGACAGGGCATAAGTGTGTGTGTGTGTGTGTGTGTGTGTGTGTGTGTGTGTGTGTGTGTGTGTGTGTGTGTGTGTGTGTGTGAGAGAAGGGAGAGAGACAGAAAATAAGAGTGTTATAAGCGAAAAAATATAGTAGACACAAAGGCACTCACAAACACACATACACATACACATACACACACACACACACACACACACACACACACACACCCACACACACACACACACACTAAGAGTGTGGGTTTGAGGAAGTCAGTCTTTGGTGGTTCTTTGCTTTTTACAACAGTGAAGCTTTCAGATGGAGGACACGAGACATAGAGGAAGGATGTGTGTGTTAGGTGTGTTACGTGTGTTAGGTGTGTTACGTGTGTTAGGTGTGTTAGGTGTGTTAGGTGTGTGGGTGGTTATGTGGTTAGGGTGTTAGTGTGTTAGGTGTGTTACGGGGTTAGGTGTTTCGTGTGTTAGGTGGTGAAGTGGTTAGGTGTGTTAGGTGTGTGTTAGGTGTGTTACGGTGTGTTAGGGTGTTACGTGTGTTAGGTGTGTTACGTGTGTTAGGTGTGTTACGTATGTTAGGTGTGTTACGTGTGTTAGGTGTGTGTTAGGTGTGTTAGGTGTTTAGGTGGTGTTAGTGGTGTAGGTGTGTTACGTGTGTTAGGTGTGTGTTAGGTGTGTTACGTATGTTAGGTGTGTACGTGTGTAGGTGTGTGTTAGGTGTGTTAGGTGTTAGGGGTGTGGTTAGGGGTGTTAGGTGTGTAGTGTGTTAGGTGTGTTACGTGGGTTAGGGTGTTACGGGGTGTTAGGTGTGTTAGGGTGTGGTAGGGTGTGTTAGGTGTGTTACGTGTGTTAGGTGTGTTAGGTGTGTGTTAGGGTGTTAGGGTGTTACGTGTGTTAGGTGTGTTACGTGTGTGTGTGTGTACGTGTGTGTTAGGTGTGTTAGGTGTGGTTAGGTGTGTTAGGTGTGTTACGTGTGTTAGGTGTGTTACGTGTGTTAGGTGTGTGTTAGGTGTGTGTTAGGTGTGTTACGTGTGTTAGGTGTGTTACGTGTGTTAGGTGTGTTAGGTGTGTGTGAGGCTGTGTTACGGTGTTAGTGTTGTAAGGTGGTTAGGTGTGTTAGGTGTGTTAGGTGTGTTAGGTGTGTGTTAGGTGTGTTAGGTGAGTTAGGTGTGTTAGGTGTGTTAGGTGTGTTAGGTGTGTAAGGTGTGTTAGGTGTGTGTTAGGGGTGTGTTAGGTGTGTAAGGTGTGTAAGGTGTGTGTGGGTGTTAGGTGTGTGTTAGGTGTGTGTTAGGTGTGTGTGTAGGTGTGTAAGGTGTGTAAGGTGTGTGTGGTGTGTTAGGTGTGTGTTAGGTGTGTGTTAGGTGTGTTAGGTGAGTTAGGTGTGTTAGGTGTGTGTTAGGGGTGTAAGGTGGTTAGATGTGTGTTAGGTGTGTTAGGTGTGTGTTAGGTGTGTTACGTGTGTTAGGTGTGTAAGGTGTGTAGGGGTGTTACGTGGTTAGGGGTGTTAGTGGTTAGGGTGTTACGTGTGTATAGTGCAGAAAATACTGTAAATGTAATGAGGGATGTCACCTTGAAGACTCTTCTTTACCCGAGGGATCTTCCTGCCACTCTGTTGTACAGGCAAACTTTGATTTCCGACCCCAGTTTGTTCCTGAAGGCTGTTCGAATACCAGTTTGTTCGAATTCCAAATACACGTTTCCCATTACAAATAATGTAAATGGTCTTAATCCGTTCCAAGACGCTAGAAAACTACCTTTTTTCAACATAATATGTTATTTCATAATGTCATTTATATATCAAATTGAATAGTAATGAAACATATTAAAGAAATGTAAAAGAAAGAAGCAAACACAAGAAAGAAAAACATGGACGTAATCAGGTTAGCCTAAGGTACCAGTTACTGTCGTCTTTTGGACAGACGTTTACGGTACCGTAACTCGTACCAAAGGCAATGGAAAGCAAGGAGGGTAAAGTGTCTTACCCAAAGACACAACGACAAATGACTCGGCGGGACTGGGAATCGAACCGCCGATCTTAAATCATTGGATGACCCGCGATACCACTGACCCACGGTCGACCCAGAAAGGTGTTCGTTTCGCGTTCGACTTCCAAATTTTGTTCAACTTCTAAGACAAAAAAATTCCGAATTTTTTGGTCGCATTCCGATTTGTTCAATGTCTAAAGCGTTCAAAAACCAAGGTTTGCTTGTATTTGAAAAGGGAAAGATGGTCATAATGAAGAGTTCATGAGGTAAACTAAATGCAAAATGAATTGAATGGTGCTATATTTGGTAATGCGGCTAAGGGAGATGTGAACCCTAGAAGACAGAAACAAATTAAGATGATATAAAAAAAATTAGGATTCAATTTGTAAAACAAAATCTGAGAATTCAGGCGTGAAATAATTTTTGCGGTATAGCAGTGTCAGTGCAGTTGCTATATTTTTTTATTTTCAAATCCAAACTCATAAGAAGTTAAAACTCCACAGACAAGTATAAAATGTTTTGAACCTCTCATAGTCACACAACACGTAGAGCAGCAAACATAAATATGGTGATAACTCATCCAGATAGTTGAAACATCACGCTCCTCGTCCACACTTCTTCTCTGTCTAAACCTCTTCCTGCCTCCTCTCTTTGCTCTCCTCCATCATCTCCTCTCTAATGCATCCATCTTTCTCTTGCTATGCAGCACAGTAGGGAAGCGCTGCATTTGGAGCTCATTAAGTAAAGACCTACAGAGCTCTGTGATGTGTGTGTGTGTGTGTGTGTGTGTGTGTGAGTGTGTGTGAGGAGAAAGAAACTGTCTAGTTTCTTCATATGCATTAAATATTTATGAGGAAACTCCTTGTGTATGTCTGAGCTGCTGGACAATGTGTGTTGAATGAAAATGAATTTTATTTTACAATCTGAAATATTCAAATTTTGATCATTGATTGAAACTAATCTCTGCAATAATCTCTCCAAACTCTACAGTAAAAAGGGACTGTTGGGGAGTGAGGCTTTAGCAGTTGATGGTAAATTGGTGAATCTCCCCATTACTAGTAGACATTGTAATTTCAGACAAAAAGGTAAAGAATAAACACACACCATGCAACCTTTTGGAAATACTCAAGAAAGAATCGTGCGGCTCTACTTAACTAGAACACTGAGCTATACTTGTATTTTCCTTGAACGATGGTAAGTACTACTGGGCCAGACCCATAGTTAGGCTCCATCTCCCAGTCACACTATAAAATCTACCTAAAACTCTCTCCTACCATTGGGGGAAATCCGCTGAAAACTCCAATGAGTCCCTTTCTGACCCCAGAGTAAAGACAGACACTCCCTAACTATCATTAACTTCCATCAAACCAGCTGTAGGGGGCGCCAGCCTGTTTCTTTTACTGCTTCCAATGCAGCCCTTTCCTGTCCCAGTAGCCTAATGCACATTTGGACAGAACCCCCCCCCACCATTGTTCATACAGAAGTGAACCATTGCTGCTGCTGAAGCCACATCAGAATGCTGCTGACACCCCCTGCATCACAAGAACCAGCAAACTACATCCCTCTCAGTGTTCACTGAGAATCATCCGACCTCTCTTTTGAAATTATTCCTGCTCTCTTCAGCCACATCTGTACTACTGCCTCATTAAATTAATATATTCTGATCCGTCATCGGTGGTGCAGTGGTGAGTGCTGTTACCTCACAGCAAGAAGGTTCTGGGTTTGAGTCCTTCCTGTGTGGAACTTGTATGTTCTCCCAGTGTCTGTGTGGGGTCTTTCCTGGTTCTCTGGTTTCCTCCCACTTCAAAAACATAAATTTTAGTTGGATTGGTCAGTTCCAAATTATCCAAAGTGAGTGTGAGTATGTGCGTGTGCAGTGGTGACAAAGAAGAATTGACAATTTTTTAAAAACCCACGTACTTCTGTTCTGCATAGGCCTGAACCCCCTCAGTCAGATCATCACAAAGAGTGGCTACAGATACTGATTCTGAAGTGGGGCAACAATCAGCCATCTCCTCTACGTGGATTCACACCAAGATCTACAGCAATGACATAGGGATGTCATTCGAATAAGATAAATGTGGCCGGATGGTATCGAGAAGAGGCAAGATGATCAGAATGGAAGGGGTTGACCTACCAGGGGTCAGGATAGAAGACAGTTACAAATACCATGGAATCCCACAGCTGTTCAGATGAAGGAGTCAGAACTGAAGAAGTCTCTTGGATGAGAGATGAAACGTCTTCAAGAACTTTCTCAATGTCCAGTGGATTGACTTGAACAGCTTTTGGATAACCGTGACCTGGATGACTGAGAACCTATACAGACATCTTGGAATCCCACAGGCTAATGGCAATCATGAGGAGGCCGCAAGGAAGTCAACCACAGTCAAATACCTCCAGAGAGTGCAGATGACATTGTGATCTGCAGTGAGAGTAGGGAAGAGGTGGAGGAGAAGCTAGAGAGGTGGAGGTTTGTCCTGGAAAGGAGAGGGATGAAGGTTAGCCGCAGTAAGACAGAGTACATGTGTGTGAATGAGAGGGACCAAAGTGGAAGAGTGAGGTTACAGGGAGAAGAGATCAAGAAGGTGGAGGATTTGAAGTACTTGGGGTCAACAGTCCAGAGCAATGGAAAGTGTGGAAAAGAGGTGAAGAAACGTGTACAGGCAGGATGGAATGGGTGGAGAAAAATGTCAGGTGTGATGTGTGATAGAAGAGTTTCAGCTAAAATGAAAGGAAAGGTGTACAAAACTGTGGTGAGACCAGCGATGTTGTTTGGTCTAGAGACAGTGTCACTGAGGAAAAGACAGGAGACAGAGCTGGAGGTAGCAGAGATGAAGATGCTGAGGTTCTCTCTGGGAGTGACCAGGAAGGATAGGATCAGGAATGAGTACATCAGAGGGACAGCACATGTTAGAGGTTTTGGAGATAAAGTCAGAGAGGCCAGACTGAGATGGTTTGGACATGTCCAGAGGAGAGATAGTGAATATATTGGTAGAAGGATGTTGAGTTTTGAACTGCCAGGCAGGAGGCCTAGAGGAAGACCAAAGAGGAGGTTTATGGATGTAGTGAAAGAGGACATGAAGGTAGTTGGTGTGAGAGAAGAGGATGCAAAGGACAGGGTTAGATGGAGGATACTGATTCGCTGTGGAGACCCCTGAAGGGAAAGGCCGAAAGGAAAAGAAGAAGAAGAAGTAAGGCAAGTCCTGAGAAGTCAGCTGAATAGTAAGATCAAGGTCCGAGCCATCAACATGTATGCACTGCCAGTCATCAGATACCCCGCTGGGATCATAAGCTGGCCAAAGGAGGAGACAGAAGCCACAGATATCAAGACTAGAAATCTCCTCACCATGCATGGAGTGTTTCACCCCAAGTCCAGCACCCTGAGGCTGTACACTAAGCAGAAAGAGGGAGGCCGAGGACTAGTGAGCATCAGGGCCACTGTCCAGGATGAAACATCGAAAATCCAAGAGTACATCAGGAAGATGGCCCCAACAGATGAACTGCTCAGTGAATGCCAGAAAACCTGACAGCAGAAACCTGAGGAGGAAGAGGAGGAGGAGGATACAACATGGAGGGACAAGCCCCTACACGACATGTACCATCGTCAGATAGAGGAAGTGGCTGATATCAGAAGACCTACCAATGACTGGATAAAGCTAGACTGACAGACAGCACAGAGGCACTGATCATAGCAGCACAAGAACAGGCCCTAAGTACAAGAGCAATACAGGCCAATATCTACCACAGTAGATCTGACCCAAGGTGCAGGCTATGTAAAGAAGCCCCAGAGTCAGTCCAGCATGTGGTAGCAGGGTGTAAGATGTTAGCCGGGTCAGCATACATGGAAAGGTACAACCAAGTAGCTGTGATAGTGTACAGGAACATCTGTACCCAGTATGGACTAGAAGTACCCAAATCCCAATGGGACATACCACCAAAGGTGGTTGAGAACAACAAGGCTAAGATCCTGTGGGACTTCAGCTTCCAGACTGACAAACAGCTGCTGGCTAACAAACCGGACATAGTGGTGGTGGACAAGGAGCAGAAGAGAGCAGTGGTGATAGATGTGGTGATTCCATCTGATGCCAACATCAGGAAGAAGGAACACGAAAAGATTGAGAAGTATCAAGGGTTGAAAGAACAGCTGGAACAGATGTGGAAGATCAAGGTTAATGTGGTCCCTGTGGTAGTAGGAGCACTTGGGGCAGTGACCCCCAAACTGGAAGAGTGGCTCCAGCAGATTCATGGAACAACATCTGAAGCCTCAGTCCAGAAGAGTACAGTCCTAGGAACAGCTAAGGTACTGACAGAACCCTCAGACTCCCAGGGGTCTGGTAGAGGACCCGAGTTTGAGGATGACACACAGATACCACCCTACAAGGGTGAGCTATATATAATTCTTTTGGCTTTAGCCTGTAATCATCAAATTAAAAATCTTTTTAAACTGCTGCAAACATTGATTGAATGGTCCCCATCTCCAGGGTGGGGCCCCATGTTTATAATAATAATAATAATAATAATAATAATAATAATAATAATAATTGTTATTATTATTAGTATTCTTCTTCTTTTCCTTTCAGCTTTTCCCTTCAGGGGTCGCCACAGCGAATCAATTGCCTCCATCTAACCCTGTCTTCTGCATCCTCTTCTCTCACACCAACTACCTTCATGTCCTCTTTCACTACATCCATAAACCTCCTCTTTGGTCTTCCTCTAGGCCTCCTGCCTGGCAGTTCAAAACTCAGCATCCTTCTACCAATATATTCACTATCTCTCCTCTGGACATGTCCAAACCATCTCAGTCTGGCCTCTCTGACTTTATCTCCAAAACCTCTAACATGTGCTGGCCCTTCTGATGTACTCATTCCTGATCCTATCCTTCCTGGTCACTCCCAGAGAGAACCTCAGCATCTTCATCTCTGCTACCTCCAGCTCTGTCTCCTGTCTTTTCCTCAGTGACACTGTCTCTAGACCAAACAACATCGCTGGTCTCACCACAGTTTTGTACACCTAAGATTATTATTATTATTATTATTATTATACCAATAATCTTCTTCTTCTTTTCCTTTCGGCCTTTCCCTTCAGGGGTCGCCACAGCGAATCAACTGCCTCCATCTAACCCTGTCCTTTGCATCCTCTTCTCTCACACCAACTACCTTCATGTCCTCTTTCACTACATCCATAAACCTCCTCTTTGGTCTTCCTCTAGGCCTCCTGCCTGGCAGTTCAAAACTCAGCATCCTTCTACCAATATATTCACTATCTCTCCTCTGGACATGTCCAAACCATCTCAGTCTGGCCTCTCTGACTTTATTATACCAATAATAATACATTTAAAAAGTGCAACAAAATTTCATAATGCCCTTTGGTCTCAACAAAATTTGATTCTAATTCAAATCCATCACCACACAAGAGATAGTAAGGTTCAAAATCAGATACCAAAGAACCAGGAATAACATTGTTTTCATACAAACACAAGGTAAGCAGCTCACAATGTTGTGTCATTAGTTTTCCCCCTTGAACCTGTCAGTAGAGGGTCAAATTTAGTGTCAGTCTGGCCGAGACAGGCCCTTTGGCCCCACAGTACCCAGTGTTTGTTTTGAACCAGCTGACAGTCACAGGCGTCTTTCATGGCCACTATCTGTGTTGACTATCGACTGCTTCTATGTCTCGCTGCAGTCACATCTGGTAGTCTGTTATTTCTATCTCTTTTAACCCCTTTCTTTGGCTTCTCTCCATTTGATTCTACTGAGTCACCTGTGTTCTGTGGCAACACTAATATACCGTATGTTTAATGTGAACTTGAAACAACATTACTGTTGTTACAATACATTTACTTATATTTATCATATTGTTAATGTGTTAAGATATTTACTAAACCACAATGAATCCATATACAGTAAAACAAAATCATAATTGTCAACGTTTGGTATTTGTCTCATGTTGCTCTGCTGCGCTGGGGTGTGGCAGGAGGCGTGGTCAAACTGGTGGGCAGAACCTCGTCTCCACACCTGTTCCTTTTCTCCACACCTGTTCCTCATCTCCACACCTGTTCCTCATCTCCACACCTGTTCCTCATCTCCACACCTGTACCTGATCAGGCTAATTAGCCCGAGGCTTCTTAAACCGGCTTCTTTGGTTCGGTACCAGAGTGTTTTGTACCGTGTCTCTAGTTTGTAAAACTTCTTGATTTTTCTTGTGTTTCCTGGATTTTTGCCTTTTTCTGATTAAACTATGAGCGTTAGCTTCTGCATATGGACAGAGATAGCAAAACAAGGTTTGCTGAAGTTCTGCACTTTTTCCTGAACCACTGTGTCATAAAGTGGTTGACTACCTGAAGCTTCATTCAGGTCTCTTGGTGACATCTGCTGTCAGTGGGGATTATTGTTCATTTGGAGTCATCATCCAAATGAGCCCCTGCAAATGTGACGCAGTAGCATTTTTTGATCTTGTGTCTTCTCTGTCCAGTAGCTTCCACAGGTTAATGCCTGGGGAGTGTAAGGCACACATAAAACATATATTCAGTGACATGAATATGGCATATGATTCCACATATGACCTGTGGAAGCTACAGCAGGCGACTGCATGCTGAGGATTCTGGCATTCTTTGAGGATTCTGGCAGTGGCAATCATATTTTGGTGACCAAACATCTCACCTTTCCACATAATCCCCATTCCACTATCAGCTCCTGCACCAATGATGCAATATTTTCAGGTGTGTGGCTGTTAGGAAGGGGATGGACCCCCAAAACGGTGGTCATAAGTTGTTCCTCAGCACCAACAAAATGGCAGGAAACAGCCAGATATGCATCCATGTTAATGAATGTCCACATATCAGCTGTGAGGGTGAATTACATGAATTACTTGCACAATTCATTAAGAAGATTTTATTTCAAACTGAAGTATTGATTATCTCCTTTGCATTAGGGTGTTGAAAATAAGCTACAAGGTTTTCAAAACTGGGATGGAAACAGATTCATCAGTGACAACTTCTTGATGCAAGGATCCAGTAGTCCGATTGTGTAAAAAGTCAAGTCTTGTACCAAGAGTCTATTCAACTGGGTCTACTCTTCCTCACTTCTGGAAAATCTTCCGACATAGGTCTGCACCATGATTGTGACAAGGTTCATCTACTTTACTGGGATGCCTTCTACAACCCAGAAAATGTGCCATAAACTGGTGAACAACTAGTCTGACTACATTTAAGATGAAAAGTCTTTCCAGCATAGTCCATGGATAGAACTGTAGGTGCTTCATCATGGAAATAGCATTTGCCTGAGGGCTTTAGCAGATGAAACGCGGCATTTCAGTATCAGCTCAGAGGAGCATCTGAAGTCGTTGGTGGGATTCAACTTGGTGGAAACAAGCAGAAGGTAGAGAAGGATTAAGATAGATGGCTAGATGAATATAAAAATAGATCCTGTTGAAATCTTTGCTACCTCCTGGTCCACAACAGTCACCTCTTCCAGTCTTTGTTCTCTCTCATTTTCCTCGTTCATCAGCTCTTCAAAGTACTCTTTCCATCTTCCCATCACACTACTGGCACCTGTCAATAGACTTCCATCCCTATCCTTAATCACCCTAACCTGCTGCACATCCTTCCCATCTCTATCTCTCTGTCTTGCCAACCTGTATAGATCAGTCTCTCCCTCCTTACTGTCCAACCTAGCATACAAGTCATCATCATCCTTGTTTGGCCTTTGCTACCTCTACCTTCACCTTACGCTGTATCTCCCTGTACTCCTGTCTACTCTCCTCAGTCCTCTCAGTGTCCCACTTCTTCTTAGCTAACCTCTTTCTCTGTATACACTCCTGTACCTCCTCATTCCACCACCAAGTCTCCTTATCTACTTTCCTTCCAGATGACACACCAAGTACTCTCCTACCTGTCTCCGTGATCACATTAGCTGTAGTGTCCAATTTCCACCGGCGCCCTGTAGGTCAACAGCACTGATCCATACTGGATCGGCCTCGACCGATCCGGTATGAAAGTCATAGGTTTGATTCACATGTTTGATTTGGCAAAAGTTTTATGCCGGATGCCATTCCTGACGCAACCCTCTGTATTTATCCGGGCTTGGGACCGGCACAATAAGACACTGGCTTGTGTCCTCTTGCGGCTACATTACAAATAAAGCTTTTTCTTCCTGCTAAATGATCCAAACTCCTGTTTTTATTGGTCATCTCTTACTGTTCCGGCATTCTAGCCGTTCCATCATTCTGGGTCGTAACAAAAAAACTGGGGTCACTCCTGTTGTAGCATACATTTCATTGTTTGGACAAGGACTCCATGACATGGAAGGCTATTTGCTGAAAATTGAATTTTTATTGTTTAAGTAAAATAAAATTATACAGATGAATAAATGAACAGACCTTGAGTGAAGAAACAAAGCAATCTTTGACAGATAAATGTTTCTATACTATTAACTATAGATTAAAAAGTGTTTCTCTAATTACCATATAGCTATGTGTTTCCGAATTGGTGTTCTAAGATTTTGTATTTGAATTTTATTAACATTCATGCCACTTGGCAATAAAATATTTGGTTTCTCTCTGAATGTGTCAAAGTACTGGGAAATAATTGCACTTCAAATTTGCAGATATGTTCTGGTGGAATGTTCTTTTTTTTTTCTTTTGCTATAGAGAGGTAGAAAAAGGTTACAATGCACTTCAAACTGCCTGACTTAAACAAACAACTACACCATGTCCTTTAGATTAAATTTATTAGAGCTTTACTCGGGATAAAATGTCCAAAAAGGTGTGAAATATTAATACTACTTACTTATTACTGTTACTTTTTTAAAATCAGTAATGGAGTTCTAATCCTTTAGAAGATCCCAATATGTCTCTGTTCTACAGAGTGAACAACTTGTTTTTTTCTACATCTACCTGAATGTCAATTGTGAATATGTATGGAAATGAGAACAAACTAAAAAAATATTCCCTCCTTGTATCCCAGAATTCGATGTTCACATTCTGCTATTTCATTCTTAAACCACACAGTAGTGTAGAATACATTTGTTATTTTAGTATTACTGCAAAACATTCTTTTTGTTTTCTGCACCAGCTTATTTATTTCAGCTGTAGAAATAAATTACTAACCATGTGGTATATCATAGCCATCGACAATACTCCCTGGTCTCTAAGAAACAAGCTGGGCATTCACACACTGTTTCCCTTGCCTTTTTTGTTCTTGTGCATGCTCCAACAAAATGTTAACACGTGATCAGATCAAGTAATTGTGGTTCTTACCCACAGTATTGTCGAGAGAAGAGAACAGTGTGATCTCACGTTACGAGAGAAGAAATGTATTCAGACTTCAAAATTACTTCAACCTGCGTTGTAGTTTTCCATTCTTCCTCCCTTTTTTGGTGTTCTTTCAATTCCTCTGTGTCGTTATTGTATTGTTATTCACTTGTTATAGTCTAAATAACATGTGTATTGCAAATTAAATCAAGTTTGATGGATTTATTGATGGAGTTGCTATTTTATCTTGAAGAATCAACATATCGACCATCTGGATAGTCTTCAAATTTAAAGGTTTTCCACCCTGTGCTAACAGGATAGGAAACATTTTTAGGTACTTTACATTAGCTACATTATGCAGATTCACAACAAACAGAAAGTTGGCCCTACTTCATCATTAAACTGGAGGTAGTACACACTGTGTGCATGCGTATGTGTGACCAAAGGGTGCTGTCAGGGTGAGGATGCTGGCAATGAGTAAAAGGATGCATATATGTGCTTGAACAAGTACGGGACATGGTGATTATCTGTCTATGAGTATTTTTTTTTCTCTAAACACCAGTGAAAAGAGTTTGTCCTTCATCCAAGGCAGACAGGGACAAAATCGAATCTTTCCCTTTCGTGCCTACCGCATGTTTGAATAGAGTAAGATACTTTGCTCTTTCTTTCTCTCTCCTCAACAGTTCGCCAAACAAAAGGCTGCTTTCAGCCTTTAAATGAAATGCTCAGCTGCATAAAAGGAGACACACATACACCCACAGAAGTGAGTCCCAATAACATACACAAACATTCAACACAAATTCAAAAAGCAGCACACACACATAAAGGACAGAAAGATGTGTCCTGATGTGAGGCACACACATCTGAAGAGGAACCTCGAACGGCTTTCATAATCTTCATGAGCCTCCATCTGACCTTTTTCTAACATACTCAAAACAGTTTTGAAGTCACATATTTTCCATAGTTTCTCACACTTTATATAAAATCTGCCTCCCCCTTCATTTGTTCATTCTTTACAATCTGATATTTCCATTTCTCTCTTCATTATCCTCTTCAGCCACAGCCACCATCAGCTTTGTCTCCTCTTTGTGTCTTTTTCTTCTCCTAGTCCCTCTTCCTCCTCCTTTTTAAGGATTTATAGAGATTGCTTATTGTGCCCCTTTGGTTTCAATGTGGCATTCTACAGATGCTAACAAGCCATTTTTGAGGACAGTAAAACTTTTTCCTCAAACAATGACATGCATACAGTGAAGAAAAATAACCATTCTGAATTCAAAATGCCAAGGTGTAACTTGACAAACACAGGGCTAAATTGGATGTTATTTATTCTTCCTGTCTATGCTGTCCTTTACTGTCTATTCCTTTTTATCTCACTCCATAATCCTGATTGTGCTCTTATTAATAAATGCAAATGACAATGGCCATCTATATTTATAGCTGTGTGTATCTTTGAGGGCTTGTGTTGATGCTACCTCTTAATCAGTGAGAGTGTAAAGGCACGTAGTGCAGATAAAAATTTAATCTGTTCATTATACAGTAAAAATGGATAATAATTTTATCATCTGCATATATCCTACCAGCAAATTGGTATGCAATGTGGATGCATGTGGCTCATGCAGCAGGTCTCATACCATTTCTGATTTCAGCTAAACGAGAGGGTTTCATCCCTGCATCTTCAGGTCAGGTGTAGGTGTCTCACTGTTGTTTCAGCCTCAGGGGTGAACAACAGTGTAGAGTTACTGGCCTTCTTGTAGTCCTCCAGAGTACTGAATAGTGCTGCAACTGGGGACTTCACTTTTCTTCTTGGGCATTTAACACTCACGAGGGCAATGACAGTGAGACATGGAGGGTGGTGATTAGGATAAGTGTCCTCCCTAATCTGAACTCCAGTGGTGTACTGTTATTGGACTGTTTTGGTAGTCACAGTTTTCAAGCACAGGGATGTCCATCAGTGCCCATGGAACTAGGTCACCCTAGGCTGGAGGCTGCTGATCAAATTTCTTGTTGAGTCATTGGGCCACTGGCTGTGTCTTGGACACTTTGGTGGACAGCTCTGCCCATCTGTCCACCAATCGCCTCCTGGTGGTGATTTGGATCTGCTGACGAAGCAGGGGAACGCACAGTTTCAGTGATACTGTCAAGCTGAAGTAGGTGTCTTGCTGACTCGGGACTCTGGAGGCAACCGACAGTTACTGGCAGGCCAGCCATATTGTAGCCTGAGTGGTTCTAAAACACTTCAAAGGTATCCTCAATCCCACTACCATGTCTTCCATGGAGGAAGTTGAGGCTGAGGTTTCAGAGGTGGACTCATCCATCACCCCAGCTAAAGTCATCGTTGGTTGCCAAGCTCCTGCATAGCAGGGCACTGAGGTTAGATTAGATTCACCCAAACTATCTTAAGTCCCTGGAGGTGCAGGGATTGTTTTAGTTGAGGCAACTCTATAACATTGCATCACGGTTGTGGACAATACCCCTGGATCGGCAGACTGGGCTCGTGGTTCCCCTTTTCAAAAAGGGTGTGCTCTACTAAAGGGGGCTCACACTCCCCATCTATCTAGGGAAAGTCTGGTCCAAGGTATTGGAAAGGAAAATTAGACCAACAGTTGGACCTCAGATTCTGGAGGAACATTGTGATTATCTTTGTGAGTGCTTTGGGAGTATAGGACCCTGGGCCCTTTGCTAAAGGCTGTCCAGTCACTATATGCCGAAGGTGGGGCTTGGTTCGCATTGCTGGCAGTCAGTCAGACCTGTTTCAGGCACATTTTGAACTTCAGCTAGGCTACTCTTTATGACCGGTTCTGTGCATAATATCTTGATGAACAGCATTTCTAGGTGCAGTCAGGTGCCAGAAGGGGTTCAGTTTGGGTATCATACCAAAGATGTTTTCGTGGCCTCATTGAGCCTGGACTTTCAGCATGTACTGGGGTGGTTTGTAGCTGAGTGTCAAGCGAGTAGGATGGGGAGCAACACCTTCAAATCTGAGGCCATGGTTCTTGACTGGAAAAAGGTAGTTTGCCCTCTATGGATCTGTGGGAAGTCTTTGCCCCAAGTGATGGACTTCAAATATCTAAAGGTCTTGTTCATGGGTGAGGGAAGGATGGAACTTGAAATGAAGATTGGTGAAAAAAATGAAGAAAATGACAGATTGGTGCAGCTGCTGAAGTGATGCAGTATTTATATTGGTCTGTAAAGGTGAACAAGGAGATCCTGGATACAAGCGGCAGAAATACGTTTCCTCCATAGGGCGATTGGGTGCACCCTTAGAGAAAGGTTGAGGAGAGCAGTCACCCTCTCCACATTGAGAGGGACCAGCTGAGATGGCCCAGGCATATGTCTCAGATGCCTCATGCAAAACTATTTGCGGACATTTTTCTGGGCATGTCCTGCTAGGAACAGTCTGAGCAGGGTTGCCAAGACTGTTGCTGCCAGGCCTTAGTGACCTGGCACTGGATAGATAGCGTTAGAAGATGGATGGTTGGATGAATCTCACAATTACAGAAAGTCAGTGACAATTGCTTTCACACTGTAGTGATGTTCATGTTTTTTGTATTTATCTATGTGGCTATGAAAACATTACACCTAATAGTCACAACAATTTAATAAGAATTTATATTACAGCAGAAAAAAACAACATGAAAACCACATATTTTAAGCCAAAGTCATCACAGCACCTACAGTCAACACCAAAAGCATTTGGAAAAAAAAAGATTTTATAAAATGCACTTATAAAATCCATAATTTTTTACAGTGTCAAATCAAAACAAGTCTTTTCCTTTTTACAGGTAAAATTTTTGCATTTTCAAAATTTTTTGAGCTTTTGTTTCAGTCTTTTAGTTTAAAATGTGAAGCTTTGTTAAATGTTATTTGATATCTGTAATTGTGAATCCTCATTTAACTCAACCAGGGAAGCAACTTTACAAACTGTGTAAAGCAAATAAACTGTAGTTGGGTAATAGTGCCTGGCTATTTGTGCAGACCCAACAATGAGGTTGTAGGGCAATTTCTGGTACCCTGCTAGAAAGCATCATTGTTGGAGAAAATCAAGGGTGAACCATACGGGTAGATACATGGATGGATTTTTCTGTTCGCTACTGTCATTGTTGGAAATTGGATTACTGTTGGTCGAAGAAGGAGAGGAGGAAAGTGTGTTCGAAGAAAGAGAAGAGGAGCGCCAAGAGTATAGGACTAAGAGTAGGGACGTTGAATGTTAGAACTATGACAGGAAAAGGTAGAGAGTTGGTCGACATGATGCAGAGGAGGAAGGTAGACATACTGTGTGTCCAGGAGACCAGGTGGAAAGGTAGCAAGGCTAGAAGTTTAGGAGCAGGGTTCAAGTTGTTCTATCATGGTGTAGATAGAAAGAGAAATGGAGTAGGAGTTATCTTGAAGGAGGAGTTTGTTAGGAATGTCCTGGAGGTAAAAAGAGTGTCAGATGGAGTGATGAGTCTGAAGCTAGAAATAGAAGGTGTGATGTTCAATGTTGTTAGTGGGTATGCTCCACAGGTAGGATGTGAGCTGGAGGAGAAGGAGAAATTCTGGTTGGACTTTGATGAAGTGATGCAGAGCATACCTAGAAGTGAGAGAGTTGTCATTGGTGCAGACTTCAATGGACATGTTGGTGCAGGTAACAGAGGTGATGAGGAAGTGATGGGCAGGTTTGGTATCCAGGAGAGGAACGCAGAAGGACAGATGGTAGTTGACTTTGCAAAAAGGATGGAAATGGCTGTAGTGAATACTTTCTTCCAGAAGAGGCAGGAACATAGGGTGACCTATAAGAGTGGTGGTAGGAACACACAGGTAGACTACATCTTGTGTAGACGATGTAACCTGAAGGAGATCAGTGACTGTAAAGTAGTGGTAGGTGAGAGTGTAGCCAAACAGCATAGGATGGTGGTGTGTAGGATGACTCTGGTGGTGAGGAAGATGAAGAGGGCAAAGGCAGAGCAGAGGACGAAATGGTGGAAGATAAAAAAGGAAGGGTATTGCATGACCTTTAGGAAGGAGTTAAGACAGGCTCTGGGTGGTCAGGAGGTGCTTCCAGATGACTGGACAACTAAAGCTAATGTGATCAGGGAGACAGGTAGGAGACTATTTGGTGTGTCATCTGGAAGGAAAGTAGATAAGGAGACTTGGTGGTGGAATGGGGAGGTACAGGAGTGTATACAAAGAAAGAGGTTAGCTAAGAAGAAGTGGGACACTGAGAGGACTAAGGAGAGTAGACAGGAGTACAGGGAGATGCAGCGTAAGGTGAAGGTAGAGGTAGCAAAGGCCAAACAAGAAGCTTATGATGACTTGTATGCTAGGTTGGACAGTAAGGAGGGAGAGACTGATCTATACAGGCTGGCAAGACAGAGAGATAGAGATGGGAAGGACGTGCAGCAGGTTAGGGTGATTAAGGATAGGGATGGAAGTCTATTGACAGGTGCCAGCAGTGTGATGGGAAGATGGAAAGAGTACTTTGAAGAGCTGATGAATGTGGAAAATGAGAGAGAACAAAGACTAGAAGAGGTGACTGCTATTGACCAGGAAGTAGCAAAGATTAGCCAGGATGAAGTGAGGAGAGCACTGAAGAGGATGAAGAGTGGAAAGGCAGTCGGTCCTGATGATATACCTGTAGAGGTTTGGAAGTGTCTAGGAGAGGTGGCAGTAGAGTTTCTGACTGGGTTGTTCAACAGGATCTTAGATAGTGAGAAGATGCCTGAGGAGTGGAGGAGAAGTGTGCTGGTGCCCATTTTTAAGAACAAGGGAGATGTGCAGAGTTGTGGCAACTACAGAGGAATAAAGCTGATGAGCCATACAATGAAGTTATGGGAAAGAGTAGTGGAAGGGCAGACTAAGGGCAGAAGTGAGCATTTGTGAGCAGCAGTATGGTTTCATGCCAAAAAAGAGTACTACAGATGCAGTATTTGCTTTGAGGATGTTGATAGAGAAGTACAGAGAAGGCCAGACGGAGCTGCACTGTGTTTTTGTAGATCTGGAGAAAGCTTATGACAGGGTGCCCAGAGAGGAATTGTGGTATTGTATGAGGAAGTCTGGAGTGTCAGAGAAGTATGTTAGAGCGGTGCAGGACATGTATGAGGACTGTAAGACAGTGGTGAGGTGTGCTGTAGGTGTGACAGAGGAGTTCAAGGTGGAGGTGGGACTGCATCAGGGATCAGCTCTGAGCCCCTTCTTGTTCGCTATGGTGATGGACAGGCTGACAGACGAGGTTAGACAGGAATCTCCATGGACTATGATGTTTGCAGATGACATTGTGATCTGCAGTGAGAGTAGGGAAGAGGTGGAGGAGAAGCTAGAGAGGTGGAGGTTTGTCCTGGAAAGGAGAGGGATGAAGGTTAGCCGCAGTAAGACAGAGTACATGTGTGTGAATGAGAGGGACCCAAGTGGAAGAGTGAGGTTACAGGGAGAAGAGATCAAGAAGGTGGAGGATTTGAAGTACTTGGGGTCAACAGTCCAGAGCAATGGAAAGTGTGGAAAAGAGGTGAAGAAACGTGTACAGGCAGGATGGAATGGGTGGAGAAAAGTGTCAGGTGTGATGTGTGATAGAAGAGTTTCAGCTAAAATGAAAGGAAAGGTGTCCAAAACTGTGGTGAGACCAGCGATGTTGTTCGGTCTAGAGACAGTGTCACTGAGGAAAAGACAGGAGACAGAGCTGGAGGTAGCAGAGATGAAGATGCTGAGGTTCTCTCTGGGAGTGACCAGGAAGGATAGGATCAGGAATGAGTACATCAGAGGGACAGCACATGTTAGAGGTTTTGGAGATAAAGTCAGAGAGGCCAGACTGAGATGGTTTGGACATGTCCAGAGGAGAGATAGTGAATATATTGCTAGAAGGATGCTGAGTTTTGAACTGCCAGACAGGAGGCCTAGAGGAAGACCAAAGAGGAGGTTTATGGATGTAGTGAAAGAGGACATGAAGGTAGTTGGTGTGAGAGAAGAGGATGCAAAGGACAGGGTTAGATGGAGGCAATTGATTCGCTGTGGCGACCCCTGAAGGGAAAAGTCGAAAGGAAAAGAAGAAGAAGACTGTCATTGTTTAAATTCTGAATACATCACTAAGCATTAACTAGAAGGGATGGGGGCTGTTTTTCAAATATTCAAAATGTTATTAATCAAAGGACACATTGAAAAACAATTTTAGTATTCATTCATATATATTTTGTTTCAATTATGTAATCTCCAGTGTCTACAATCACACAAAGTGATCAATGATGTCGTGCAGTTATATGATGTGAGGATCTAGTATCAATCATGTAACTTTGACATCCAAGCCCATTCGGTGCTTGTAACAGTCTGTTCTGGTGAATATATACCTCTCCTTACATGAGAATGTTGACCCATACCTGAATATCTCCACCTATGGTTTAGTCTTAAGTCTTCACTTAGTCACATTTCACTGCCATTGTTAAGGGTACAAGCTCAATGTCAAAGGTATGTGGTAAGCATGGTAACTGTCCAGGCTCGAACACGACTGGCAGGGGGAACCCAAAAGCACGACAGGGGAGCAGGCGAGTCAAGGGTCTCAAAAGGTTTAATTGTCACAGACAGGTTTTGGGGTACAGATCCCAGGGCAGACTAATCCAACGAGAGGCAGGCGGGTAGGCAGAATCCAAGAGACAGGCAGGATCATACACGAGAGCAATCCAAAAAAACGAGCAGACAGATCCAACGAGGGGTTGGCGACAGGCAGGGTCCGGAGAACAGGCAGAACCTAACACAATCAAAGAGAACGGTAGAAAGGATACAACGGCTGGAATGTTCGGGCGAACACTAAACAATCTGGCAGAGAGCTGAGGACTAAACAGGGTATAAGAAAGCTGGAGACAGATTGGGGAGTGGCTGCATGTGTGTGAAGAGAATGAGTTGATTGTAATTGGGGCAGATTCTGGAAAGATATGATATATATTAGAAAAAACAAAAACAACCAAAATCAAAAGGAATACTTAAATGTTCGGGGACATGACAGGTAACTGCACTGTAGTTGGTTGCACTAAACAACCCAGCACCAATCCGTCTAAATCCTCTGAGCCTCCCAGATTCAGAGGATATAAGAGCAAAGTCCATTGCAGGTATTTTTGTTGAAAATGTTTGGCCAAGTTAGTCAAAAAGCTGTGTTTGTGTGAAGTCTGACTGCTTCACCAAAATCGATCAGTATAACACACGACCTGCTAGCACACTAAAAAATTTGATTCATACCAGCCCACGGTGAAGTGGCAGAAGTGGTCAATGTACATTACTTAAAGCTTTACTGTGTCTCTGTGGTTGTCAGTACTCTGTAATGATAACAGAAGAAGTAAATTTTACATGTTAAATTTAAGTTTTATAGTTTGACAAGTATTTTGTGAACTGGATGATGAATGTTGACAATGAACTTCATCTAGATTCACTGATCATCATTCTTGATTAAAAGAGAGTTACATTACATGAGATTCAGATATCTCCAGAGTCTCCTCCAGCTGGATTCAGGAGAGACTTGCCACTAATCACCACTATTTCAACCCAAAACCCCACATCCATGCTCTGCAGTACAGGTCCTTTGCTACAGTAATTAACAGTTATTGGTATTTGCATATTGTACTTGAAGAAAATGTGCTTTAAGTCTCATTATCTTGGTAAATAGAATGTGTGTGTCACTGCAGAACTTCTTCCGGTCTGTAACTGAACACAAATAACCCTATCCCTAAAGAAGTGATGTAGAGTCAACCCGCAAAACCTACTACATTTAATGACCTCCATTTCTAACCCTAACATTTTCAAAAGTGCCACTGGTGAGATGTTGGTACTGATAAAAGACCAAATATTTGACACTGCTTTCGGGAACTGATAAGTTTGGAACTGTACATGTAAAATAAATGTTCATTTGACTTCATTATGTCATTTTGAAATGCTGTTTAAACACGTTAGAAAAAAATGTTAGCTTGATATTTCATATTTGTCAAACCTGCTGTACATTAACTATGCATTAACAAAGTCATCACAAAACATGCTGTGGAAACAAGGTTAGAAGGTTGGCAGGATTTGCAAAGTTATTGATGAAACAACCAAGTGAGCATGTATCCCGAGTCAATGCGTTTAGGCCTATAGCAAAAAAACAAACAAAAAAAAAAAAAGTATGGTTCAAGATTTGTGAGAAAAATGTCAAAATGAAGTTAATGCCAGCAGAAACTCATAAAAAAAATAAGTTTAGAAAAATGCAGAGGCTCGAACACAACGTTCATGGATATGAGAATCAAGAAAGTCATTATTGCACTATGATCGCGCCCCCTCGATCAGATCACGTGATGGTTTTAAACCAGCCGTATAAATAAAGTCTGTCACGTGGATTGCTGCGTGCATCTTTACATGACAGAAATAGATGTGAAACTCTTCCAGTTTTTACTTGGACCCGATTGACCCCGGAAAACCGGTGATATGATTGTTTACATTTGATTTACCACAAGAGGTCCAAATGAGTTCAAAACCAGATCCATGAGCATGTTTTCTGTTTTTATGTGCAATAAAATACAATTTTTACATTGTTGCATTTAATTGTGTGTGTATTTTGGCCCAATATGTCAATGTAGTAAGTTATAGGGAAATAATAACTATCTCTTCCTACAGCTGAAGTTGTGCTGAAGATAAACATACCAAGCATGGGTATGTTAAATCATTTTTAATGTGGTATATAGAGACAAATATCAAAGGTACCAAAAAATGGCCGCAATAGGTCAGGGGTCTAAGGGTTAATATGTGTCATCTTTAAAGTACGCTTTGTAGTTCTAATGTGAACTCTAACAGTTTTATTCTCATGTTGCTCTGCTGAGCTGGATGTGCCAGGAGGCGGGGCTGAACTGGTGGGCGGAGCTTCATCTCCACACCTGCTCCTCATCTCCACACCTGTGCCTGATCAGGCAGATTAGCCTGAAGCTTCTCAAGCCGGCTTCACCTTTGGTTCTGAGTAGTGATGTCTGAATGTCGCCTCAATGGGCTTCAAACCTTTTGTGACAATTGTGCCGAAAACTGTTTCATCACTCGGCGCCCCATTCGTTGTGAACGTGGGCGCCCTCTTTGGCAGAGTGACTGTACTGCAACCACACAACGGTTGATGAGCCCAGAACTCAGCACTTTGACGTTTTCTGCATTGCATGGATTTTCTGAATAAAACCGAATATAATTTACTTTAATGTGGTAATCCTTGCTTTCTATGTTGTTGCCATATATTATAGGAAATTAATTCATTATTATTGGTCCTTGCAGGGTTCAACAACAGATATAGATTACATGTTCATACCTGTTTATGTAATATAAATATATACATACTAGCGGGAACCCGTGGAAATTCCACGATAAAACAATAATATCAGACTTCATAGCAAACATATGAAAACAAATATATTGGTATTATAAACCAAGCGCACCAATCACAGAGTTCTTCCACCAGCAGGTAGTACGACCCGGTCTGACCCAGAACTGGCATTGGCGTCTTTGTCGAGGGACATGAATGAATGAATAAATAAATATATAAACTTAATGACTCATAACGAAAGAAACAGACGAACAAATATCCAACTGTCAGCATGTTTATGAATGCGTCTTCAATGTGGATCCGTTATACGTCAGAAAATAGCCGGTTTTAACTCCGTCCATTCTGTGTGTACATGTAGACACGGGTCACACGCACTAACCTCACAATGGTTTTTGTCGCAGAGCAACGCCCCCCGGATAGAAAAAGTTTCGGTTATAGCGTCCACACGACAACGCAGATCCGGCGTCTTGGTCCCCGATATCTGTGTTGTCATGTAGACGAAAGGAGTAACCGCAACAAAAAGCCACGCTGCCCGATGCCTTACGCCATATCGTTCACATGATTCCTTCTGGCAGATGCGCCGTGATTGGTTGGGCACTTGATTGACAGGTAGTGGGTGGAGTTAAAATGTGACACCGTGAGGTTTTCAAGTGAGCTTATTCAAATATATACAGTAGGTGGGGAGGGTTTGAGCCGATTCCTCTTCTTGGACAAAATTTTCCCTGCTGTGGAGAAGACTCTCTCACAGGGCACAGAGGACGCTGCATTGCCAGGCCAAGTTCTGATAGGAACTTCTGTGCTCCAGCCAATAACGCATAGGATCCGAGGATCTTTCCAGTGGAAGTGTGAAAAATACCACTGCACCTCCACGATGGCATTGACGGTGGCATTTCTGGAGGCTCTCGCCTCTTCAGCATCCCTATTCAACCAAATTCCACGAATTGTCTCCCTTGAGAAGATGCAGCTGGTTCTGGCTGTGTGTCAGTTGATGCCGGCGGCTCCACTTCTCGGGGTAGATTGCGCATTAAAGCAGCACACTCAAATTTCAGCCAACGCACAGCTGACTCGGCATTTGCAGGGTTCTGGAAACCGAGAGCCTTGAACCTCGGATCAAGTAGTGAGGCCAAAGAAAAGACGCTTGTGGTCTTTATCCCGCAGAACTTCTCGTTGACAGGTTCAAACCAAGCTCTTTTGCCATGTCATTCATCAAGTGTGCCGTTCCTTCACTCGATGCATATTTCAACATTCTGATGAGTGGAATGACTTTGGCTCCCCACACTCTTGCTTCCTGTGACAGCTCCACAGTGGCAGCATGAAAAGGTGCCAACATCCTGAGGCACTAGTGAACACACTCAAATTCATTGGCACTCAGTGGCTGCAAGTCCGTGGGCAGAGTGGTCAGGACAGCTGACACTGTATCCCTCTGCTCATAGAAGCGCTGCAGCATCTCGTAGGTGCTGTTCCAGCGAGTGTCTACCTCAATGATCAGTTTGTGTGCAGGGCGGCCCATTTGCACCTGGATCTGCTGAAGCTTGTCCTTAGCAGCGGTGCTAGTTTTAAAATAGGTGACCACACAGACTTCCTAACCACTAGATTCAGCGCATGTGCCAGGCAGACCACATGCTGCACCTGCAGGATATTTGCCACAGCAATCATATTTGCGGCATAATCGGTCACCAAGCACTTCACTTTATCCCCCAGGGCCCATTCCGTTATGAGGTCCAGAGCAGTTCACCTGCATGAACGGAATGACGGGTGACGGCGAGATTCGCATACATGTTGATGGAGGTCCACATGTCTGCGGTCAGGCTGACGCTCTCAACGTTCTGCAGTGCTGCCTTGGCCTTGGCCTTCTCCTTTCCTCTCCACCATGGCTTTAACGGCCTGCCTAGATGGAAGGGTGTATGTGGGGTCCTGTTGTGCCGCCAGAGCAAGGAAGCCAGGACCAGACACCACACTGAATGTCCAGGCGTTTCACTATGAAATCCACAAGAGAACGTTAGCAGGACAATACATTAATTTAGTTTTAGAAGGAACACAGTAAGCTGCAAGGGTAAATGTTAAGGTGTAAATATTTAAAGTTAGAATACAGGCACACTGTTATGTTTATCATTTGCAGTTAGTTTCATTTTATACGCCCAAACGCCCAGACTCATTGCTGTTAAACAGTTACAGATGTAAAATATCCTTATTATTGACTGTGACAACAAACATTATAGCGACTCACCTGATAGAGACATCATCATAGCAGCACCACCGGCTTCATTCTCATGTCTGGCTAAATAACAGCTCATCATTGGTGTTGTCACTGTACATCAGGGGCTGGGAACAAAGCAAACACTTCACTTGCAAATTAAAAATGACATGTATGGTTTATTCTTTTCTACCGTGTGAGCAACAGAGCTTGAAAACAAGTTTCTTAGAAATCAAAATCTACTTTTGAACTGGTGCCGCCAAACAAATGTTTTTTTTAAATACTTATTATTATGATCTCCAAAGGGAAATTAAATGTTCCCAGACTTGGGATCACTTTCTAGTTTGTTCCATTGCAAAGCAATTAGAAAGCAATCTGAAAGCTAATCTAACCAATCCAAAGGGTATTGAAACAATAGGCAGCGCACCGCGCTGATTCATCCGGCTGGTGTTTCGAACCACTAAACTGCTTCACCTGGTGAATGAAGAACTTGAGTGGTTCAAACCACAGTCTTGTGGTTTCTCCATGTTTGAAGTAGGCTTCGAAGCAGTGGTTCAGAAAAAAACCCTTACCCAGTCTGGGGCGTGTTTCAGAGTGTCGTGTCGAAGCGGACATCACTACTCCTCTACCTGATCCTTCCTGATTCCTGAACCCTGCCTATTGGACGGATTCACCCCTGCTTGCCCAATTAAACTATTTGAGACTCTCGACCCGCCTGCTTGTCTGTTGTGCTTTTGTATTCCCTCTGCCAGTCTTGTTCAATTTGTAAGAGAACAATCTGGCCAAAATGAACCCAGCCGACGGTAACCTGGCTCAGATGGAACTGCCAACAGAAGCCAGCATGATCCGGCGCCAAGCCATCAGCTTACCTTTTTGGCTGAGGCAATGCAGTCCATGGCTGCCCGCCAGGAATACAGCATGGATGTCCTCCAGGACCATCTTGCAATGCTCTCCGCAGCTTCTATCGCTGTCCCCATCCCACCCGTCCAATCATTTATCATTTATGAGGCTTGGATTCTGGCCCTGAAAAGCGTTCCAGGAACCTGTCGTGCTTTTCTGGACCTGCGTTCCCTCATCTTCGAGCAGCAGACTCCAGCCGTTCCTATCAAGTGATCCCAGGTAATGTCTCCTTCCTCACGGGGACAGCCTGAGCCTGGTGAACCCCTGAGTGGGAGCGACAGCCGCCTATCTCTGTTTCAGTCCAGTTGTTTGCTACTGAGCCTTGAAAAGTGTTTGACCATAGCTGTTGGGGGGCTGTTGAAGATAACTCAAAGGGGGAGATCTGTCGTCCAGTACTTCATTGACTTCTGCACCATCACGGCGGAGAGTGACTGGAACTCCATTTTCCTTTTCATCGCCTTTTATAATGGACTCTTTGGACCTTATTAAGGATGAGCTGGCGACACAGGACCCCCCCACTGAAATTCGCTCGAGTCCTGGCTATCCGCATTGATGGCCGCCCCCGGGAGCGGAGGAGAGAGAGAGTTTGTTTCCCTGAGGATTTCCAGGCACACCTCTCCTCACCTGTGGCTCAGCCACCTACTGCCCCTGGGTGTCTTGTGGAGCTCATGCAACTAGGTCGAGCTCGTCTATCTCCAGCTGAGAGCGAGTACCGCCTGTGGTAAAATCCCTGCCTATACTGTGGCCAGCCCGGCCATTTTGTGTCTTACTGTCCGGTGAAAGACAAGGTTCACCAGTTAGGCATATGGTGCTGGTGAGCCAGATAATGAACGATTACATGCCCTCTCAAACCACGCTATAGGCTCTACTTCGCAGCTCTGGACCAGTGTTCTCGTTTGCGTGCGTCCTTGCGTCTTTGATGCAAATATTTTGACAGGGATGCACGATCATAAGACAGCATGCGTCGCAAGCTTTAAATATTTACAATAAAAAAAAAAAATCAACGCTACCTTTTTCCACGATGTAATATTGGGGGAAAAGGCACCTCCATTCAACAAAAACATTCACAATTTTTCCATTTTTTCTTAAATTTCAAACCCGGAAATTGCCATTATCAGAATCAGAATCAGCTTTAAGTGCCATCGTATGTTAAAAAACAGACAAGGAATTTGTTTCCGGCAGGTGGTGTCTCAGACTGTACATTCGTAACATTAAATTAACTATGCTAAATACACAATGCTAAATACTATAAATTACTATGCTAAATACAAAAACACAAAACGCAGTGGGTAGGGGACACAATGTACACGTGCAGAGTGCATGTGTAAACAGAGTACAAAGACTGGAAGACTTGATAATTTAACATTTACTGCTCAAGTGTGTTCTGGCTTGAACAGTAAAGAAGAAACTGTTCTTTAACCAGGTGGTTTTTGAGAGTAGGGCTCTGTAGAGGGTAGACTTTTAAACAGTCTGTCCAGTGTGTGATGGGTCTAAGATGATCTTCCCTGCCCGACTCCTAACTCTTGAGGAGTACTACTTTTGGAGGTAGGGCATAGGGCAGGGAGGTCCCAGTGATCTTCTCAGCAGACCTGATTGTCCTTTGCAGTCTTGTCCTGTCCCTTTGGGTGGCAGAACTGAACCAGACAGTTATGCTTTGATCTCGTGCGAGTTTTGCGCACGAGTTTCTCGTCACGAGACTCACCTGTGTGATTCTGCCTTACTGAAATTGACCAAACGGCAAGACGACGTCTGCTCGTTTGACAGGCTGCAATGAGAGCGAGGAGTTAGTTAGACCAGGGTCCTGATGGGTTTCTCTGTTAAAGCACTTTGAAATGTCTGCTGAAGTGATTAAGTACTATACAAATAGAGGTTGATTGATTGATCAACTGATCACCATGTTTCACCATGCCTCCAAAACCTGCTATCACAACTAAAGATTGATAAAATACTACAACAATGCTACGGCAAGGGGGAGCCAGGACAACAAGCGACAGGTCACCCGCAAAAGCAGAAGAATCAGCTGTAAATCTATCCATCCATTTACAAAAAAATGCATGGATGGATAATCCGTTTGTTGACTTTCTATTCTATATAATCTATTTAATAAAAACTATGGTGAATTTATAGTCCAGAATTTCCAATCCACAGCAGGAAAGAACAATTTATTTGTATATTGGTTGGCTTCATCTAAAGGCCAAACCGTAGGACAAATGGGAGAATTTAGAAACTGGCACTGGCAAGCAGTTTCTTAACATCTTAACTTTGTCTTAATTGTTCTACTGATTAAGCACAACTTTTAACTCTGGACTTACTTCAACATTAGAGCAACCTACTTCAGGTAGACTTATAATACAAAAAACTTCAAAAAATATTTCCTCCTTGTCAGAGATAGTTTCCATCAATGTAATTAAATTCACTACTTTAGCTCTGTGCATCACCTTATAATGTTCACCTAAACTCCAATCCTATTTATCGTCAATACCCTAGTCACCATTGTATACTCCGCTCAGCAGCCTCCTCAGCTCCTCCACAGCAGCTACAATTAATGTCACACACTGATCTTAATTTTTTGAATAATAACAAAATAATTTCCTATTCTTTAATCACTGCCTGGGTGGCACAGTGGGACAGTGAGCAGCACTGGTGCATAACAGCAAGAAGGTTCCAGGTTCGATTTCTTTCTGGGCAGAGTTTGTATGCTCTGTCCGTGTCTATGTGGGTTCTCTGCTGGTTCTCTGGCTTCTTTTTACCTCTACAAACATGCAGATTAGGTGAATTAGTCACACCAACTTGTCTGTAGGTGTGACTGGTCGTTTGTCTTCCTTGTGGTCCCATACAGATGAGCTGGTGTCTTTTCCGGGGTATTTAATTTTAATTTAATTTTTATATAATACACTGTTATATTCTCCGAAGGGAAATTAAGAACACACACTGTAGTTTTTGTTAGTCAATCAAATCAAATGACATGCATGCATATATTAGTGTGTACCAGGCCCCTGTAATACACACAACCACACACAAGGGGGCCTGTTGGCATGTAAGGGAGGTAGAGTGGCAGGCAGCTCCTTCTTGGTGCGCCTCAAATGAGCAATTTGTAAAGGGGACAGCACCTTGCTCAAGGGTGCCTCGGCAGTGCTCCGGAGGTGAGCTGACACCTCCCACTGTCAGCTCACCTCCAGGTATTTTTTGGGGGGGGCGGGAACGGGAATCGAACCGCCGATCTTGAATCATAGGACAACCCGCTCTACCGCCCGCTTTACCACTGAGCCACTGCCGCCCCCATGTCCTGCCTTTTGCCCATAGCCAGCTGGGATAGGCTCCAGTAGACCCGTGGCCCACAGGGCGGATAAGGAACCTTAGACAAGAAAATGGATGAATAATCCTTACCTTGGAATAATATATGAAAATACATGACATCAAGATGAACAGTTGTGTTCATTCTGATGTCTCATATTTCCATTTGCCAGATACGGATGTAGTAAAGACATCAGTAATGTAATGTAATGCCAAACATTTTAAAGTATAAAATAAAGAGACTACTTAAAAATATATTCAAACAGGCCAAACCTTATGAGCCAATACGTTGACGACCAATTCATGCATAAAACATGCGGTGGTGACAGGAGCGATTTTTTACTCTACCACCTCTTTTCCAAGCAAGGTTTACCTGCAGCAGTAAAAAGTGTCCCATCTATTATCTACACTTACACCAATAGTCAGTGGTTGAGGTTAAATACATGCTAACCAAAATACATTCATAAATACAAACATAATAATGGACATCTACGTATAAACACATGAGTTGAACATAAGGTAAATGTTATTGGCCATAGAGCTGTGTTTGTTCCCAGCCAGCAGCAACTGGACCAGACAAAGCCGCTCTTTTCCTGGCAACATTTAAAAAGTGGATCCAAATGCAAACGTAGAAAACTGATGATAAAGGTTAGACAAGACAATGTTTATTTTGACAAGATGCTGGATTAGGTCACAGACCGTTTACTTAGCTCTCTTAAAGCAGTGTACCAATTGTACACAATTAAAAATACCAGGCAAATCAAGAGTCAGGAATTCTGATTAATGTATAAAAAAAGTACAAAAAGTATTTGTCAGCACTTCAGCATCACTTGTGTGATCGAACAATCTAACACAGAATAGGGGTTATATGCTGCAGGTAGGTTGATGACCTGTAGAAGTCCAGCTGAACAGAATGACACAGTTACAGGTCATCAGACAAAGAAGGAACCTGCCCAGTGTACACAAACACAGCAAAAATACAAGAGACAGGGGGCACTAGGAGAGGTGAGGCTCAGCTGATACCCGAACACTGTGTGTCTTTCTGTATGGGTGCCGCATGCGAATGATTGTGAAAGCAGCTAGGACATGTATGTCAACTGTTTGGAGCAGTCGTTGATAATAAATAGTTCAGATAAATGATTTGTGCTGTGGATATGTGTGGGTCAGTGTGTGTTAAATGTTATTTGACCTACAGAAGCACAATTTCAAATGCTTACCTTTCACACTGAGAACAGCATAAAACAGACATCTTGCAAAAGCAAGAAACAGACACTCACTTATGATGTCTTCACAGCATTTTTTCCCCCGTATTTATCCTTTCAAAGAATTCATGAATTCATGAAACACACAGACAACTGTTTTAATTATTCTTATACAGTTACTTTCATATTAACGTTTACGTGTGGTGTGTAGTAGGTTGTTTCTTCTTTGTGACATGATGAACTATTATTGCTGTCCTATCTTCTCATGTACTTTGTGTTAAATGCACCATATATACATTTAAATAACAGACAGCACAATTTGATCCATCCACTAAGTACTCTATCACAGTAAGTGTATTTTCACTGTACTCAGCCCTCTGTTTCATTCTCTCCTCTCAAAAGCTCATTACATTCTCCTGCCTACAGCTTTCTCTGTTATCTGATTCATCCACATTATGTCAGTCAGTCTTGCTCGTTCTCTCTCAATCTTCTTTCTTTGTCTCTATTTTGTGTCACCACTTCCTCTCATAGTTAATCCTCCTTTCAAGTGCACAAACTCTTTTCGACAGTCTATGCAGATCTTCTATGTTCTGTCTATTAAACGTGCTTTTCTTCCTCTTCTCCGTAACCTTTAACCCCAATCCCCATCACCCCTCCTTCCTCCCGAATCTCCGCCCGGTGCTGCATGCACTTTATCATTTTTGGCAGAAGAAAGTTAAAAAAGGAGAATTTATGCAAATGATAGACTGAAAAATGAGTTTTCACCTTTGTTGCAATGTGTAGAGGAGAATAGCGATGTGCCTCATTATAATATTTTGTCTCTGTTGTGGATCCGCACACTAATAATTAAGAATGATTTGATTCTTCTCCTCTAGGAAATTCACCTAATTATTTTGTTGTTTTACATTAAAACAAGCATGGAAAGAGTCATAATCAGCAACCTGAGTGTTAATTAATTTGACAGTCATAAAAGAGACAGGACAGTTAATTGCAGAAGAATAGCCTTTGTTGATTTTTGCTACTTTATTATTTATTTCAATCTGTATTGTTTTGCATATCTGAAGAGCAAGGAATCTTGCTGTGAAACACGATACAAGATGTGAAATGTCGGGAACTATACAACAGAACCAGTCTCACACCAGATGAGCTCAGTTTTACATAAATCGGTTACCAATACTCCAAGGCGACCTTGCATACAGAAAACTTGTGAAGTGTAGGAACAAAAAGACCCTTTCACAAGGGTCGTTGGAATCCTATGTGTCTGTTTGGTGCACAATGTGACTACTAGCCATCCATCCATTTTCTTGAAGATGATTGTAATCGTCTTGTCTTCAGCTGCTTTTTTGCCTTGCAGGTCACAGGTGACGCTGGAGCCTATCCTAGGTGGCCACTCCCCTCTCACCACTGGAAGTGTCCCTACATCCTTCAAAGCTGCTGCCATTACCCCAATTTTGAAAAATCCTGGTGTTGACCCCTCCATCCTCAACATCTTCTGTCCTATCTCCAATCTACCTTTCATCTCCAAAAATCCTTGAATAAACAGGTGCCTCCCAACTCCATTCTCACCTATCCCACGCGAACCGGTTTGAACAGTTCCAGTTCGGCTTGCACCCACTCTATAGCACTAAAACAGCTCTAAAAAAATTCACCAATGATCTTCTCATGGCAGCTGATTCTGGACTCCTCTGCATCCTCTTCCTCCTCAACCTGAGTGCAGCCTTTGATACCATCTGTCATTCCACCCTCCTCAACAGGCTCTCTTCTGTTGGCATCACCCACACCCATTAGACTGGCTCACATCTTCCTCTCTGGCCACACTCAGTTCATTCAACTTCAGTCCTTTAAATCTAACCCTGTCCTTTGCATCCTCATCTCTCACACCAACTACCTTCATGTCCTCTTTCACTACATCCATAAACCTCCTCTTTGGTCTTCCTCTAGGCCTCCTGCCTGGCAGTTCAAAACTCAGCATCCTTCTACCAATATATTCACTATCTCTCCTCTGGACATGTCCAAACCATCTCAGTCTGGCCTCTCTGACTTTATCTCCAAAACCTCTAACATGTGCTGTCCCTCTGATGTACTCATTCCTGATCCTATCCTTCCTGGTCACTCCCAGAGAGAACCTCAGCATCTTCATCTCTGCTACCTCCAGCTCTGTCTCCTGTCTTTTCCTCAGTGACACTGTCTCTAGACCAAACAACATCGCTGGTCTCACCACAGTTTTGTACACCTTTCCTTTCATTTTAGCTGAAACTCTTCTATCACACACCATACCTCAGGTGGTAGGTGTTGAGGCGTTTCCTGTGTCTTGCATACGGAGTCCAGGACTCCCTACCATACAATAGTGTACTGAGGATTCAGGCTCTGTACACTGCCATTTTGGTGGTAAGTGACAAGTTCTTATTCTCCCAGACTCTTTTTGTCAGCTTGGCAAATGTCATTGCTGCAAGTCATTCATTGTTGACGTCAGAATCCAGAGAGAAGTCGTCGTTGACCACTGTGTGCAGGTAAATGAATTTGTTTACCACTTCCAGTTGGTGATTGTTAATGCTGATGCTTGGTGGGATTTCGGTGTTAACGCTCATGATGTTGGTCTTCTTCAAACTCATGATGAGCTTCAAGGCTTCGCACGCTTTGGTGAACTTGCTCATGAGAGACTGTAGGTTTTAGTTGTTGTGAGCTGCTAGTGCAGCGTCAGCAGCGAATAGCAAGTCCCTGTTGAGTACTTTGTGTATTTTCGTCTTTGCTCTTAATCTTGCTATGTTGAACAGTTCTCTGTTGCTTCTTGTGTGCAGGTACACTCCTTCAGTTGCGTTGGTGAAAGCATGTTTCAGCATTACCGTGAAGTATATACCAAAGAGGCTAGACGCTAGGATGCATCCTTGCTTCACTCCGCACTTGATCTCGAAGGGTGTTGATGATGAGCCGTCAAACTGACCCACTCCTTTCATGTCGTCATGGAAGGATTTTATGATTGTTAGCAGCTTTGGTGGACAGCTGATTCTATCCAGGACTCTGAACATCCCCTCACTGCTCACAAGGTTGAAGGGTTTAGTGAGATCAATGAAAGCGATGTTCAAGCCTTGCCTCTGTTCCCGGCTTCACTGGGACAGCCTTTTCCGGAGTCTCTGGTTGAAGATTAGAATTAAATAGTTTTACCAAGGAGGTGAGAATGTACAGTTACAATAAGCATTTTTTATAAGTGCTGCCAGTTTCACTTCCACCACTGTTATTCATTAATTATTTATTCACCACAACTGAGACATGAACCACTAAGTCTGATAAAATTAGTTCATTTCGAAAAAAAACTATGGTCTGTGACGCCTAGCTCCCGTTTGAAAATTCACTGCAAATTCATAGTCATAGTCAACTTTATTGTCATACATGCACGACATACAGCACAGATGAAACTACAGACCCTCTCAGACCCACAGGCAGTAAAAAACCCCCCCCAAAAGAACGCTCTAGTGGGAGAGAGGCGCCTCTGGGGGTGCACGTGCTGCCATCCTATCCCAAATAGGTTTGTCGCGGTGAAACCCAACAGAACCCGACAGAACGGGGAAGCTGTCTGATGAATTGATGCTGCTGGTATGAAGAAGACTTCAGACACCAATAGTGGAGGGGCCTGGAGCGTGATGTTTAGATGCTTCCAGAAAGCGACTTCAACTCAGGAGAATTTGTTTGGACCTGCCAAGTGTCCTGGGTTGGAAAAGGGAAGAGGTGGGTTGCTGGTCTTCAGTTCTGAAATGTTAGCCGCATGTCAGTACACACAGGTCAGAGCATATTGACTGCTGGTTTACAAATGATTGGTTAACATGAGAACATAAGAGGCTGTGATTGGATAAACTGTCAAGAAGGTGCATAAGGTACTCGTGATATACAACATGCACAGTTCTATTCTGAACTTTTACGTAGCTTCATTGCTTGCCTTTTTCAAAATGTAGCCATATGCACATTTTTTCATCTGTTTTCAGTCATCTCACACAGGAATAGTGGCTTCTTTTTAAACATGTGTGGGTTCTGGTCTGTTGTACATGAGGAACATTTTGAGTAGATGACATGACAGTGGAAAGACGATACGCCACTCATAAATACAATAAATTAATAATAAAAAATATTGATCAAACTTTCATTTTGATAAACGCCAAAATTATATAGCAAAGAAGAAACATATGACAGTGCTAACAACCATGACAACAAACAACACATCCATAACAATACATTTCAACACATTACACAGGTACATGTGGTGCAGGGCGTCTCCCACAACAACGATCAATTCCATCAGTCTTGCAATAAATCAAGGCAGTCACATTGAAACAATTTTCTGAATCTGATCCAGAATCAGCTATTTGTTCCACATGAGGAACAAGGTCACAATTCCTGATTTGCACATGTATAAATTGGTGCAGATAAAACTGAACCTTATAATCTTTGGTTAAATTTAGTCTTTTTTTTAGATTAAAATTAGAATCAAAAATGACCCAAATCTTAGCACCAGCTCATCACACGCTAAAAATGGAATGTCTTTATTCACATCATCCAGAAGTGGAGGGCACTCTTCTTAGTCTGGTTGGGACACACTGATTTTTAATGTATCTTCTGGAAGTCCATACAATACGAGTGGATTTTACTAACCATACATCAAAATGTATTAGAAACTAAGACAGTTCCGTGAGTGGTGCTGGATTGCAACTTTCAACCAGGAAACAGGAGGTCGCATTTGAAAGTAATCACTTATCAATAATCTTTTCCTAAACCTTAGCGCATACTATATGTCTACAAGCTGGTCCTGTTTATAATTAACAAACACTACAATGGCACTAATATAGGTCATTCTGTTTTGACAGTTTTCATATTATATTGTGGTAATTACACAAGTACCAGGCCCTTGAATGAACAATTTTCTGTTACAGTGTGAATCCAATTCAGTTTAATGGAATGTTTTGATTGTGTTGGAACAGATTGGATTCATGATTTCAAAGAAGGACTGCTGAAGAACAAAATGTTTCTTGTAGAGTGTGAACAGCCTTCTGTTTTGGCGTTGCGTTGTTGCATTTGATCTGTTTGATTCTTTGACAGCTGGATTGAATCTGATGGCAGCTCAGGCCCTGTTATGCTCTGTGTGTTTCTTCTGTAATTGCTAGCGCTTGATTTTCATGGTGCAGAGGAAAAAAAAAACGAGAGTGATGTGTCTGTTACAGTCAAACCATCAATCCAAGTTTTGTTTTGTTTTTTAAAGATTAAAGGAAGTAGAAAGCAAGAATATTGCTGCAGATGGATCAAACCTAAATTCGATGAAGACGACACAAGACAGGATTGTGCTCTACCCATTGCCCTGTGATACACAGACACAGCCACGTTGGATAATTAAAGGAAAGTGAGGATGGGAGAAAATCAGACTGGCAGGTATGCCGATGGGAGACTTGAGACTTCATAAAGCAAAGCGAACAAATCGACCTCCTGAATGAGGGAGCTGTTTCATTACATTTCCCCCAGGAATTCAGGGTAATAAGGTTAGACCTAAGTGTATACACTACAGGATTAAAAGACACATCCAGGGTGGAGTATAGATGGAGATGAAGTCATTGCATTGTAATGACTATGGTAAATCATTCCCACTATATCCCACCCTGAACTCAACTCATGACATTAGGTGACAATAGAATTCCATGTTTTAGACCAAACTCCTCCAAGATAATTCTAGGATTGACACACAAATGACCTACCTGTAATTTGCTTAATGACTTGCAAAGGTATGGCAATATGTACAGGGAAATCTTCAGTAACGTTTTCTGCATTGTAAAGCTGAATAAAATTGTAATAAAAACTGAAAATGCTTGTTATACCCTCATGTCCACCACAGAACAGACATGTACGCATTACATCTTTATGCAAAGAGAGATAAAAATGCTCTCAAAGCTTTTTTAAAAAAAAAAATTTTTGTGGCACACTCACGGCTGCATGGGCTGTCAGATCAATTGTAAATAAAAAAATAGCTCTTGAGTGGAAAAAAAGCTACCTCACATTAAAACTATGCAATAATAATTTAAGCAGCTGTGGTAACGTGGTAGAGTGGTCGTCCACTTCACCGTCACTGTAATCCTGCAAAGCAGGTCTGATAATCCTTCTGCAGAAATTACACAGGCATAATTTGTCCTCATCGAAGAATTTTATAAGTTTATCTTGCAGTCATAGCTGACCTTAACCTAATAAGAAGATAAGAATAATGCAGAAATTTCTTGTTTTCCAGTATAGTTGCAAAGATTGTCCACCTAATGGCCACCATTTATGTTTTTCACCTTCATGTTGCATGGCAAATTCTGGATTCTGGAATCTCCTCAGGGGTTAAAGGGACAGTAAAGTTAATTTTAAGTGACATATATGTTATTCATCATTATGAAAAATAGAAGAAAAAATCAATTTTATATGTGTAGCATCATCTATTTGGTCAAAAAAGCTAGAAATCTGTGCCGTAGCAGCTTCCGCATTCAGTGGTCACTGGGGCCAAACGTAGCTTAGCAGCCATAAGAAACAATGCGATCCACGACACGATTAACTCCAAAAATATCACGGTTACCTGCGCGGTGAAGGGTTGTGTTAACAGAATATCAAGAAGACACAAAGACAAGGACGTGTCGTTCTTTAGAATACCTTCTGGGAAGCGAGGAAGGAGATGGAGAGCACGGATAAACCGGGTCAAAATGACCCAGGATCTGTCCTGAACACTTTACCTCGGAGGATTTCCAAAGAGATTTGAAGTTAAGATCATTTTCGGACAACCCATAGTATTTATTCTGAATTCCCAAGGTTTAGTGGATAATTAATTCATGTCTGGAGCTACTGGAGGTATTGTGTAAATGTTTTTATGACCAGATTATCGCGCGATTATGGCACTCGTGAAACGTAAACAATATTAGAAGTGATATATTCATATGTTAGTGGCTAAAAGGTGAGCTGACACCTCCCACTGAGCTGACAGGAGTGTAAAAGTGTAAAGATAATTTCCCAATTGTGTGGACATTAAAGTGATTTAATCTTTAATCTTAATCTTAATACTTGCACACCTTCATAGATTTCATGTTATATTTATTTATTAATGCATTTATTTATTATTAATGTATTTACTTACTTATCTGAAAATGTCACTCTACATGGAAATGTTTCGGATCGTGGTGATCATTATTTGGCAGATGGTTCATGAACCACTCTCTTCATCAGACACCTCAGCCACACAGCAGAACCCAACCTCAGATTTCAGCTCTACCATATCAGAGAATTCAACCCTCTGTGACACGAGTCAGAGCACAGCCTCACGTGACCCTGATGCCAGCTCCATGACATGCAACAGTGCTATTAACAGCTCATCATCAGAATCCTTTGAAACTCCTATCATTATGCAAATGGAAAGAGTCACCACAGACCAGTGCCAATGTCACAACTGCACCAAAGAAACCAACACAGTCAGAACTCAGACAGACCCATCACATCCATCAGATATCCTTGATCACCCCCCGTCATCCATGTGTGAACCATCCACCCGGTGCAGCTCAATTCAGCCACCCCCACCAAACAAAGTTACCCATCAGTCTTCCCCAATCACAGCAAATGAAAGTCTGCATCCTAACACTATTGGCAACCTGTCACCTGTAGAGCCTGACCACAGTTATTCCACAGGACGTTATGTTTTGATAGCAATCTCTTTCTTCCTTCAGATTCAGAGAGTGAGCCTGAACCTGGGGACCCCCATGACCCTTCCTTCTACAGCGAAACTTTGGATGAATCATATGCATCTTCTGCTGACATTTCTGTAGATATGACATCTTCACACTAAGCACCAAACACAAACATGTTGGTAACAGAACCAAAAGTTATCGCATTTGTGGGGAATCTAAAACAATTGTTCGCTCACTGCCAACTGTGTGGAGCCCCTGTGGTGCATTCTGACCTCAAATACAGAGGTGCACAAGCCATTTTTGTAGCCGCCTCTATGAAACACTGCAACGTCACATGGAGATCGTCCCCAGTGCTGAACAGAATGTCTAGCATTAACATCCTCCTGCCTGCAGCTACCCTGTTTTCAGGAAACAGCCATGGGAAAATTCACCACTTGGCTCATTGTATGAACCTCCAAGTACCATCACTCCAAATATACTTCAATGTGCAGAGGTCACTCCTTTTCCCACAGATTTGGGACACCAGGAATGAGGAGCACAAAAGAGGCCTTGGTTTGCTTCTAGAGCAGGAGAAGCCAGGGATGTCAGGCGATGGGCGGTGTGACTCGCCCGGGTACAGCGCAAAATGCACTGCTAGACTCTACAACTGACTGTGTGGCAGGCTTCACAGTCATCCAAGTGACGGATGTTACGAGTTCCGTTGCTATGGAGAAAGCTGGATTGCAACAAATCCTTGACAACCTTTTACAACAGAATGTCAAAGTTGACACAATTGCAACTGACAGACATCTGGGTATTGTGGCTTGTATGAGAAAGCAGTATCCCAACATCAAGCACCAATACGATGTGTGGCACTTTGTTGAAGCCTTGCTGAAACGGTTGACAAAAGCTGCCAATAAAAAGGGTTGTGAGAAACTGTTCAAGTGGATACCAGGCGTCACCAATCATGTATGGTTTGCAGCAGCACAATGTGATGGAGATGTCAGCCTACTCAAGGAAATGTACCTCTCCATAGTGCATCGTGTGGTCAATCGACATTCTTGGAATGGGCAAGAAGGGGACATATTTACTGGATGTGCTCATCTTCCTATCCCTGATGATGAAGCTCGCCGTACCAAATGGATCAAGAAGGGCTCTGCAGCTCACAAAGCACTTGTAAAAAATATATAATATTATTATAATATTAATCATGTTAATATTTATAAAGTGACAAGGACTAAAAAAAATCAGTACAATAAGGTATATGCTATAACAGTCTAAGTAGAACCAGACTGATGACAATATCTTAAAAAAGTGATTTCAAGATTAGTAGATGCTGCTATTCAGCGTTAATCACTTTGTAATATCTTGTTTTATTTTAAAATGCATATTGTTCTGTTGGATTGTTCCAGGATGTCATGTACGACAAGTACCTGCTGAGAGACTTGCATGTTCTTGTGGACTTCTGCCACAGCTGGAGGTCTTCCATTCCTTGCTGCTGAAGTACTGCCCTAAAAGGCAGCATTTTTCACCAGAAGGTAATTCTTTACACATGATGTTCCAAAATTAAGATCAAATAATTGTCATTCACCAATTACTAACATAAATTATGGTTCAAAAGTCACATTGACCATACAGTTGCTGTGTTATATACATGTTCAGGCACCATAAACACACCGCTTCATCTATGTAGCTGCTCATCGATCATCGGAGTGTCCTTCCCTGAATAAGGCAATACTTTCCAGCCTGCTCATTTTGATCCATGAGCAGGCTAACCTGTGAATGATCCATGATAGGGAGGTGTGGTGTGGTTTCCTTTGTTTAAAATTTACAATGTTTACACTGAAAATTGATCATTTATTGTTTTACCAGGTATGAATGCTAGGCATGCGTTGGCAGCTCTCGACAACAACGAGAATGTTGGAAGACATCAAGCTGTTACTAAGAAGGGTGAGGGCAGGGGCAATGTGGTCTTCACCAAAGCTAAGAAACACTGGGTTCATAAGACAATAAGAGAAGCAAAGACCTACAATTTCGTGAACAATCTCATGACAGGAGTTGTCCAGAGACAGGACGGGAATACTGGAGTTGTGAATAGAGATACTTTGACAAGTAAACTTCCCAAGAGGCCTAAAAACGTAGCAAGTCAACCCAAACCTGATAAGTCTGAAATGGCCAGCAAGCACAAGACACGATTCTCAAAGTGAACTGAATACATAATGTAAAAAGTACACAAAGTATACAACGTACAGGTCCTGTTTGTGTTTATAAAGAGATACCTGTAACTTTGGGGATATAAACATTGAGCTAAGTTTTGTAAATATTGTAAATATTTGCTGTAAGATGACATGAGGTGTATCTAAAAATTTGTGGAAAAAATTGATAACATGACACTGATAATTTTTGTGACACTTGAAGTGCATGACATGCATGATCTGAGTACTTTGTTCTTTACAAGACAATTATACATTAAGGTGTTTCCTCTTCCAGAATGAATGTATTTGATGTATAATTTTATTTAGGCTAGCAAATTAGGCTAGCAGATTCTCTCAAAGGTGGCCTGTATGTGTTGGAGCTTTAATATGAAATGTGTTCTCAAGTGCACTTTTTACAATACACATGTCTCATTTGTCTTTTATCATCATTCTATCAATCAGTAATTGAATAGAGAAGTAACCACTTATGAAATATTAATCCCTTTACAGTCTCTGCATTTACAAATAAGTAAACTACTGCTGTTATACTGATAAATGAAAAAATATGCACTCAATAAAAAGTACAGGTGATACTAATAAAATATAATCATATACATAATTATGTATACAATTTGACATATTATTTTCCTTTCTGTTTTGTATGTTATTTTCACAACATACAAAACAGTTGTGAAAATAACACAAATAGATCAAACACCTTATTTTGTATTCATAAACACTTTATTTTTTATAGATATGAATGACAACAGAAAATATTCAATTCTAATCTAAAAGTTTACATTCAGTTTCAGGTTACATTCTTTGCTATTGTAGAATCAAGATATCAGAGTCACATGTTCAGGCAGGGGGGTTCAGGCCATAAATCACTGGCCCTCAGCCTCCTTGTGTCCTGTGTAGATGCCGTCTTCCTCTGGATACATGGATCTAATGGAGTCCTTCATGCATGATGGCACTAACTCCCTGTTGCCCTTTCCTAAACACTGGTAGGTGTAGTAGGTGAATTGGGTGTAGGCTACCCATCTGAGAGTACTGTGTGGGATGGGTCTGACATAAGGATCAGATCTCATGTCTGTCATCCTTAGATGGACTGTCTCCAGGGTGTCCCTGTGCAGCACAACTGGATTGATGGGTGCTGAGTGATACAGGGGAAATCTGAAATAAATAAAAAAAATTCAGTGTTTAACATGCCATAAAATAATTATGTCAAAGATATTCTAATGATAACAATGTCTACCTCTCCAAGGAACCATCACGTTATCGTGGTGGAGAGGTTTGTGTGCCCTAAGGATCCTGGGAGCTATGTTGTCGGGAGTCTTGTACTCCTGGTAGGGTCACCCAAGGCAAACAGGTCTCAGGTGAAGGGCCAGGCAAAGAATGGTTCAGAAGACCCCATGACAAATCGGAAAGGGAAAAATGTGACCCTGCCCGGAGGAAGCCCTGGGCCCACGTCTGGAGCCAGGCCTGGACGGAGGGCCCGTCAGCGAGCGCCTGGTGGCCGGGTCTGCCATGGTCGATGTTCAAAGCTTCCATTGCTGAAGTTGCAGCTGAGAGCTGTGGTCTCAAGGTCTTGGGTGCCTCAAGGGGCGGTAACCCTCGAACACCGTGGTGGACCCCGGTGGTCAGGGAAGCCGTCCGACTGAAGAAGGAGGCTTTCAGGGGCATGTTGTCCCTGGGGACTCCTGAAGCAGTTGCAGGGTATCGACAGGCCAAAGGGACTGCAGCCTAGGCTGTGATGGAGGCAAAACAGAGGGTTTGGGAGGAGTTCGGAGAGGCCATGGAGTCTACATCCAGTCTACATGTGTTTTGTAAACTTGGAGAACGCGTACGATCGAGTCTCCAGGGACGTACTGTGGGAGTATGGGGTGAGGGGGCCTCTCCTCAGGGCCATCCAATCCCCGTACGCCCAAAGTGAGAACTGCGTTCGGGTTCTCGGCAGTAAGTCGGACTTGTTCCGAGTAGCTGTTGGCCTTCACCTGGGCTGCGCTTAATCACCAATTCTGTTTGTGATTTTCATGGACAGGATATTGAGGCGTAGTGGTGGTGAGGAGGCTTTACAGTTTGGTGGCCTGAGGATTACATCGCTGCTTTTTGCAGATGATGTGGTCCTGTTTGCATCATCAGCCTGTGACCTGCAGCGCTCACTGGTCCGGTTTGCAGCTGAATGTGAAGCGGCGGGGATGGGGATTAGCACCTCCAAATCTGAGGCCATGGTCCTCAGCAGGAAACCAGTGGATTGCCTTCTCCGAGTGGGGAATGAGGTCCTTCCACAAGTGAAGGAGTTTAAGTATCTTAGGGTCCTGTTCACGAGTGAGGGAACAATGGAGCCTGAGATTGGACGGAGAATTGGGGCAGCAGGAGCGGTATTTCAGTTGCTTTACCGCACTGTTGTCACAAAGAGGGAGCTAAGCTGAGAGGCAAAGCTCTCCATCTACCGTTCAATCTTCGTTCCTACTCTCACCTATGGTCATGAGCGATGGGTCATGGCCGAAAGAACGAGATTGCAGATACAAGCGGCTGAAATGGGCTTTCTCAGGCGGATAGCTGGTGTCTCCCTTAGAGATAGGGTGAGAAACACTGCTGTTTGCTCGGGGCTCAGAGTAGAGCCGCTGCTCCTTCGCGTGGAAAGGAGTCAATTGAGGTGGTTTGGGCGCCTGGTGCGGATGCCTCCCTGGGGAGGTGTTTCTGGCACGTCCAGCTGGGAGGAGACCTCGGGGCAGACCCAGGACCAGGTGGATTATATCTCAACACTGGCCTGGGAACGCATTGGGATCCCCCAGTCAGAGCTGGTGGATGTGGCTGGGCAAAGGGAAGTTTGGGGCTCCCTTGAAGCTGCTGCCCCCGCGACCCGACTACGGATAAGCGGTGGAAGATGGATGGATGGATGGACAATGTCTACTACATTTTCTGACATTAAGACAATACTTGCCATTATATCTGCAATTAATTGTAATTAATCGTGTCTTGTAATCTATCAACAGGAGAGGCCAGTTCCACGACAACCAATAATGTTGTTTCATTATGCCATACAACTGGCAGTAATTGGTTCATCAGTTTACACAGTGTAATATTTAATACAAACTTGCTGAACAAACTGCTCAGAGTTGATCATTATCAAAAACGAGCACAAGTACTGCATTTAATTCATTACCTTTTTCCTGCATTTTCTGCTCGATTCTTGGTATTTCCCAACAACACCTGTTTTCCATGGGGTTATCCTTTGGGACACATTTCCCACATAATCACCATTTAGTATTTCCTCTTCTCCCAAAATAACCTTCTATATCTCTGTCTGAATCAGATTCTGATGAAGCCACCTGGGATGAGTCGCTAGATGAGGACAAACTCTCGTCCTCCTTGTACATCAGGTGGTAATTATATGGTATAATTACACCCCCAGGGGGGTTCACTGGGAACTCATCTTCAGCTTCCGATGAAGACGAGCTCAATACCTGGTCGCTAGCTTTATCTGCATTGATATGGATTCACCCCATGATCTACGTTTGCCTCACTTCTGCTGTCATGGCGTGATCCATAACTTACGATAAATTTCATTTTTCTAAGTCCCCGCTGCAAATAAAAAAATCAAAACACCACCAAGCCTTCTTTTTAACTTATGTACTTCAAATACAGACCCGGTTCATCAAAACTTTTCTGGATTTGGGTGTAGAGCTGTAGACATTTCTGAATTTTAATATACTGTATATCAATACCAATATATCTGAATTACCTCTGGATAATATTTATTATATTTTGTCATTATTTCCTGGTAATGAATTCTACTTTCCATGGAAGAAAGATGGGCTTTCAGATAAATTCGCTGTAAAAATTAAACTATAGTTGTTATTAATTCCACACAGTCCAACAGTAATAAATAGCGGTTAACTCAATGCTAACATAATATGGAAAATCCCAATGACGGGCTAACGCGTTAGCATCTTTAGCGCAATGAACTTTTCCATACACACTGTAAACCTAATCAAGGAGATAACCGCCCGAAATCTGAGGTAATTGTTGTAAATTACTAACAAGCCCCAGGGGAAACGAACCCCATCCATTTCTCTATCACGTTTGATATTGTTTATTCTTCACATAAGTGCCATAATTCAGACATTAAGTAATTACCCACTAAACCTTGGGAATTCAGAATAAATACTACGGATTGGTTAACCAAAAACGATCTTCCCTTCATATCTCTTTGGAAACCATCCGGGGTGAAGTGTTCATGACAGATCCTCAGATCCTTGGTCATGTTGACCCGGTTTATCCGTGCTCTCCATCTCCTTCCAAGCTTCCCAGAAGGTGTTCTAAAGAACGACAGGTCCTTGTCTTTGCGTCTTTTTGCTGTTCTGTTGACACAACTGTTCACCGCGCAGGTAACCATGATACTTTTGGTGTTAATCGCGTCTGAATGCGGAAGCTGGTGCAGCGCAGATGTTAAGGTTTTTTGACCAAACGGATGATGCTACACACATAAAATTTATTTTTTCTTCTATTTTTCATAATGATGAATAACATATATGTCACTTAAAATTAACTTTACTGTCCCTTTAAGTAAAGTTCCCAAGCATTGTCAGTCTCCACTTGCAGTATGGTAATCTAGGCCATTCTGTCTCTCCATGCTCAGGTTTTTCTTTTTTAACTCATCCCATGGCTGACAGGTGGAGTAATTCAATATTTACAGATATTTGCAACTTCAGTGAAAATGTCTGTACTTACCAAAACTACAGACTAATGGCCCCCTGTGCCAGTATTGTAGTATCAGTTCTTTGCAAGGTTTTCTTGTCTTAGATTAACTGAGAATCAAAAGTTTAGTTTAATTAAAGTTGTGTTTTAAAGAGGGTTTTTACTTCTCATTCTACTCCTTTTGGTTTGTCCAGCTATTGAGGAATATTGCAGCTGGAAAAGGTTGAAGACAGTGGTTTCATTTCTCATGCCCAACCTGAAAACTATGGAAAAGTAATATTTGCATGAGCAGAGAATAAGTAATGAGAGACAAAACATCGGACAGCAGTGCAGTTGTTAGTTCTGTTGCCTCACTGCGAAGAGGGCCTTGAGTTGACCTGGGTCTGTACAGCAGCTGAGCGAATGAATGAATGAATGAATGTGTGAATGAACAAATGAATGAATAAATGGTCATGGCTCATGCCAAGTCGATTTCATTCATCTTTAGCTCTTTCTGTTAATATTATATTTGTTCCCCCAAAATTTTCTCCACCTCCCTGCATTCAGGTCATTCCTCCTGCAGCCCATCTGCAATCAGTCTCCATCCCATATATTCTCTGTTCAACCCTCAGTTCACTACCAAATTGTTAGTTTATTCCTTCTTTCCAGTATTCCTGTTTCCTGTGTGATTACTAGTGGCGTCTGAATGGCACCCCAAGAGGCTTCGAAGCGTTTGCGACAATTGCGCTGAAAACTAGTTCATTACTCGGCGCCCCATTCATTGGGAACGTGGGCGTCCTCTTTGACAGGGTGGCTGTACTGCAACCACACAACGGTTGATAACCCCACAAAACAGCACTTTGACGTTTCCTGTATTGCATATATTTTCTGTATATAGACAGTGCGCCCTCGTTCTTCACGGTTAATACTTTCCAGGAACCACACACGAGTAACGAATTCCGCGATAGCGCGACAAACTATTTATTATCTACGGTAAAATAAACATTTATGAACCCATCCCATACTGATATTAAACCACCGTCTATCTGTATTACCTTTTCCCACAGTTTTATCGACTGTTTAAAGCACTTTTGTGTCTCAAGGAAGTCCGAGACTCACGGAACGAGCACACTTCTGGATGCCGTCAGAATGCATGTGTGATATCACGTGACTGCCTACCAAAAATCTGCAATGAGGTGAAATTGCGAGCGTTGAGCAAATGCGCGAGGGTGCACTATATATGTATCAAATCATACACTTTGTCGGTTAATTATTTGGTCATGCATTTTTTTTGTAGTACATAGTCATTTCCAACAGATGGCAGAATGGATCACACATGAAAACACAGCTGCCTGTAATCCAAGGCCAGCAGGTGCTTTTGTGTGCACATGAAGCTTCAAGAAATAAACCTTTTCTCAAAACAGTTGCCCAAAGTGGTTCAAAGTTTCATGCAGCTACATCTCACCATCACTACAATGTAGCACAAAACGAAAGGAGAAGCCAGCTAAAAAGCCTGATGAAGCACAGGTGTGGGGATGAAGCACAGGTGTGGGGATGAAGCACAGGTGTGGGGATGAAGCACAGGTGTGGGGATGAAGCACAGGTGTGGGGATGAAGCACAGGTGTGGGGATGAAACACAGGTGTGGGGATGAAGCACAGGTGTGGGGATGAAGCACAGGTGTGGTGATGAAGCACAGGTGTGGACATGAAGCACAGGTGTGGTGATAAGGCTCCGGCTACATTCAAGCACTGCAGAGTAACATGACACAGACAACACGGAACCATGACAGTGACATCTATCTTTATCGATAACTTACTTACTTCTATGTGGTACAACATTTTTGTGGTTGCCCCAAAAAGTCTTTCATCCACTACATCCAAATTTTACAGTATGCATATATATTTTTTTTATTGTCATGCAAAGAGTGGGGATAAAAACAGGACCCATAACCTGAAGGACTGATTTGGAAAAAGGACGGAAGAATCTTCTTACCTTTTTTGGCTTAGAACCATGACCTCAGATTCAGGTGTGTTTCCTCATCCCAGCAACTTCACACTTTGCTGCAAACTGTTCCAGCTTGATGTCGCTATTTGACAATGCTAACTGGACTGTGTCATCTGTAAAAAAGCAGATAATTGGGAGGCCAAGGCCTTTCCTACGACTGGGTCTTTGCCTCCTTGACGACTGTTGCTATGCATCGTTTTGCCTGCCGGTACTCATCTGTTGCCTCTGGACTCCCGCAGCCCTGTAGGACTCCTTCTGCAGCCTGACATCAGCCCTCACCTCTGGTGTCCACCAGCAGGTTTTAGAATTACCACCACTAATAGCACCAAATGTCCTGCAGCCGCACCTCCACAAAAGGTATCTTGACAAGCACAGAACATGAACCATTCAGATTCAATGTCCTTTGCCACCACCGGAATGTGATCAAGGCTTTGCAAAAGGTGATAGTTGTAGACCAACTTGACTGGATCCTCAACTATATGTTCCCAGTTGGCCCTTCCCAGTAGGGCCTCCCAAGTCTGCATGTTTTCCTGCCACCTGATCCAACCCAACACCAGGTTGTGATCAGATGACAGCTCAACTCCTCTCTTTACCTGAGTGACCAGAACATATGACTGCAGATCAGCGGATATGAATACATGACCGATCATTGATTTATCCCCTAGGGTGTTCTGGTGCCAAAGGCACTTGTGGTTGATTATAGCAAAAAATGGTGTTAGTTGTGTCCAAACTGTGGCTCGCAAAGAAGTCCAAAAATTGAACATCATTCTGGCCGTTCGTCCCAGTCATGCTCTTCCAGGTGAGACTGTTGCTGCCCACATGAGCATTGAAGTCCGCTAATAGAAGAATGGAGTCCCTTGTAGAGTCACTTTTAGCATCAATCCCAAGGACTCTGGAGAGAATGGATCCTGTGAACTGCTGTTTGGTGCATATACATATGCATTCCCGACCTGAAGGTGCAGGAAATCAACCCTTTCATCTTCTGGGGTAAATGCCAATGCATGAGCAGAGTGTCAGCCCTCTGCCTCTCACCAAGTGCAACTCCAGTAAAATTGAGGGTCCAGGCCGCATCAAGATGGCTGGTTTCAATCAGAGTTGTGTGTAGAGGTGAGACTGACTATATCTAGTCAGAACTCTCAATCTCCAGCACAAGCGTGTACCCCTAACCGAACAGAAAAGGGATGTTCCTTGTCTGCCAATTGCTGCCTACCAATGCACATTTCAGAAGACTCCTGTGACCCCTCCTGTGATTGGTGGGTCCACGGGAAGATGTACCCATGTCTCTGTTTCTGGTTGAGCCTGACCTGACCCTATTGGTAAAGGCCTAGTCATGAGGTGTTTGGTGTGGGCCCCTTCCCATGGCAGGGTGCCAGTATCCTTCTGGGCCGAGTACACTCATTGGATGGAGTACTTGACTGCACTTTGACGAACCTTCTCACCTAGAACTTTGTTGCCATGGCAGAACCTACCAAGGGCAAATTGCCATTGAAAAATTCAAATTGCCATAGAAAACAAAGCTCCTGGGTACTCAAACCCCTCCACCACAGTAAAGTGGCGGTTGGCAAAGGGGACAAAGACCTATCAAAGCACACACTATTTTGTCTCTCTCTCTCTCTCTTCTTCACACACACACACACACACACACACACACACACACACACACACACACACGTAGCCAGCTTGGGTATGCTCTAGCATAACCTGTGACCAATATTTCAGATAAGCAGCTGAAGATGAGATGATTACAATCGTCTTAAAAGATGAATGAATAATTATCGTTATAAGTATTAACCCATTCACTACCAGCCGTTTTCAGAGCCACGATCCTCACGCTGCCATTGGTTTAAGAGCATTTTCACTGATTTTTCAAGAGTCACAGAAGAAGAATTAACTTTATTATCATTAATATTATTTTTCCATTCCAGTAACTGCATTATGTCTGCCTTGTTTCCCCCTCCCTTTTATTAACTCTCTCTCTCTCTCTGTGTGTGAGTGTGTGTCTCTCTCGCTCTCTCTCTCTACCCAAATGGTTAAGGCAGATTGCCGCCTACTGACTCTTTGCTTGTGCTCAAGGTTTCTGCTTATTCAAGGGAAGATTTTTCTTGCCTCCATTCCAAAAGTGCTTGTTCATACAGGACAAATTGTGTTCTATAAGAGCCTCTTCCACTTAAAACGTTATCTCAAGGTATTCTCTTAGTTTTATTTGCTCTAGTACAAACAAAGCTTAAATCTAATCAAAAATTAACTTATGAAGAATAAAACTAATTTGAAATGTCTCAAATATGTTGATTAATGCATACAAGCATCTTCATTCATCTGCCAGGTTTATATTTTGTTCATGTGTTAACACCTGACATAATACATATTCTTAATTTGTCAGATGTGAATCTAATTATTTTCAAGTTTCACAAAGCCTCGATTTTATAAGTACGCTACCTTCCATGACATATCACCTTTGAGGCAGTAGACAGGTTTTGTCTTTCAAAGCTTCATAACAACTTTGATTTGGCATATAGTTTTTTTTTGTTTGTTTTTTTACCTGCTTGCTCTTAGTTTGACACTTTATCACTTCAGTTCAAATTAATGATTTATGTACTGTATAGATATTTTAACTGTTACATAGCACGCGCGCACACACACACACACACACACACACACACACACACACACACACACACACACACACACACACACACACACACACACACACACACACTCTCTATCTCTCTCTCCCTTTCACACAGTCACTCCGTCACACACACGTGCACAAACAGACACACACACACACACACACACACACACACACACACACACACACACACACACACACACACACACCTTAACATTGTTTAACTATGTGTGAAAAAAAAAATGGCAAGAACATTAGGTGGTAAAAATAAATAAATAATTGAAAAAATAGCAGTTTGATCATTAAAATAAAAAAATTGACAAAAAAGGAAAACAATTAAAAGTGGTGTTGAGTATGACAATTCTTGTTCATGAATACTTTGTAGCTCATAATTTCCGATTGCATGTGTTGTATTATTTAATGCACATCATGTTCTGAGTTCATAAAAACATGTTCTGTAAATAATTCCTGTACTATTGTGATCAAAAGCATTCAATCTCTTGTCCTTCAATCTTATCTGGTTCCTGAGTGTACAAAAGTTTAAATTTGACCTTGACCTAGTTTTCTCAAGGTCAACGTCATCTGATTTTCATCCCCTTTGCTGCCTGAGCTCTTTGTTTTATCTTCCTATCTGCAATGGTTGTGAAGATATTTGGTGGACTAACGGACGAACACACGAACGCTGTCAATTACAATACATCACTGCTTTGAAGCGGGATGTAATAATCTAGCGATTTAAACCACACCCATTTCCAGTTAAAACCACACCCACTTCTGGTTTGAGCCCCGCCCATTCCGAATGCAGATACCGATGCAGATAATTTAGATGGTTGAACAGATACAGATACAGATAGTGGTGTACTCGCTCATCCCTATTACAAATGTTATGATTTTACATTGTTGCTATGGTGACAAAGCATCTTTCTTCCTGTTATTTAAAAGGTTTATGCAAGCCATTTCTGTGGTCACTTTCAGGTCATCCTCTTGTGTCTGAATGTTTGTGCTCGCGATGCATTTTTGGACTTTTTGGTTTTTAGCACAAAACTGGAATTTGCTTCATTTTGGTTTAAGAAAGAATTATTGCAAAACAAGTCATTTAATTGCAGTATGTTTTTTTTTTTTTTTTTTTGAAACACTGACAGCTGATGACAATTTGCCTAAAAGTAGAGCAGTGAGAATTGCCGATATGTTTTGTTTGCCAAACCAAAGGTTAAATGAAAAAAATAAAGTCTGCGAAAGAAGGTTGTTTCAAAAATTGAGAGCTTTTTAGCTGGGGGGGGGGCATCAGTCAGTCCTGAATCTTTTAAAGCACAAGTGAATGACCTATTGCTTCTACTACTCTCTCTCACACACACTGAGTGGAAATGGGGAGTCAGTAAAGATGAACATAGACACACCGTAGCCTGCTGTTGCACTCATACACCAGCAAAACACACACACACACACACACACACACACACACACACACACACACACACACACACACACACACACACACACACACACACACACAATGCACCCAGAGTGAATAGCGCTGATTTGAAGAACAGAGGGGCAGGGTCGAGAGGTGACTGGTGTCCGGGTGTGTCTCTCCAATTATCTGTTGCTGTTGCTATCCCTCAAAAATAGACGCACACACATGCAAGCACATACAAAAACACCCTCCTGACGTGAACTCCCTTCTCATCTGTTGCCACCACATAATTAAAGTACCTCTCTCTGCTCTAGCACCTGGTGTCCCACTGTAGAAAAAGTGAGGTAGACAGACACATGATGGGAAATATCAATTCAATATCCTGTTTGTATTCTCTGTCTCAGGCAGCATCTCTTTTATTTGTTCTTTCTTGTTAATGACGATGTGAAAGTCTTTTCTTCTTGTTGGCCATGCTGGCTACTGCAATTTGACTTAAAAAAAAATTAAATCTATGAGGAGTAGGGGTAAGCCAATGCCCAGGGTAGATGGGGAAGAGTGAAAAGAAAAAAAATAATCGAGAAGGAGGAGCCTTAGCACAAGAAGAGCAGAGAGAGTGATAGAAAAAATGTGGAGGAGGCTGGATAGAGAGGATGTCAGAAAAAAAAAAAGTTAAACAAACAGAGAAAGCAATAACAGGAGATGAATGTGAGAATAGTGGGAGATGAAAAGGAATAGAATGCGAGTGGATCAAAGCAAGGGAAGGTGAGGAGTGGAATGGTGAGAAGAGACAGCAACCTGAGAAAAGAGTGAGCGAGAAAGGAAAAGAAAGGCACACTTACTATGCAAGGGATTAGAAGTTAAAATAGCACACACATCTTGAATTGTATGCAGAGTAGGTATTAGCTTGCTGTGTTTGGAATCATGCGCTAATGCAGCACTGATATCTAGATAGACAAGAGATAGTCGGGACAGTGCGCCCTCGTTCTTTGCGGTTAATACGTTCCAGAAACCACACGCGATTAATGAATTCCACGCTCAAGTGATGAACTATTTATCTTATTATTTACAGTAATTTAAAAGTTTATGACCCTCCCCATATTGATATTAAACCACCTCCTATCGGTATTACCTTTTCCCACAGTCTTATCGACTATTTAAAGCACTTTTATGTCTCACGTATGTAATGTAGCCACAAGAGGACACAAGCCAGTGTCTTATTGTACCGGGCCGAGCAGATGGAATGCTAGGTAGAGTGTTACGCAGACCTGTATTGCAAAGAAAGTACCATGGAACACCCAACAATTGAGGCTTTTGAAGAATGGTCTGTCATGGAGGAACTTGACAACACACCATCAGTGGAAGAGTTGATCAAAGTCATTGCCAATCTACTTGCAGGAAAGGCACCCGGACTTGACGGCATCCCTGCCTAAGTCATCAGGAGTGCAAAAGGACCACTCATCAAACACCTGTATGAGCTTCTCTGCACATGTTGGGAAGAAGGAGGCATCCCCCAAGACATGCGCGACTGTAACATTGGTCACCTTTTATTAAAACAAGGGCAAAAAAAGTGACTGCAATAACTACAGGGGCATATCATTCCTATCCACTGAAGTGAAGGCTTTTGCAAGGGTGCTCCTCAACTGCCTACAACAACTAGCAGACCAAATATACCCCGAGTCACAGTGTGGATTTCGGCCAGGCAGGTCAGCAATTGACATAATACTCTCATTAAGGCAGTTACTGGAAAAGGGCTGGGAACAGAGGGAAGGCTTGAACATCGCTTTCATTGATCTCACTAAACCCTTCAACCTTGTGAGCAGTGAGGGGATGTTCAGAGTCCTGGGTAGAATCGGCTGTCCACCAAAGCTGCTAACAATCATAAAATCCTTCCATGACGACATGAAAGGAGTGGGTCAGTTTGACGGCTCATCCTCAACACCCTTCGAGATCAAGTGCGGAGTGAAGCAAGGATGCATCCTAGCGTCTAGCCTCTTTGGTATATACTTCATGGTAATGCTGAAACATGCTTTCACCAACGCAACTGAAGGAGTGTACCTGCACACAAGAAGCGACAGAGAACTGTTCAACATAGCAAGATTAAGAGCAAAGACAAAAATATGCAAAGTACTCAACAGGGACTTGCTATTCGCTGCTGACGCTGCACTAGCAGCTCACAACAACTAAAACCTACAGTCTCTCATGAGCAAGTTCACCAAAACGTGCGAAGCCTTCAAGCTCATCATGAGTTTGAAGAAGACCAACATCATGAGCGTTAACACCGAAATCCCACCAAGCATCAGCATTAACAATCACCAACTGGAAGTGGTAAACAAATTCATTTACCTGCACACAGTGGTCAACGACGACTTCTCTCTGGATTCTGACGTCAACAATGAATGACTTGCAGCAATGACATTTGCCAAGCTGACAAAAAGAGTCTGGGAGAATAAGAACTTGTCACTTACCACCAAAATGGCAGTGTACAGAGCCTGAATCCTCAGTACACTACTGTATGGTAGGGAGTCCTGGACTCCGTATGCAAGACACAGGAAACGCCTCAACACCTACCACCTGAGGAACCTCCGAAGGATCCTTCAAGTGGTCTGACCGCATCACCAACAATGTGGTGTTACAACGCACAAAAATGTCCAGCATCTACACTCTTCTGTGACTACGTTATCTCCGTTGGCTGGGACATGATCGGGAATGGACAATGGGAGGTTACCTAAGGACATACTCTACGGCAAACTAGAACAAGGCAGGAGACCTCAGGGAAACCTCCACCTACGATTCAAGGATGCCTGCAAGACTGACATGAAAGACATGTTTGTAGATTGGGAGGAACTTGCAGAAAACAGGGCAGGATGGAGGCATGAGCTACACATCAAGCTCTAGGATGGAGAAGAATTCCTCCGGAAAGCAGCAGAACAACAGACAGAAAAAAGATAGCATTGATAGCTCCGTTCCACCGACCACCACCTGCAAGTGCCCCAATTGCAATAGGGTCTGTCACTCCCCCATTAACCTTCGCAGCCATAGCAGGTGGTGTTCCAGGCTCCCACTCTAATCCCCTAATCCCTGATCTCCCTCGACGCTGTCTCCATAGTTACTTGTGACTGAAGGATGCCAATGATGAAGAGAGTGGAAAAGAGGTGAAGAAGCGTGTGCAGGCAGGATGGAACGGGTGGAGGAAAGTGTCAGGTGTGATGTGTGATAGAAGAGTTTCAGCTAAAATGAAAGGAAAGGTGTACAAAACTGTGGTGAGACCAGCGATGTTGTTTGGTCTAGAGACAGTGTCACTGAGGAAAAGACAGGAGGCAGAGCTGGAGGTAGCAGAGATGAAGATGCTGAGGTTCTCTCTGGGAGAGACCAGGAAGGATAGGATCAGGAATAGAGGTTTTGGAGATAAAGTCAGAGAGGCCAGACTGAGATGGTTTGGACATGTCCAGAGGAGAGATAGTGAATATATTGGTAGAAGGATGCTGAGTTTTGAACTGCCAGGCAGGAGGCCTAGAGGAAGACCAAAGAGGAGGTTTATGGATGTAGTGAAAGAGGACATGAAGGTAGTTGGTGTGAGAGAAGAGGATGCAGAAGACAGGGCTAGATGGAGGCAATTGATTCGCTGTGGAGACCCCTGAAGGGAAAAGCCGAAAGGAAAAGAAGAAGAAGATGATTCATTGAGATAGTAATGGTATAGAAATGCTATTATTTAGGTATGGACACTCACATCAATCAAGAGGTTGTAGATGTCTGCATGAACAATCAAAATAATGTCTTTCCAATATAGCCACAGTGCCTGCCTATAATATATTGCATTTATATTTTTTGTACGGTGTATTTCTCACTTATATTTTAATCTTATTTTCATTATATAACTATTAAATTTCCTTACAATAAACACGCAGATTTTCAGATGTTTTGTTTATGCTAGAAGGTCTTTCACATTTGATCTCAAGTCGTTTGATCTTTTACATTTGTCTCACGGACGTCTGAGACTCACGGATGCCGTCAGCCAATAGAATGCGCTTACTGTATCACGTGACTACCTACCAAAAATCTGTGATGAGGTGAAGCCACGAGTGTTGATGCGTGTTGAGGGCGCACTAACAAAAATTTTATAGACAATTGATATTATTTATAGTCGCAGCGGAGAGTGAAGGGGCACAACTTGTTTTCTTCTTACTAGGGGGGATGTAACAGAAAATAATTGAGAAGCACTGCCCTCACCCAAACACAAAAGATTTGCCCCATTGTATAACTCTCATACTAAACCAGAAGATTCTCAATTAGCCTTGCAAGCTGGTCTAATAAGCAACAGGAAAGCGTTCCACAATGTCAGAGCAGACTATTACTCTAAACTGATTCTGAAGAACAACTCCAGGTTTTTACTCAGTACTGCCAGTTGACACAGACTCGTGGGTGTATGGAGTCTAGCGTTCCAGTGACCCCCCCCCACCCCAACGATAATGACTTCATGAGCTTCTTCAAAGATGAAACCCTCCATACTAGAGAAAACAAGTTTAACAGTGATGTAATAGCAGAAATCAAATATAATTTAAATTATTTTTTTCAACCCCAGTACCGTACATCTCTATGATGGCTAAGGTTAGGTTCTACTTCTTGTATTTATGAGGAGCAGACTTCAATACTTATGTCATATCTACACTGCGCTTCATTCCTCCATCCCTCCACTGTGTTTGTCCTAACAATGCTTCCAGAATCAGGCAGTGGCTGCAGAACACTCGCCGGAGGGGGCGCATCATATAATCACTATGCAGCTTTAAGACTGGCTCTACTGTCAGTCTCTGCCAGATTGTTACCGTTTACTCAGCATTAACTCCCATCAGGTCAATTCTCAGTTGTTTCTGTGTGTTTCTCCTCGTACTTCTCTGGTCTTTGGCTACTGGTGTACCAGTAAGCCCCCAGCTCCTGCTCTACTGCTGTCTCTCTGGATCCATTTCAGCCGCTGCTCCTCTGTTATTGGGGTCCTCGACATGTCTCCTCAATTCACTCATGCTTTCCCTGGACCCATCCTGCCTTGCCACATGGATCCACTCCTCACTTCCTGCTCCTGGCTCTGAGCCTCCTTCTGTGTTCTTTGCTCAGCTTTGAGTCTGTGTTTGGTCCCCCTTACTGAAGACCACACCTCATCCACTTTGAACGCTTGGGATTTATGCTGTATAGATGCACCTAAACTTACAACATCACAAAATAGGGCAGCATAGTGGTGAAGTGGGTAGAGCTGTTGCCGCACAGCAAGGCAGTTCCGGGTTCGAGTTCCGCTCTGTGCAGAGTTTGCATGTTCTCCCAGTCTCCCAATGCGCTTCAGGTTAATTGGGCTGTCCCAAATTGACTGTAGGTATGAGTGCGTGTGTGCGTGGTTGTTTGTGTCTGTATGGCATGAAACTCCGGTTTCGCGCCCAGTGTGAAAAGAGTCCTGGAAAGGAAGTGATGTCACCTAATCAGGAGCAAGATGGCCGCCCTCCTATCACACAGCTGTGAGGTTACTTAGAGGAGCCAGGCTTCTCACTCTGGTCAGATCACCAGCAACTCTACACCAGTCTGTTTGCTCTCAGACTCTCACCATTCTTCACTCCAGAAACCTCTCCACTCTACTCCATTCTTCAAGCCGTGTGCGTTGCATTGAATGTTTGATCATTTCCTTCAGTTTATACATCGTGCATTTAAGTATTTATCCTTTGTTTATTGCCTGAATGCATCATGAGTTTGTTTGGTCGATTGGTTTATTAAACAAGTGCATTGACGCTTATTACAATTAGTGAATTCATTGACTTAAAAGTTTATTAATATTAATTATTATCTGAAGTTAATTATGAATTTAATCCTAGATTTGGATATGATTTCCTTTTCATTATGATGATTTATTATTTCTGAAAATGATTTATTATTACCAAATTGAATATTGATTTAAGATCAATTGACCTTATTGTAGTTTGTTTATTGAATATGCATTGATTTAATGAATCGGACATAATTATTGATGCAAATGTATTTGTTTATTCTTTCTGTACAGCACACACCCAAATCCTCAGTAAATACGCCATTGTGGCTAAACAGTTCTCTGTCTCCGCCTCCTCCAAGGTCAGCTTAATACATGACCTGCCTGCTCACCTATCAGTCACTTAACCTGAACTTGTTCTCTGCATTTCACAAATTCCTAAAGAGCAGTGAGCAGCCCTTACCGGGCCTTGGGATTAAGTTGGATAACTTTTATTTTGTCCCAGGAAGCATTGGCATTGAGCTTGGGAGAAACTGGGCTTGAACTACCAGTCTTCTTCTAAGAGCATGACGCTCTGACCGCCACCCCCAGCATTTTATCTGTGTTACTGAGGCAGGTGAAGCGGTTCGTACTGTGCGTCGTTTCTTTTTTAGTTTTCTTCAAATGATGAGTCCACTCTTGTCTTATCAGCCTCCAGCCGTTTATTCTGGCAACACACAACATGTGCGAATGGAGATCACATACTTCATCAAATCACCTATTGGGGAAAAATACAACTGTCACGGTGAAGTACAACGTTATACAAGACCTTACGATTGTCACCGGTATTTGTCTAGTCCCCAACCATGAAGATTGATCCCACCCGCTACAGACGTTTACCTCTCTCAGCCGCGGTCATTACCGACTGAGGAGGGGTCTCCAGGTATTCAGCACACCACCACCAGCGTACCATAGGGGGAGCTCTAACAACTTATCAGCCAATGAGAAGTGGAAACAACCCAACTCCGCTTCACAGGCAAGTCAAATCCTAAAATACCAATGGTAAACCAATATTCATTAAACTCATGCAAAGAAGCCAAGACGTAAACTGCCAAAGTTTTGGAAAATAATCCAGAAGTTAAAGACAACATGTCTGACATTGAGGTTTAATTACACCACACACTAACACATGCAAAATGTAGTGTCAGTCCCAGCCCCAAACCTTGTTGTCTGATTGAATTTTCAGGGCAGATTGACAGTGACCACTAACATTCACCTTTAGATGAGGAAGGCGAGAGAGAGAAAACATGACACCTTTTTGGAGGTTGAAGGGTTGTGGGACTAGGGTCAATGCCAAACCTTTTATGATGACGTGTGGATGGCTGGTGAGTCAGCCAGGGCTCAGATTATACTCTAAAGAAGAATAGTGCAGAAAAACATCAGGAGAGACAAAATCGAGGCTCAATCCTACTCTTCTGGTTGTCTTGTTGTTGGTGGTACATTTTCCTCTATTTGTCACACATGGACGTCTAGACCCTATTCTCTGACCCACCTCAATCTGTCGTACATGTGACGAACAAAGATCTCACTGATCTCAGGATGTCCTAATCACAAATTACATAATAGATTGTGATTGTTTATGGACCACAATTTTAGGGACTTAATGCAAAGGTGACCATACCCTGCATTATATCTTTATCAGCTGTAATGAGAATCAGAGTATTTAAATATATACACTGTTGTTATTACAAAATATTTTAACATTGCAATACTATATAAAGCCGATCCCAAATTGACTGTAGTTGTGCGTGTGTGTGTCTTATCTATATGGCGTCGCACCTGGAGTGTAGTCTGCCGCACGCCCCCAATCGGCTGGGATAGGCTCAAGCACCAGTGGACAAAAAAACGGGTATAAAATATGAATGAATAATGATAATGATGATAAAAGTTCTCAAAAACGTATTCATTGGTATTTCAAGAAGATGGCCATACAATGATGTAGGATGACACCAATGCAACACATTACAGAAGGCAGGCAGAAGCAGGAGCAGGAAGCCTTGGGCAGCGTAGATTGATACAGAGACAGATGAGAAGACAAACTGATGAGCAGAGAAGAAAGTGCATAAGCAGAGAAAGTCACATATGTTCACCTCCATAGACATAAAGCCTAATTAAATTGAGTGTGTGGTAAGGGCTGCAGTTCAGGTGCATCTGTGTGCACATAGACGATAGTGTGAGTCCTGTAATATTGTCTGCAGTCCCATGGGGTGTAGCTGAGTAAACTCAATCACCTCCCACTCACCTCTGTGCATCCCCCTACATTGTCAGGCCAGGAGTAGACACTGGCCAGTACTGTCCTGTGGACTGTGAGAGAAAGTGAGGGCTGACAGAAAGAGAGAGGAGATATTCTGTCTTTTTAAGATGAAATGCATAAAAATAAGGAAGAATATGGTTGTGGAGGCTGGGATGGAGGGGGGGGGACACACTATACACAAAAAAGTATACAATACTGTTTGTGTTTGAGACCATGTGATACTGTATAGGCAGTACAGACATTTTCTTCAACTATGTTTATCTTTCATAGCTATACATCATAATTTTTCATATTCATTAAATGGCCTGATATGCAATGGTATACAAAAATAACACTATTTGATGATCTTGCTCACACACCTGTTAGTCAGTAACATATGCCATTACTTAACATCAATGGTGAGGCAAAAGGATGGAAGTTAACACCCAGAAAAGGGGTGTACTGCAGGAGCAACATCAATCAATCATAATTTACTGATCTGCATATTTGTCACATACTCATGGTCATTATTAATGAATGAAATATGGAAGTTGGGACAGAAGCAAATGTGTCGGTGAAAGATGGAATTCAAACATTATTCAAATGAATGCAGATGGTAATAGTAATCATGTAGAATTCGCACAACATCCTCACACTTCACAGAAGGCATGCATTTCCAGCAGGTGATGCACTTGTTTCACTTCTCAAATATAGTTTGATTACAAGACAGACACACCTTTGGGCCTCATTCATATTTATAGTCAAAGCGAGCATCATATAGTCATGTTATTCTCAATGTTGGACTTAACCGAGTCTTAATCTCATAAATATTTTCCTGTCTGGCCATTTCACAATATCTACCAATATCTACCAATATGCAAAAACAACCACCAAACGGGAATTTCATAGATTTTTCCCCCAAAATTCAAATCATTTTTTGACATGCATGACAGTCATAATGTGATAGTATTGTTTATGGCTGGACAGCCCTCTTTTTTGTGTGTGTTCTTGTACTACTACTACTACTATACTGTTATGAATCAAATTGTAGTTGTATATCCCAAATTTCCAAATACCAATTTGCCTGTCAGTGCATTACAATTTGAACAGACCAACCCTTAGACCCTTGAACCGGGTGAGCTAAAACTACATTTAAAAAAAGAGAAACCTCTGGGACTACCACAGGTGAGGGATCCGTCTCCTCTAGGACAGCTAAGTATACAGTAGATATTGCAACTTGCCTGAGCACAAAAATTATGAAAGTCATCCCAACAATGAATGTCTGTGGTGGTTGAACTGAGTCTAGAAGCCCAATTTTGAAGAGGTGTAGTCCAGGAACCAAATAGTAAGGTCAGGATTTATGGCAACTCATTACTCTATATTTTACCCAGGCACACATGGTCACATGTCCACTGGATAGCAGATCGGTAGCGGAACAGTCATGGCCAAGAGGTTGGGAAATTGTAAGATACTGCAGATGGGCTCTGGGTGAAGTTACTGACACAGGAACTGAGTCATCGCAACGTAAAAGAGAAGTACAGGCAGAACAATGGAGAGAAGTAGAGGGGCCCAACAGTAGTCTAGACTATAGAAGCTAGAGCTTGTTCTATTTCTTGTTCCAATCAGTGTGCAAGCTGCAATGTTTTGAATCAGCTGGAGAGTGTTTAAAGAATTATTAGTTCAACTTGATAACAAGCACTTAACAAAAGTCAAGCCTACGTCACAAATCCATGAAACAATTTTGACTCATTTCGAGATAGAAAGTGTTTGTGTATGTAAATGGCAAAATAGCTGAACTTTGGACCAAAACAATGGGCATTAAAACAGTCACTCTTGAACTAGGGAACATTCACAAATGAATATATGTTTTTTACGGAGCTGAAAGGCATCAGACCTCATTTATTTTGTTACCGTGGTACCCAGTAACAATAGATATGGCTGGGTGTCATCTGTGTAACAATGAAAATTACCTCCATGTTTTCTAATAATGTTATCTCAAGGAAACATATAAAGAATGGAAATAATTGACGACAGTAATGGTCCTTGTGGAACTCCATAGCTACTTTTGATGTGTACAAGAGTTGTTGATGTACAAATTGCGGTCTGAGAAGTAGGACTTGAACCAGTTTAATGCTAATTAATGATTTCTATTCAGTCTGTTTTGTTGTTTTCCTTCCACACGTACAAAATAAAAAAGGATTCATTCATTCAATGCCATACCATTAATGCCATTAAGACTATTTAATCTTTCTATTAGTATCTGATGGCTAATGGTGTCAAAGTCCACATTAAGATCAAATAGAACAAGTGCAGGTAGAAGTGTCTCATCTGATGTGTTTAAAAGATTTTTACAATAGTGACCAGTGCAGACTCCCCGCTATTATGTTTTCAAAAACCTGACTCAAAAGACTTTCGTGCATTTTCCCCGTGTTGTTTTTTTCTCTGGCGGAGAGCTAACGCTAAAAACGCAGCTGTTTACGAAGAAATCCTCCGTCATAAACTGTTTACCAGTTAATATTTTGGGTTTATGAAGACTGAATGTTATAAAAGTGTGTGTAAGCTGTGTAAATGAAAGATTTGTGCAGTAATTAGTGCGGGAGACGGAGCCGTGGGACTAAAGAGATCGCTCCACTGCCATTTTGAGTTGCAACGTAGCAGTAACGTTGCAACTCAGAGACTGTGAAGCATTTATTTGTGTGATTTTAGGATTTAAAAAGAGTTTTATTGTGTTTGTGTCCTGTTACACAGGTCAGGATTTTTTTTGCTCGGTTGGAATCTCGGTCGGAGCGAGGATTGTTCCGCCGTGTGCAGGCGTGCACATCCACAGACGGGGTTCAAGATGGCGAGCCAGACCCAGACCTTCAACTCATCTTCTCCATCGCATCATTGAGGAAATCCTCTTCGTTTGGTAACTCGCTGCCAGACTGGTAAGAGTATCAGGAACTAGGTTGAACTGAACTGAACAGAACTGGGAACTGATTGAACTATTATTTTTTTGGACTGAATCGAACTGAAATTTTTCATTGAACTGAACACTTGAATTCACATTTGGACTTGAATTTAGATTTAAAGTGCCATACTTTTATTTTCATATGTTTATATTTCTGAATGTGATTTGAATAACTGCGGTCCACTTCAATTTATTTGGGTTTTGAAGGTATTTGCTTACCTGTAAAAAGAAAAAAATTCAGGAAGGAGTTAATTCAGGAAGAAAAATAGGAATCCTAAAATAGGTGCAACCTAAGAAAAAGACTGGTCTAACTAACTCAAATTAGCCTGACTAAAATGCCTGGAGTTTCCCCCGCCTATCCCTAAGCCAGCTGGAGTAGGCTCGAGCTCCCCGCGACACCTGACACGGCAGATAAAGTGGTGAAAGAAACTGGATGGATGGATGTATGTCTGTGTTTTCGGTATGTATTTTCGACAGCGGTAATGTTTCCAATGAAATTAGGAATGATGGATGGACTAATGGCTACGCACCTGTCAGGGGGGTGGACCCAAAAACTTTATTTAAGGAGAAAGGAGAGGGGAAGAAACCAGATCAAACTAGCACTAGCTGTGAACCCTGGGCCACTAATAAATTGACTTCTTCCTCTTCTTCTTTTCCTTTGGGCTTTTCCCTTCAGGGGTCGCCACAGCGAATCAATTGCCTCCATCTAACCCTGTCCTTTGCATCCTCATCTCTCACACCAACTACCTTCATGTCCTCTTTCACTACATCCATAAACCTCCTCTTTGGTCTTCCTCTAGGCCTCCTGCCTGGCACTTCAAAACTCAGCATCCTTCTACCAATATATTCACTATCTCTCCTCTGGACATGTCCAAACCATCTCAGTCTGGCCTCTCTGACTTTATCTCCAAAACCTCTAACATGTGCTGTCCCTCTGATGTACTCATTCCTGATCCTATCCTTCCTGGTCACTCCCAAAGAGAACCTCAGCATCTTCATCTCTGCTACCTCCAGCTCTGTCTCCTGTCTTTTCCTCAGTGACACTGTCTCTAGACCAAACAACATCGCTGGTCTCACCACAGTTTTGTACACCTTTCCTTTCATTTTAGCTGAAACTCTTCTATCACACATCACACCTGACACTTTCCTCCACCCGTTCCATCCTGCCTGTACACGTTTCTTCACCTCTTTTCCCCACTCTCCATTGCTCTGGACTGTTGACCCTAAGTACTTAAAATCCTCCACCTTCTTGATCTCTTCTCCCTGTAACCTCACTCTTCCACTTGGGTCCCTCTCATTCACACACATGTACTCTGTCTTACTGTGGCTAACCTTCATTCCTCTCCTTTCCAGGACAAACCTCCACCTCTCTAGCTTCTCCTCCACCTGTTCCCTGCTCTCACTGCAGATCACAATGTCATCTGCAAACATCATAGTCCATGGAGATTCCTGTCTAACCTCGTCTGTCAGCCTGTCCGTCACCATAGCGAACAAGAAGGGGCTCAGAGCTGATCCCTGATGCAGTCCCACCTCCACCTTGAACTCCTCTGTCACCCCTACTGCACACCTCACCACTGTCTTACAGTCCTCATACATGTCCTGCACCGCTCTAACATACTTCTCTGGCACTGCAGACTTCCTCATACAAAACCACAGTTCCTCTCTGGGCACCCTGTCATAAGCTTTCTCCAGATCTACAAAAACACAATGCAGCTCCCTCTGGCCTTCTCTGTACTTCTCTATCAACATCCTCAACGCAAATACTGCATCTGTAGTACTCTTTTTTGGCATGAAACCATACTGCTGCTCACAAATGTTCACTTCTGCCCTTAGTCTAGCTTCCACTACTCTTTCCCATAACTTCATTGTATGGCTCATCAGCTTTATTCCTCTGTAGTTGCCACAACTCTGCACATCTCCCTTGTTCTTAAAAATGGGCACCAGCACACTTCTCCTCCACTCCTCAGGCATCTTCTCACTATCTAAGATCCTGTTGAACAACCCAGTCAGAAACTCTACTGCCACCTCTCCTAGACACTTCCAAACCTCTTTGTTCTTTGTCTTTGTTCTCTCTCATTTTCCACGTTCATCAACTCTTCAAAGTACTCTTTCCATCTTCCCATCACACTGCTGGCACCTGTCGATAGACTTCCATCCCTATCCTTAAGCACCCTAACCTGCTGCACGTCCTTCCCATCTCTATCTCTCTGTCTTGCCAGCCTGTATAGATCAGTCTCTCCCTCCTTACTGTCCAACCGAGCATACAAGTCATCATAAGCTTCTTGTTTGGCCTTTGCTACCTCTACCTTCACCTTACGCTGCATCTCCCTGTACTCCTGTCTACTCTCCTCAGTCCTCTTAGTGTCCCACTTCTTCTTAGCTAACCTCTTTCTTTGTATACACTCCTGTACCTCCTCATTCCACCACCAAGTCTCCTTATCTACTTTCCTTCCAGATGACACACCAAATACTCTCCTACCTGTCTCCCTGATCACATTAGCTGTAGTTGTCCAGTCATCTGGAAGCACCTCCTGACCACCCAGAGCCTGTCTTAACTCCTTCCTAAAGGTCATGCAATACCCTTCCTTTTTTATCTTCCAGCATTTCGTCCTCTGCTCTGCCTTTGCCCTCTTCATCTTCCTCACCACCAGAGTCATCCTACACACCACCATCCTATGCTGTTTGGCTACACTCTCGCCTACCACTACTTTACAGTCGCTGATCTCCTTCAGGTTACATCGTCTACACAAGATGTGGTCTACCTGTGTGCTCCTACCACCACTCTTATAGGTCACCCTATGTTCCTGCCTCTTCTGGAAGAAAGTATTCACTACAGCCATTTCCATCCTTTTTGCAAAGTCAACTACCATCTGTCCTTCTGCGTTCCTCTCCTGGATACCAAACCTGCCCATCACTTCCTCATCACCTCTGTTACCTGCACCAACATGTCCATTGAAGTCTGCGCCAATGACAACTCTCTCACTTCTAGGTATGCTCTGCATCACTTCATCAAAGTCCAACCAGAATTTCTCCTTCTCCTCCAGCTCACATCCTACCTGTGGGGCATACCCACTAACAACATTGAACATCACACCTTCTATTTCTAGCTTCAGACTCATCACTCTATGCGACACTCTTTTTACCTCCAGGACATTCCTAACAAACTCCTCCTTCAAGATAACTCCTACTCCATTTCTCTTCCCATCTACACCATGATAGAACAACTTGAACCCTGCTCCTAAACTTCTAGCCTTGCTACCTTTCCACCTGGTCTCCTGGACACACAGTATATCTACCTTCCTCCTCTGCATCATGTTGACCAACTCTCTACCTTTTCCTGTCATAGTTCCAACATTCAACGTCCCTACTCTTAGTCCTATACTCTTGGTGTTCCTCTTCTCTTTCTTCGTGCGAACGCACTTTCCTCCTCTCCTTCTGCGACCAACAGTAATCTAATTTCCACCGGCGCCCTGTAGGTCAACAGCGCCGATGGCGGTCGTTGTTAACCCGGGCCTCGACCGATCCGGTATGGAAGTCATAGGTTTGATTCGCATCTTTGATTTGGCAAAGGTTTTAGGCCGGATGCCCTTCCTGACGCAACCCTCTGTATTTATCCGGGCTTGTGCCCTCTTGCGGCTACATTCCACTAATAAATTGACTGGATTACGGAAAAACCTTCCTTACTGCGTGAGACCAGTTTAAAAATCACATTGGAGGAGTCGGTCAAGACGGAGCAGATGTCATGTTAGATCATTGGACCCTACAGGAAGCGGGCGCCTCAATACTGGATTACCTCTCCGTCTCCAGTGAGACCGAACCATGTTTTATATTGACTTTTGTGTTCCCAGCCGGGACAATGGGTTTTTTGAGGATTTGACACCGTTTTTTTTTTTAATTAGTTTTCCCCCACTGGTGAACTATCCCGAGACGCGACCATCAGTCGCGTTTCTAAGTGTGGATGTCGCTGCGCGCAGTGGTAGCTTCGTAAACTGGATTGGAGGGATTAAGTTTGTGGACTGCCAGGGAAAAGAGAAATTCTGTTTATGAATTTTGGTTGAATGTTCAAAAATGCACGGTACCAAGTGCGCGTAACCCCTTGTGCATATTAACAATGCGACGTATCGAGGTATAGTTGTTATAATATCATTGTGAATCACGTAACTGATTTACTGCCTCTTTCCAGAGGTTTCTAAACAGAAAGGACAAGTTAGATACATATTAGCTTATCAACGCAGATATCCTGGACAAATTTTTTTCTATGCGGGAAAAAAAAGATCTGTTTTCAAAAAGATCTGGCTACGTGTGGACATTTGGCCTAAATTAAAACTACTTCAAAAGACTGACATGTAACCAACTACAAGTGAAGACTGGATCACATCTAAGTAATGATTAGAAGTAGAGTACCTTTAAGCAGTGTAGTGGATTGGGTCTACGAGATGTGTAGATGGTCAAGAACAAATAGTTGATGTGAATTGCTCAGTCTTAAATGGTGTAAAACTGTACAGTAGGTAACAACTAAGACTAAGAATGAAGTTTTCAAATTATTTATAAATTAATTTAGGATTAATTATTATCTCTGAGTTACAAATAACAACATCATCCCTGTCTCTGGGCCTGTTTCACAAAATGGGTTTAGTGGAAAACCTGGGAATTGGGATGGTACGATTACTAGTAACTTTCTTTTGCTTACTGATTTTCACTAAAATCTAACCAATTCAAAGAAAAAACGCTATACTCTGTTTTTTGTGTGCATGTGTGTTTTTCGATGGCAAAAAAATAGTGTTGAAGATGCTCTGGAGTCGATTATGGATGGGAAATTCAAGTGACATGGAGCGGCTAGGGCAAGATGATGATGATGACGACGAGGAGGAGGAATGGACTCCCACTGCAAGGATTGGGGAAAACCCAGATAGCAGTGATGATGATGATGAAAGCCCCCCCACAAGAGGACACGACACCAAAGCAGTCAGCAAGGGGCAAAATTAAAAAGGAAGGAGAATCAGTGGAAAAGAAAAGTTTGAACCTCCATCGATGGATTTTGTGGAATGTGTTGAAGATTCTGAGGGCTGACTGGATGCCACATAAGTATTTCAAAGATTTTGTGACTGGGGAAATGCTGCAGGAAATTGCAGGAGAAACAAACTTGTACAGTATGCAGAAACATGGAAAGTCAGGGAACACAAATGCCCAGGAAATTGAGCAAATTCTGGGTATGTTCATCCACATGGGCTTAGTACAGATGCCCAATGTACGAGCTTACTGGGAGATGGAGACAAGGTACCCCCTAGTTTGTGATGTGATGTCACGGGATCGATTCCTGAATTTGGCAACGCTGATTCATTTTCAGGACAACCTAAATGTGTCTGAGGATGCAAAAAAAGATAAAGTGTGAAAACTCAGGCCATGGTTAAAGAACATACGCCAACGCTTTCTTTGCATACCCCCTGAAGAATGCCACGCTGTTGACGAAATCATGGTGCCTTTCAAAGGAAAATCACATCTACGGTGCTACATGCCAGGAAAACCTCACAAGTGGGGGTTCAAGTTGTGGGGACATGCCGGGCAAGGTGGCTATCTCTGACTTTGTCAGTATTTTCTCCCCCTTGGCACACGTCAAAGAGAAATCCGATATTGGTGCTACAGGTGATGTCCTAAATGACATCAACCCTTCCAGCAGGAAAAAAAAATCCCAAAGTTTTTGCTGACAACTTCTTTACATCAGTTCCATTGGTAGAGCACTTGAAACAAAGAGGAATCTACTACAAAGGCACAGTCCGAATGAACAGGGTGAAGAACTGCCAACTGATGGATGAGAAAGACCTGAAGACTAAGGGAAGAGGCATTACCGAGCAAGACATGAAAATGAAGCCGGTGGTGCTGCTGTGGTGAGGTCTCCATCAGGTGAGCCGCTAGAATGTTTGCTGTTGTAGGCAATCTTAAGGATATTTAGCATCTGTGGGGGCAATGAGTTCAAATTTAAGTTTCGGTGAATGAATACCTATTTGGGATAAGATAGGATGGCGGCGTGTGTACAAGCTGCAGCCCCTCTCGCTCCCACTAGAGCGGTTCTTTTGTGTTTTTTTAAATGTCTTTGGGTCTGAGAGGACTGTAGTCTCATTTTTGCTGTATGCCATGCATATATGGTACATTTGAAAAAATAAAGTTGACTATGAAAAAGGACCATGAAACTAACTTCAAATCACACACATAACATTTAGATATCTACACCTTAACATTTACCCTTGCAGCCCACGGTTCCTTCTAACACTTATGTATTCTGCTAACGTTCATATTTCAGGGACCTGCAAGCAAGAGCTGGATGAAGCCTTCATGGATTTTATTGTGATGGACTCTCAGCCCGTCACTGTGGTGTGTGATTCTTGCTTCCGTGCTCTGGTGGCTAAACTGAACACCACATACACCATCCCATCTAGACAGGCAGTTAAAGCCATGGTGGAGAGGAGGTATGTGGAGGAAAAGGAGAAGGCTAAAGCAGCACTGCAGAGTGTTGATGGTGTCAGCCTGACTGCAGACATGTGGACCTCCATCAGCATGGATGCGTATCTCATTCCATTCATGCAGGTGAACTTTCCACCGCACTGTTTGGAGTTAAGCCATTCCCAATAAGTCACACCGTAGAGAATATCGCCAGTACTGCTCTGGACTTTATAAAGGAATGGGCCTTGGGGGATAAAGTGAAGTGTTTGGTGACCGATGCTGCTGCAAATATGATTGCTGCAGCGAATATTCTGCAGGTGCGGCATGTGGTCTGCCTGGCTGAATCCAGTGGTGAGGAAGTCCATGGATGCTACTACTGGACTCATTGACATACGCACAAAAACGAGGTGTGTGGTCACCTATTTTAAAACTAGTACCGCTGCTAAGGACAAGCTTCAGCAGATCCAGGTGCAAATGGGTCGTCCTGCACACAAACTGATCATTGAGGTAGACACTCGCTGGAACAGCACCTACGAGATGCTGCAGCGCTTCTATGAGCAGAGGGATACAGTGTCAGCTGTCCTGACCACTCTGCCCACGGACTTGCAGCCACTGAGTGCGAATGAATTCAAGTGTGTTCACCAGTGCCACTGTGGAGCTCTCACAGGAAACGAGTGTCAGGAGACAAAGCCATTCTACTTATCAGAACGCTGAAATATGCATTGAGTGAAGGAACGGCACACGTGAGGAATGACATGGCGAAAGAGCTTGGTTTGAACCTGACATGTATCGTCAAAGAGAAGTTCTGCGGGATAGAGACCGCAAGCGTCTTTTTGTTGGCCTCACTACTTGATCCGAGGTTCAAGGCTCTCTGTTTCCAGCACCCTGCCAATGCCAAAGCATCATTTAATGGTGCATTATCCTACGAAGATTTATGGTCTATGAAGCTAAACTATTTAAAAAACAAGTTCAAACATCAAAAATATAATAACATTGGCAAAGACGCGCCAAATACAAATGACATACAAGCGGCAGACATTTGGCCCTGGTAAAATGATGGACTGGGGATATGAGATGGCAGAGACTCTGCAGATACCAGTTGGTACCAAGGTGTTAAACGTTAGACGGGCCAAACACGATGGAAATGTGTATCATTCAGGTTTAGTTGTTTGTGTAAGAGTTCATCGTGAGATGCCCATTTTTCAGGAAATCCACCATGGTGTCGTCAGAGATGGGAAATTGCTTTTAATAGCATTTTCCTCACAAACAATATGTCTTGAAGAGCATCTTGATGCTTTTAAAATGGAGTGCAGAAAAGTTGGACCTCAATTAGCTGATGGAGCTTTTATGTTATAAAGCATTTGATGACTCTAAACTGTTTATTACAGTGTATTCATGCCACTTTTTGTGAATGGAAACTTGCACATTAAGAATTTAAAGGCCTAGACATGTATGATGGTTGTATAGAACCTATTCACAAAGCATCCATTTTCACACTCACTCCTATCAACAGGAACATTTTACCATCCCACCCTATGCAAGACATTAAATGTGTTTTATCTGTTTATATGGCTTGATGCCCTCCTCCTAGATTTTCCTATTTTCAGTTGATCATTTTGAAAAAAATTAAAATAATTTTTCAGATTTTTAGCATTGCATCAAGAAAATATGGCGGTTGTGTGAATAGGGTCTGTTTGCTTTGTTTTCTGTTATATTTTTTTTCTTGCATTTTGATTGTATTTAATTTTAACTCATAAATTGTTTGTGGGTTCTGAACATGCATTCAGGTTAATTGGCCATTACAAATTGCCCGTAGGAGTGTGTGCGTGTGTGTAAAGTATGAATCAAAGAGAATATAATTCTTTACTGAGTAAATCATAATTGTATTTTGAGTAAAATATTGCTCTGTATGGAGTAGAATGCAATCTAGGAAATAAAGTTGATTTGATTGATACCATTGCTAAGTATGTCCTGAGTGTTGCAGAAGTGTGAGTTGAAAAGCTTGTAGCTTAGACCTATGATGGAGCCGCTGTTATGGCCTCAGAGCTTAATGGAGTGGAAGCTAAAATGAAAGAAAAAGTGCCCAAAGCCATGTCTACTCACTGTTACGCATGCAAGCTGAAATTGATACCATTACATTTAGTAAAGTCCATGCCCGAGTGTCACACTTTTTTGAAAACAGCTGAGGGACTAGCCTCATTTTTAACAAATCCACAAAGCGCACTCGCTTGCTGGATTGTCAAGCGCCGTTTACCCAGAGGAGCGCCGACAAGATGGAGCTGTAACTTCAGACTGGTGCAGACAATAAGCATGCCCCAAAATGATCTGTGCGCTTTATTTCATGTCATCATAGACAATTCTGACAGCTGAGACAATGACACGCTAATGATGGCAGCAGGATACGATTGGTTGCTGTCAAAATCATCAACACGCTTTCTTCATATGACATGTGAGGACATTTTCTATGAAACTTTTTTTAAGAGTCCTGCAAAACAAAGTGATGGACATTGAATCTTGTCTTGTACGCATCCGCGACACTGTTGCAGCTCTCGAGCGCACGAATCTAGAGTTCGACAGTTTCTACAACTATTTTGAGAAGAATTGCAGCACATTTGGCCCGACAGGGTGGAGACAGTCGATTAGATCTGTAACATCCTGGACAACAAACTGTCAAATGAAGGCTAGCTTTGATCATTTTGGTGAGCTGGCGCTGCTTGGTTTAGTGGAATGCGCAAGATTCAGCGAAATGTCAGGACATTTTGATGACACACAACTCAATAGAGTGAAATTATTCTATTTTGAGGGAAATACTATTCTGCATAGAGTAAAATATATTACTAAATTGAGGAAAGTGACTGTAGAGTTATTATATTACACAACATAAAATAAATTCTCTATTTAGTGTAAAATCTGTACACTAAATGGAGTAAAATCAACTGTTAAGGGTTGTTTGCGTCTGGACTCCAAGGAGCAGAGACTGACTCAACAGTTTATCTGCTCAGGCTGAAAACACGAGCGAGCAAAGAAAAAACCAAAAGCAGCAAAGCAAAAACACAAAAATCCACAAATGAGGAAAAGGACAGAATTATCTGGCACCCCCTGAGGAGAGGACCTGGCCTTTTGAGCAGAGGCTGATGAGCAGAGTGACAACTGGTGAGTCTCGTCAGCTGCTCGGAGCCCCCCCACCCCACACCCCCCGCCACAGCCTGACCTGTCAGGAGAAAAACGAGTTTAACACAAAAACAGACCTGAGAATAAAAAAAAGAACAATACCATGACATCTGTAAAATTAACTCTGTGGAAAGAATCATTTTAACTCTATTTAGACTGGGATTAAATCTTTTTCAGAGTCAAATTTTCTTCAATTTGGGTAAAATGTACTGACAAATTTCCTGCGTACACAGTTGAAAATCTCATGAATCATACACAATGTAAAGCCATTTCTAATATTTTCCTTTGCAAATGCAAACATACAGGCCTTCATCTAGTGTGGGCATTTATTCATATATTAATATTTTTTTAAAAAATATGCCGTTTAATTTGATTTTGCAAGCCTGTGGAGCTTCAGTGGGACTTACTGTACACAGTATGCTGAAAAGTTATTGGCTTCAAAACACTTTAGTATGTCATATAAACACATGGCAGGAAAGGGTAAGAGGGTGTAAAAAAGATGAGGTGCAGGGTAATGGGAGGTGATAGTGTTTGTGAAAACAGTAAAGGAGGAAAGGAAAAGGCTTTGAATAGAGAGGATTTCACCTGCAGCCATGCAAAACAAAGACAAACACGAGTATTTTTCGATCAGTTTTATCCACTACTTTTAACAATTGCTTTGCTCGTCTGTCCGCCCTCAGCAGCTCAACCGCTCATCCAGTCCAAAACCACAGTTACCACATTAACCACATAAAAGAAGGAGTATAAATAATGAAAAAATGCAAGTTAAGAACAGGAAGCGATGTCACTAATGTGGAATGGGTATGTATGCATGACAGCGTGCTGTTTGTGTGTCACCGATTAGATGTGTGCTTGTGTTGGTGTTGTGTTCCTGTTGGTGAGTGTGACACAGTGTTCATGGTCTGAATGATTAACATGGCTTCTGTCAGCTCACATCAATTTCCCTAATATGGCATTTAACAGCTCTGCTGCACTAGGTCACTGGTTCCCAATTAGTTGGACGCTCCACACCAGATCTGACCCCTCAAACTGTGACTCATCTAATTATAAAAGCCCAGAACTTGAGCTTAATGAAGCAAATCAATTGAAACACCACCAGAGGTTTCTGGAGTATAACTCAAAAGTTGTTAATATTTTATTCAAAAATCTTTCTACATGACAGGTTACATTCTGTCAGTTCAGTGATTTATTCAATTTGTGAATATTTTTTTTTTAAATGTTTTTCATCCCAAATCATTCCTGTGGTTTCCAAACTCCCCACTCCTGTTTGATTCTCCTGATTATTGTGTATCTGAGTATTTTCTTTACAGTTACAGATACTGGTTTAACCATGCCAATCACTTACTGTGATACAGCTTTCTGCACTTCAGTCCAAGACTGCTTTTTCACATCTACCTGATTTTTGTTGGAGTCATCGTGACACTCCGCACACAAACAAGTACTAAAGTGGCGGCCTTTGCCATTTAGGATTTCTAAAATGGCAATGTGGATAACCGTCTCCTCATCCAAAGCCACAGGGCGACTGTGTCTCAGTGGTAGAGCGACCGTCCACTTATCAGAAGGTCAATGGCTCATTCCCCAGTCCTGCAGCGCCAGCCTGAAAACACTGTCATAGCATCCTTGGGCAAGATGCTGAACCCCAAATTGTTCCCAGTGCTGCGTTACTGAAGGTTTGAATTGTTACTGCTTTTAATGACTGTGTGGCGCCCCACGCTCTACCTCCCATTATCTACATGCCTTAAGGCCCCGTGTGTGTCTGTGTACAGGCCTGTATGATGTAGACATGTGAATATCTGGAATGGAAAAAAAAAGTCATTTTTCTACAGGGATTATTAAAGTATTTCTATTTATTTATATTTTAAAATGTGGGAAAAATGTTTTTGATTTTAATAACTAGACTAACATTCATGGTGTTGTGTGTCAATTTTGGCATATATAATTTTATACATATTAGTAATGTCATGGTTTGTTATCATTGTCATGCTGCTGTGCAGGAGGGCGGCTGAACTTGTGTTTGGAGCCTCATCTCCACGCCTGTTCCTCATCTCCACGCCTGTTCCTCATCTCCACGCCTGTTCCTCATCTCCACGCCTGTTCCTCATCTCCACGCCTGTTCCTCATCTCCACGCCTGTTCCTCATCTCCACACCTGTACCTGATCAGATTATTTTGAATCTTCGCCCACGCCTCTAGTTTGTTGGACTTCTGAGTTTTCTTCTGTTTCCCAGATTTTTGCCTTTTCTGATCAAACTATGAATGAAAGCTTCTCCACTGGTGCCCTGCATACGAGTCCTAACCTGAACCTCATGACAGAACAATCTGACACCAAACCGAAGGAGAAGCTCAGGCTAATTAGCCTGATCAGGTACAGGTGTGAAGACGAGGCTCCACCCACCAGCTGAAAAACTGTTTCATTGGCAACGTGGGCGCCCTCTTTGGCAGAGTGTCAGTACTGCACCCACACCACAATCAATAACTCCAGAAAACAGCACTTTGACGTTTCCTGTATTGCATATTGATGAAGTGTTGTTAGTGTAAGTCAGGTGCTGGAACAAAGCAAACACTTCATCTGCAAATTAAAAATGACGTGTGTTTTATAATTTTTCTACTGTGTAACAGAACTTTAAGAATATTTAAGAGACGCTGAAACACCGAATCATGTTCCTATTCTACACGTATAGCACGTTACAAATAGCCGTTGTTTGGTGGGTAACATTGACTTTTGGAGTGATGGAATAATCAAGAAAGCATTCTCAAGTGTGGGAGCATTTTGATTTGGTGCCACCAAATAAGGTAAACTACGTCCACTTTCTGTGTTCTTTCAATAGGAAGCATGCATTGTTCAGCAGTATAACAGGATGAAGAAAGCACGAGCTTGATGAGACTCTTGTGGACTTCATAGTGAAGGACTCTCAAGCCTTTCACTGTGGTAAATGATCCTGGCTTCAGGGCATTTGTGGCTAAAATAGATCCTACATACAGCATCCCATGTAGGAACACAGTCAAGGCCATGGTGGAGAGGAGATATGTGGAGAAGGAGAAGACAAAGGCAGACCTACTGACCGCTGACAGTGTCAGCTTCACAGCTGATATGTAGACATCCATTAACATGGATGCATATCTGGCTGTTCTGCCATTTTGTTGGTGCTGAGGAACAACTTATGACCACTCTTTTGGGGGTCCATCCCCTTCCTAACAGCCACACACCTGAAAATGTCTTATGCAGGAGCTGACAGTTGAATGATGATTATTTGGCAAAGTGAGATGTTTGGTCACAGATGCAGCCCAAAATATGATTGCCACTGCCTTAAAGTTAGGCATGCAGTCTCCACAGGACATGTACTTAACCCAGTTGTGATGAAGTCTATTGATGCCACCCCTGGTCTTGATGACATAGGTCAAGGGTGCAGAAAATAGATGCAGGTGCAAATGGGCTGCCACACTATGAAACCGATGTTGGAAGTGGAAACGTGGTGGAACAGCTCCTACGAGATGCTGAAACGGATCCACAAGCAGAGGGAAGTGGGTGCATCTGCCCTGGTGACACTTAATACAGATTTGCTTCCTTTGACTGCAAATAAATATGACTCCACAGCGCAATACAGGTATATGTCAATGTTGGACCTTAGAAAGGGTCCTTTCTACATTTGCAAGGGTTCATTTAGATGATGAGTCTAAATGAACAATGATCCCCACTGACAGGAGGGATCTTAGTCACCCAAGAGAGCTGAACAAAGCTTCGGGTAGTGAACCACTTTATGACACAGTGGTTTGGAAAAGGTTCAGAGCTTCAGAAAACCTCGTTTTGCCATTACTAACCAGTGGACTCACTTTCAGTCGTAGTTTAATCAGAAAAAGCAAAAATCCAGGAAACACTCAAGAAACTAGAGATGTGAGCAAGGATACGCAACAATCTGTCCCCAAACCAAAGGAGCAGCCGGCTTAAGAAGCTTCAGACTAATCAGCCTGATCAGGCACAGGTGTGGAGATGAGGAACAGGTGTTGAGATGAGGCTCCGCCCACCAGTCGAGCCCCGCCTCCTGGCCCACTCCAGCACAGCAAAACAACATGAGAATAATACCAAACCGTGTCAAGTAAATAAATAATAAAAAACACTAACAATTCAAAAACAAAAATTATGGGCATTCATCTAAAAAATGGGGGGGAGGGGGGTGACACACGGATGAGGCAACCCCTAGCCACAACCCCCTTCCCTGGGTTGTGGCTAGGGGTTGCAAACTCTGCACAGCGAGATTCTCTGGAGCAAATGACTCCACCAAGATTGAATGTTTTTACAAATATCTGTTTAGCTAACTTGACCCATGCACCAAAAATATTTCTCTTTTCTTCCAGATCTGTGCCATTTAATGGTTTCTCTCCAGGCCAAAGCCCCATCCTGTTACAACGATGTGATGAAGGAAATCCTCCAGTAGTTTACGCATATTTTTCTAAAACAACATGTGAATCAACAAAATGCAGAGAAAAGTGTAACCTCCTTAGAAAGGTCACTATTTTTACAGCTTACGGATACAAAACATAAAGGACTGTCAAGTACTGCAATACCTAAGATGGACAGAGAGAGAGAGACCAAAAATTGGCTGAAACAGGGTCATTCCAAGGACAGAATGAGGCTGTTTAAAAAAATACAGTCCTGACATTTACCTTCCACATTCTTCAGTAAACAGGAACATGAGAGAGACAGAAAGGGAAAAGGTTGGATGAAAATGTGACAGATATTGCACAGGTCTATAAATATTGAATATATGCCAGACCTAAGAATGCATACATATGACATAAGGACAATATAGTTTACTTATGATATGCTTGTCTAGCATAGAAGTCCAATTTGCTGTGATGTCCTTCAAACCTGAAGACTTCGATCTGGCACCCAATTTTGAATCCTTGTTAAAAAGGGGGTGTTTGTAGCTCAATATTATAACCAACAGTCATCCATAAAATAGCTGTAAATTAATTTATTTGAAGCTAATTGAAAGTGAATAAAAGTAAAATTTAAAACTCTTCAGTTGATCTATAACATTGAAGCTGGTACTTCTGCACTGATAAGAAAAAGTGACTATTTTGAGCATTTTCCACCAGTTTTATGTGCATTAGGTTACTTTAAGTTGCAGAATAGAATTGAAAAGCATTCTATGACTGTACGTACACTGTGAGGACTTGAGTTTATTTGTTTGTTAGTGATGAGAAAACTCAGTTGTGTTTTCTCATCACTGACATCTTCTGACATTTCGGACCCTTCTGTACCTCCCTGCATGAAATCAAGCCTGTGCTTCTGTGGCCACCTGCTTATCATTATTATTATCATTATTATTATTATTATATAACCAGGTTTTGACTCAGCTTCGGAATTAAACGTGGGATTGGGACTCGACTGTCGTGCTTTTGGGTTCTTCTGCCTGCCACCTGACAGAACAGCGTGGCCAAAATGAACCCAGACAACGGCGCTGCGGCCCAGCCAGAGCCGTTGACACCTGCCAACTACATCCAGCAGCGCTGTTCTGGGGCTCCAGGCACTTGCCGCCCCTTTTTGGTCCAGTGCTCTCTCAATTTTGAAGAGCAGCTCTCGGCATTTTCAACTGAGTCCTGAATGGCATACATTATATCTCTGTTCAAGGGGAAAGCCCTAGGCTGGGGAACTGCAGAGGGGGAGAGACAGTCACCCATGTGTGTAATAACCTGATAAATATCAGTTATATTGTTTTCCCATGTCACGGTATGGATCTGTCCAATTAACTTCCAGTTCACCTGCGTGTGACAGGAAGTAGCAGGGCAATGATGCACAGGTGTACGAGCGAGTGTGATGACAGCAAGTGAGTGGAGCAAGCGAGTGTTGGTGACTACCACGTGGATTAACTTTTGTTTGTTGGACTGGAACGATTCGCCAGACAACATGTTTTGAACGCAGAACCTGAGTTGCTGGCAGAGCGTGGCTGTAGTCTGCCAAAAACACCTTAGCTGGGGTTAGCTTAGCCGCCGCCCTCGAGGGAGACACGGACCCTTAACCAAACGGAGGATGGATGCCGGAGCTGAGGGCTTCAATGGACGTTGTGGTCGCACGCGCTGAGGGAGGCGGTGGAGGCCACTACTTATCCAGGTTCACGGATGCTGTGCTGGTTTCGAGGAGACCTGAAGAGGATTTATTTGCGGTAGGACGCTGAGTGATTTCCCACACGGAGGTACACTATATGAGCTCAAACTATAAAGCGCGCCAACGAAAAAACAAATGCAAGCTTGCTAAAATAACTTAAAGAGTGCACTCGAAACTCGAAACTTGAAGACTAATTAATATAAAACCCCGGGTATTTGTGTTTGTATTTATATTCTATTTTCTTTCTTTATTTTTTCATTTTATAGGGTTGGTGATGGTAACTACGTGTAAATATTGTTAATATATTTTCCGAAACTAATATCAAGTCTTTGTGTGTGTTTTTGCTTATGGTGTTTAATGTAGTTTATATTATCATTAAGGGCTAAACTCTAAAAGTATTCCCGTTAGCCTCAATTAGTGAGAATTCTAATATATCCTAGACAGTTAATTTAAACGGAGATGGCTCTTTCACCATATAATTATGAATTTGAGTTTGAATAGATTTAAGTCTTTATTTATAGTTAAATAAAGGGTTTAATAGTTTACGAGCCGATGGTGAAAGGGTTACATGTGCTTTTCCGTTCAGCTCTTCTCTGCTATGCTCCAGAAGGTGTTCGACCATTCAACTCTGGGAAGAGAGGGAGCTCGTAAGTTTCTCAGTACCTCCTAGGTTGGGAGGTCAGTGGCCGATAACTCAATCGACTTCCACACTCGCAGTTGAGAGCATCTGGAACGCCACCTCCCTCGTAGACGCTTTCTACAACAAACTCCTCTAGCACACCTTTCCCCTCTCACCACCAGTAAACCGCCACCTTCATTAGTGAACAACGCCTCTGCTGACAGCCCAACTCAGTGCAGTTGGGTCAAGCTTTCCTCCCATCAGAGATGAAATGTCTGCATTGGAAACCATTGCTTGAACTGCAGTCGGTCAGGCCACTTTGTTTCATCCTGCCCAGTAAAACACAGGGCTGACCAGTTGAGCAGAAGGTGCTTGTGAGCCAGACTTTGACATGAACCATGTCCTCTTGACCTATGCACCAGATCAAATGCTACCGGTCTGGACAAGATCACCTGCTTGTTGATTCAGAGCCGACACTAACCTTTTGGACATGACTTTGGCAATCTAGTTAGGAATCGGACTGAAACCCTTGTTGAGTCTTGTACGTGCTAAAGCCATGGATGGTCAGCCATGTCACTCACCAAACAGTACCTCCATGCGTAACTACGGAAGGTAACCATGGTGAGACACTCATCTCAGTCATGCTCCTCAACAACCCTTATCTTAGAATATACATGGCTTAGACTACACAACAACCCACACATTGACTGTTCAACAGGAACCATCCTGCAGTGGGGTGCTCACTATCTTGTGTTCTGTTTGAAGACTGCTCTCTCATCTTCTCCTAGCCCACATAATCTGCCTGAGTCCCCACACCTGGTCAGAGTCCCACAGGAGTATATGTACCTTAAGGAGGTTTTTAGGTTCGGGCTATGTCACTATGGAAACATTGCTCTTATAACTTCTCCCAGGCATGCCCCTACAGGGAGGCTCTTCTCCTTGTCAGTCCCAGAGACCAGAGCCATGGAAAAATACATGAGTCAAAAACAGGTACGCAACTCATATCCACAGCTTTTGAAGTTTCAGAATCAGAATCCTTTATTAATCCTCGAGGGAGAAATTTCATTTATTTACAGTTGCTGTTGCAGAAAATAAATAAGAATAGATTGAATAATATATAAACATATGTACAGATATAAACATTTAATGCTGCTTCATTCCTCCTCATCACTACATGTCAAAGTAAGGCAAGATACAGCTAGATGGCTACAGGTAGGAAATATTTCCTATGGTGTTCAGCAGTATATTTGGGATGCTTTGGCCCTTTTTCCAGAGGGTATCAGTGTACCTCCCCCAGTTTAATTTCTTGTCAATGTGGACACCCCAAGTACTTATAATCCTAAAAGATGTATACATTGACCCCCTGAATGTAGACCAGTGTTACCTTTTCCTTCGTCCTCCTCAAGTCAACCATCAGTTCTTTAGTCTTAGCCATGTTGAGTTGGAGGTGGTTTTCCCCACTCCACATGACAAAATTGTCGACAACAGCCCTGTACTCCATCTTGTCACTTTTGCTGATGCATCCAACCACCGCTGTGTCATCAGAAAACTTCTGTAGATGACAGGTATCCGTGTTGTAGTTGAAGTCCGTGGTGTAATGGGTACACAGAAACAGAAAAGTTCCTTGTGGGGCTGCAGTGTTGCTGACCACTGTGTCAGACACAGCCTTGCAGGCATACATGCTGTTAACTGGAGGTGAGATAATCAACAATCCAGGACACTAGATGATGGTATACTTACATTTCCGTTAACTTCTCACCAAGAAGAGTCACTTGGATGTTGTTGAATACACTGGAGAAATCAAAAAACATGATCCTCACAGTGCTCACCACCTTGTCCAGGTGACGGTAGATACGGTTTAGCATGTAGATGATGGCGTCCTTTACTCCAATGCAGGGCTAGTAGGAAACTGCTGTTGGACCAGGGGTCGGAGATGCTCCAGGACTAGTCATTCAAGGGTCTTCATGATGTGGTAGGTCAGTGCCACAGGTCTGTAATCCTTAGTGTCATATAGTAGTCATAAGTGTCATAAGTATAGGGGATGGGCAAGATGTCTTCCACATTGCAGGGACCCTTTGGAGACTCATGCTTATGGTCAAATGGGTGCTGAAGTATCCCACACACCTGAGAGGCATAGGCTTTAAGCACCCTGGGTCACACCCTGTCTGGGCCTGCAGCCGTCACACAATGGAGACGTGTCAGTTCTCTGCTCACCTCCTCTGCTTTGATATTCATGGTCACTGCAGTAGGGGTAGCCTTGGCACCAGGAGGAGCAAAGGAATACTGAAGAAGAGTTACAGGAAGAATTACAGGAAGATAAGGATCGGCAGGGGTTGAAATCACAGTATCGAATCTGCTAAACAGATTGAGGCTAGCTAGACGCAACTTTTTTCCTCCAGTAAGGCCTTCCGTCCACACAACAACGCAAATAATCGGGAAGAAAACAGAACTGTAAATGCTGGCCAAAGGTAAGTTTTTTGAAAACGCCGGGTATGCGTTGTCGTGTGGAGGCTGTAACCAAAACTTTTTCAATCCGCTGAAGTTTTGCTGGCGACAAAAACTGCTGGGAGGTCACATGTGTGTGACAAGCATAATGGATGTCGTTCAAACCTTGTTAGTGGCAACTTTCTTGCAGGCATTTATAGCCATCTTGTGTTTGAAAGCGCAAGTGCTGCTGCTGCTTTCTGATGGATGACCGCTCCTCGTTGAAGACATGTTCCTTATTAAAGACACACTACCAGCTGGTGGGACAACTTTGAGATGAAAGTTGTTCTTCGGGAGAAATGGCGTGATAATTTTCGCATGTCCCGGTCCTCGCTTCTGTTGTTGGCGGAGTTGTTACATCCTTACATAGAAGGGCAGTCTACTGTCATGTGATCACCGGTCAGTGAGGTCGAAAAAGTTGCCTGCACACTGTACTATTTAGCTGATGAGGGCAGGCTATGGAAAACAGCAAATGCCTTTGGTCTGTTGAAGCAGATTGTCTCAAACATCATTAGGCAGGTGTGTCATGATATAACGGTGCACTTGGGACCCAGATACATAAAGCTGCCCATAACAGAAAGCGCGGTGCATTTGCTTGTGGACAGGTTTGAGAGGATGCATGGCCACCCCCAGTGCCCAGGTGCAGTAGATGGCACAACCATTGGCAAATTCCACCAATAACCTAAAAAGGAAGGGGAACTTTTCCTTAAATATTCAGGCCACGTGTGACATAAATATTGTGTCATGGACGTGGTTGTGAAATGGCCTGGAAGTGTACACGATGCACTTGTTTTTGCCAAGAGTGGGCCCATTTCACAAAGGCAGGGTTAACATACCCACAGGTAAACCTGTGGTTCTGGGTTGCTCTACCCTGAACTTGCAAAAACCAGGGATTTCGGTTTCACAAAAGCGGTTCAGGGGTAGTTTAAGTAACCCAGGGTAGATTGACCCGCAGTTTAGCAGGTGCGACAACACTATAAAAAGCCATCATCAATGGAGCCCCGATTCAACGAGTTACGATGACTGCTAACAAGAAGCGCTGCAAATATTTCACCTCGATTGAGGTTGAAACTTGGATGCACGCTCACGCCGATGTCCAGCACATTTTTAGAGGCAAGAGCAACAGCGCTGTGGCCGCAAAGGAGAGGGAGAAGGCATGGGAGGAAATCGCTGCTCGAGTAAATGTGTAAGTTTAAATGTAACGCTGTGTAATTATGATAACATTACGATGGGGAACGGCGTGAATGATTGTTCATTAATTTATTTAATTCAGGTGCAGTCCCACGGGGGTGAAGCACACATGGCAGCAGCTGAAAATGAAGCACAAAAACATCCTTCACTCAGGTCAGATTCAGGTTTCCCCTCATTTTCATCATGTTTCAATATTGTACAGCAGTGGTCCCTAACTTTTTATACGCCATGGATTAGTTTCATTTAAGACAATATTTTGACAGACCGGCCTTTATTTGCTCGATAATCGTTAATGACGCCAGGACGGCTGTAGTCTATTAATAAATCACCGCAGTGGTCTAATGTCAAAGGCGGACATCAACAGAAAAAATCAACAACCTTTTTGTCATAAATTGACTGTCAACATCACTGTACACAAAATTTTTCATTTTAGAACAAAAATCCTTGTTAATAATCCAAAAGCTGTTGAGTCGATCCGCTGGACATTAAGAAAGTTCTTGAAGACGTTTCGTCTCTCATCCAAGAGACTTCTTCAGTTCTTGATGATAACCATGACCTGGATGACTGAGAACCTACACAGACACCTTGTTAATAAGAAACTATTACATCAAAAAATTAGACTCAAGACACTGCGCTCGACTCAAGACACTGCAGGTTCATCGGATATGCTGCGAATACTAATCAGTGCGTTCATCGGAGGAGAAATACTGATCGTTTCCACATAAAAAGGCGAACAAGTCAATCAAATCAAAATAATAATGAAAATTGGTGGGACCCCTTGCAGCGAACCAGTCCCATCTAGGTGTAATGGGAGACAAGTACACCTGAAGTGTGTTCCATACGTCTGTAGTTAGTACGGACGTATTTTTGTTCGCGTTCACTGCCGAAAATGTGGCTTCAGGAATACGGGAGGTGGGACAACAAGGGAGGATTTTAAGTGCTTTTGGGTTGATCTCAAGATATTCTGCCTTGACTTTAGTCCAGAACACTGGCAGAACAGTCATTTTTGCTTGTGGGCTTAGATTATGGGCTCACGACTGGTAACCTGTCAGGTGACCGAGACCTGTCAAGAGACACGACCATTCGTCTTTGCCTCATTCTGCACAGAAGTCACTTTTCAAAAGAAAACATTTTTACACTGATAATCAATAAAAAAAGAAAAATTGAAACGTTCTGTGCCGCACGGTATCTAACGGCCCGTGGTCCGGTATCGGGTCGCGACCCAGTGGTCGGGGTCTGCTGTTGTACAGTAAATATGAGGTGGCTGATTGACTCTGCAATAGTTCTATCGCCACCTTAACACTGTTGCCACCCACATTAATGTGCCCTCTCCTACATCGAATTCAGTGAGATGAAACATACTTTAAGTAACAGACTTTACCGCAGCCAACAGAAAGAAGGCGGATGCGAGAAGAACGGGTGGCGGTCCAGTACCTCTAACGGAGGCAGAGGACCTGGCGTTGAGCCAAAATGTGGGAAGGCCAACCGCTGAGGGGATCCACGGAGGGATGTCATCATGTGACCCCACCCTCCAAGACACAAGTAATGTCAGATGGCCCAGGACACATACAGTCATGGGGACAATATCACACCACGTTGTTTCCTCAATGTGCTGTTAATGACATTGTATTGATGGTACATTTGTATGGAAAAGATAACAACAAAAATAGCTCATGAGAGAACCTCGATCCCTTTGTAATTGTAATCCTGCATTACACACTAACAGTAGTCGTTCCCATGCATATACCAATGTTATGTAACAGCTGATATCTAGCCGTTCTCCATGGTTGCCACAATAATCACCACAGTTGCTTAAGTTCTTGCAGCAATAACTGTGGCACTGTACTCCCCACACCAGCTTTTAAGCAAGGTGCAATTTCCTCCTGTTTGTGTCACATGGTACACACTAACTGATGAGTGAGACAAACACATATTAACAAGACATTGAAAAACACAAGGATGGTCCAATGATGTAGTCTATGACTGTACCGCCTTTTTTGTATCCTAGTCATATGAATATTAGTTTGTCTTTCATATCCCCATCTCCTGTAGTCCTAACTGATGCTGGTGGTGCTATGTACCCGGAGGAGCCCCCCTCACGCCACAGTGGTGTCCGCACCTGTAAGTACGCATTACTCCAAAAATGTCACCAAATGGGACTCCAAACTCCACTGGAACATATGGCTCATCCAGGATGAAGACGAGGAAACAATGTCTGCCGCCTTCACAGAGGGGGGTTCAGGAAGGCCTTTGGAGGTAACATGTTCTGTTACTGAGAGTCCTCTTCCCATTTTCTAAAAGTCTAGTGATATTTGGAGTGTGACATTTAGCTGCCACTGAAGTATTAACACATTCTCCTTTTGAACAGAGCATGGCTGACGAACACCAGGAGGCTCCCTCGACAACCACCGCAAGGATCAACACAGTTGAGAAAGATACCCAGCAAACACAAGCAGTTCATTCTGTAGAATCCATATGTAACTCCATCTACTCATGTTTTGATCTATCCACAGCTGCTGGTGAAGGAGCTATAGTTTGACACTGTAGAGAATGTACACGTACCCGCACATTGATGCTGTGAACAGCTGTGAATCTCCATCATTCTGAGAGGGGGCCTTAATGGGAATGTGGGTTCCATCCATACATCCAATAACATTGGGAAATCCTACAAACAAGTGGAAGTATTTTACCAGGCCTAATGTTGAAGCATGGTGTAATTGCGAAAATACAGTAATCCCTCGCGTATTTGCGTGCCAAGACTCGCAGTTCCTCGTGCAAGTTTACTTAATACAAGTACATTAAACAGACGATAAGAGTTTGGGATAGAGTAATACAGATATAAGGTTAAATATCAGTATGGGGAGGGTTCATGAACGTTTAAATTACTGTAAATTGTAAATAGGTCGTCGTTATTTCGCGGAACGTCGTTCGTCACAGGTGGTCCTGGAACGCGGGAGGGATTACTTTACAATCCTTGATGGTACAATCCTTTTGGTAGGCAGTAGGTGACTGCCTACCAAAAATCTGCAATGAGGTGAAGTTGCAAGCGTTGATGCACGAATGACATTACTGTATATTTACATTATTGGTAGACTTCAAATCACTTTGCAAAGTAATAGAAAACATAGATAGACCAAGTACATGTAATGACATTAAATTATTTTAAGAAAAAAAGTCCTCTTTGGCTCCTGTAATCATGAAACATGTAACCAGTGACATCACACAGAAGTGCAGCTAATTAAGAAAAGGTATGCACAGGAAGCTGTTGTGGGATCTTAACAACAGTAAGAGGTGAAATTGGAATGAAAAAAACAAAACTAAAAAATAAACATTGATTCTATAAACACTTAAGCATGGATAGGACCAAGCATGCAATCTGTTTGGCACCGCTGGACAACCAAAGTGGCTGAAGTGTGCAATGATTTTATTTGCTTGTTATGTTTTTAGTCCTAAAGAAGAGGAAGGATACTGGCCTGAAAATAGTACTCAGGTCCATTAACACGGACGTTGAGTACATACTGCAAGCTTTATGACATTTACACTTTGCGTGATCATAAAGTATTATCAAAAGCACTAAAATTCAGTGAGGTCCATAAAGTTCATGTGGAGAAAGAGAACACACAGGATGAATGTTGAGATCAGAACTGCTTTACTGCGTTAGTTGAACCAATGACCAAAGTTGCTGAGAGCACCAGAAAACACCATAGATTATTCATTCAGTTGTAGACTGTTTCAACAGGATAAATCCAGTAGTAACACAGTTCAGATGAAATGCCCTGAAATCCACACAGCCAACAACAATCATTCCAACAAAAAGGTTGTTGTCCTGTAATCACAGCCATCGTCTCTGCTGCTGTCATTTGAATTGCCAACCACGTCATTTCTTCACAGAATCCGCTCCAGTGCCTCCTACTGTGAAAAATAGGTATTATTAGCATCCTAAATTTGATGACAACCATTTGATACAACAGAGCAAAAGCCAAAGTCCCAACACAAACGCACAAACTGCGTCATGCTAAAGTAATGGTGGATAATGTGCATCTGGCTGTGACCAACTGATATATACTTATTATTATGAATGTGTATTGGGGGTCAAATGACATCAATACATGAGTTATTGTTAGAAATATTGCAATAAGTAGAATAATCAAAAACTATCTTAGGCTTACGGTTTACTCTGAGAAGCATCACCCCCCCCTGTCAGCTGGGATAGGCTCCAGCACACCATGACCAGCGACAGCGAATGAAAATTGACAAATATATACATAAGAATTACACACTAAAATGTGAAAGTTGGCTCTCTGAGGGTGAAGGTGAGCTGTGTAGTTTTAGTAATGCTGCGTTTTATATCATTGACAAGAGGAGTTTTCTGGGTTTCAATTGGCAGATTGAACCTGAGTCCGGTTATTGTAAGATATTCAACCACATATATACTATATATAATGTTTTAGTACCTATCAATATTTATGTTTGGAGAATTGTTTTCAGTTCTATGCTCCAGTGTTTTGTGATACATGGTTGCCCTGGTGTCCCTTGTAAAGGAAACTCCTTTGTTAAATACAGCAGTGCTAAATAACTAAGTGATATTTCTGATTGTACTTGTTCTGGTTTTTTTTTTCCCAGTTCCTAAGGAGAGACAGAAAACTTGGTAAAAAAAAAAAGAGAGGAAAAGAAAGATAGACAAACTGATTGGTGGATGATAGATATTATTATTATATTATTGTTGTTATCAACATCATTATTATCATCATTATTACTATTTTTCTTAGATATCTACAGTACATTCCTGAAAACTGGGCTGTGACCTATCTCTTAACCCAATTTCAATGCAAGTTCGCTTAATTTTGTGATTTTATGTTAGAAAAGCCATTATCAAATGAATGATTGGACTCAAACTTTATTTAGAATTTTTTTTCATCAGAAAGTTAAGATAAATAACGGCCATATCTCTATTTGAGTAAATGTAAAATAACGTGAAAGTTAGTTGTAGTTAGTAGTTTTTCATAGTTTCTTTGTTGTGTAGATAATCATTACTAGTCCACTGACAAGAGAGGTGCAGTCACTTCATTTGAAGCTTGGTAAGTAATGTAATGTGTTTTTAGCACCTCTTCCTAGTTCAAATACAACAGGAAAATTAGAAGTAATTATCTGACCAGATGATGTGATTATATTTCAATATGAATATTGAGCCTCAAAATGCTTTATATGAATGCAAATGTGCATTCATCTTAATGTGTTCCTGTCGATCCTGAAGGTGCAATATGTGTGTGTGTGCATGTGTCCCTTATTTGTGTGGGGGGGTGGGGGGGTAGGGGGGAGAGGTTAATTTAGCCCAGCAGTGAAGAGCCCTTGATAAAGAGCAGCCTGATCCCTGTTTAATTACCTTCCATCTACATTTCATCATCAGACTCTGGGTCAGAGGAGGTGTGAGTCTGTGTGCGTGTGATGAATGAGATCTGGAGTAGCGACGCAAACAGCACGCATCACACACACCAGAGACACATCAGTACACTCAACATCTGAACGAGTACTCGTCTGACATTTCACCATGAATATTTACAACTTTCTGTTTCAGGCTGGTTCCACACATGAGGCTTTGTGGCATGTATCTAGTTTCTACTGTATGTGTACATAAACCTGGTGTGCTGTCTGGGTCTCTGGGACACATTTTCTATGTCTATTTCAAGAAAAATTATGTCATGAATTATTTCTTAACATGAAACTCATTGTTCTTAGCTCCTTTTCCATGATGATAGTGCAGTAGAACACAGCGAGTGCACACTGAGCAGCCCCAAAACACGTGCAGGTATATCAAACTGGTACTTTTGGACTTTATGGTAAAGTGATGAAGGTATTAGAATAATAATTGATCATTTATCAAACTTTTAACTTTGGTTCCAAAAGTCAGAATAAGTAAATATGCAATGATTATAAAGATATTCACTTGGGCAAGTTGTGATGTGTGTGTGTGTGTGTGTGTGTGTGTGTGTGTGTTAGTGTGATTGTATTCCTTTAGATTTACAGTTTTTCATAAAACAAGCATTTTAAGCTATTATTTTATATGAACCAGGTTTTCTCCCATCCTTTATCCACTTCACACGTCAGTATAAATATTTTTGTGATTACTTGCTTTATATCAGTATACAGTCCATCAGTAATACATATGATTTATAATTTGTTTTTCTTTGACAAACACTCCATTTCTTAATTTCTTTTTAAAATACATGTTGTTACACCCTCCTTAGATGGTCAGGCCACCAGCGTAACACAAGACAGCGCGGGTGTAAATGAAGGAGGCAGGACAACCAAAGTTACTAAGTAACAATAATTTATTTACAAAACCAAAACTTCTCCATGGGACACAGAAGAAGAACACATAGACCCCCAACCCCCTAAGCTATGCACTGGTCACTAAATAAAAGTCCCAAAAGAAACTAAACCCTTCTTCCAAAAATAACCCCAAATTAACCCTAACAAAACAGGCACTGTAGTGCCCCAAAAATACAAGGGTTAGTGCCAGCACTCTAGCTAGTGTGTATAACAGAGGGTTGGCTACGTGAGGCTCTGGCCCCGTCTAAGGAGAGAAGAAAAGACAAAATTAGAATAACATGAAAGAAGGCAAACACATGGTCAAGAGCAAAACTATAACAAAACTGTAACAAGGCTAACAAGGCTGTGAAAACAAGATAACATGGGTCAAATGCAAAAACAACACAAGCCAAAAATGAGAGCTGCCACCTCTCTCCACAAAGCAAACAACTGAACTTGTATAGAGAACCAGGGGAGAGATGATTGGTGAGTTCTTGAGAGTAACTGGTTTCAGCTGGGAAGGCCTTTCCTGATCACTCAGGTGAAACCTATTGAGAAGGGACTGAGTCGATGAACACAAACACAAACCAAAGGGAAAGAACAAACATGACGTCACATACCTCCACACCGTACACACCAAACAAGCAACAGAAACATAGACACCACACAAGGGTTGAGTCCAATGCCATGAGAATGTGTGGGTTGGAAAAGACAACTAGATCCATGCATAGAATCAAAAAGGGGCATGAAAAGCAAAAACAAATGCACGTGATGTAATAGAACACATTCTTACGGATGTGAGTGAATTTAAAGCACTTTTTAAAAAATTATGATTCACCAGAATTCAGTTTACCATGTGTTGAATGATATCTGAGGTAGTGTGTGATTTGCAGAATAATTCAGTGGTTCCTTTTTTTTAATTGCAGTGGAATGAATGTTCAAATGTACACACTTCCTTGGAATATTAAACACACATACAGAAGCATGTACAATTGTACATCGTGTACAAGTCAGATGTCTTAACCAATGCACTCCCCTCACTGTTAAAGGAACCTCTGGGATGAATGTGGAAAGTCAAGACTAACGTGTTGGTAGTTGGAGCCCCCAAACTGGGAGAGTCTAGCTTCAAAGTGTAACAGGATGACCACCATCCATCAGCTTGGTGTGTTCAGTTCTGTTTATGCAGTCATGTAGCATAAATACTTGCATATTTCTACAGTGAAGACAGCATGATTTTAAATGCATCATCTTTCTCATGAAGAAATGGTTATAGCCCTGACATTGCTGGAGCCCCCTTCGTGTATTTAATTAAAACATGAACAGGAATGTTTTTTCTAGCATTTACTGAGGTATTCTCACATTACTCTATCTCTCCCTTCCTGTCACTCTCACTCTTTTCTCTCCCCTCCCTGCCTTCATTTCTCTGTCCTTGAGCTGAAAATAAAGAGGTAGGCAGCAGTGAAGAGAGACAGATATTGGTTTGACACTCCGTAACATCTCTTTGTCAGTTTCGTACTCATTGTGTATGTGTGTGTTCGGTTGTGTGAGCTCGTACACAAATAGGCATGTGTCAGTGCATCTGTGCCTGTTGATGAAAGACTCTGTGAGGTGACACAAGGCTAGAGCTGCTTACAAAACCTGTGAACTATGTGGCAGATTTTGATGAACATAAATGAAGATATTAACCACAGATTGGGGAAAAAAAACACACACAATTGATGTTGTGGTCTTACTGTTGCCAGGGAATATACTGTAAGTAATCTTGATCAGTCAATATAGCTTTCACCGCAAGGAACCACAATCTGTTGAAATACCTATACATAAGAGGCAATTAGAGGAGGACATGCCCACTTTCCCTTTAACAAAATGGTATAAATTCATCTCCCTTTGCTATAATCAGATAATACAAATTATTACATTTTGATATCTTGTATTCTAGTATTTAAAGGTTTCTCCAGGGTCTACTTGTTTCAAAATAATGTCACTCCCATCAGAAACATAGTAAAATTATATCTTGCTCGAGATCTACTTTTTGTGAATTTTTCAACTGATGTTAGATTAAGACAATATTCACCAAACTCCAATTATGTGAAAAGTGCCAATCATAAGATCATGTCAATTTGGGATAATCGCATACAGGGCATGTGACGATCTGTAGGTTGTTCAAGAGCTGATGGTCTGAAGAAGTGGAGGACAACTTCCATTCATTGGGTGACTTTGCTTAGGGGTGTACTCCCTGCTGGGGTTCAAGCACCAAGGAATGTACACTGTGTTTCATATTACAGGCAAACCTCGGTTTCCGACCACAATTGGTTCCTGAAGGCTGTTCAAATAGCGATTTGTTCGAATTCCAAATACATTTTTTCCCATTACAAATAATGTAAATGGTCTTAATCCGTTCCAAGACGCTAGAAAAACTACCTTTTTTCAACATAATATGTTATTTCATAATGTCATTTATATATCAAATTGTATAGTAATGAAACATATCAAAGAAATGTAAAAGAAAGAAGCAAACATGAGAAAGAAAGAAAAAAAAAAAACATGGATGTAATCAGGTTAGCCTAAGGTACGAGTTACTGTCGTCTTTTGGACAGAAGTTTACGGTACCGTAACTCGTACCATAGGCAATGGAACGCAAATTAAGAGAAAAATTATTGAATACAGTGAACTAAACTAAAAAGCACATTACAGTTAAAGCATAAGAACAATAAAGATAAGAATTTTTACCTTTGTGGTGGTGAGCAGTTGGCATACGTGAACGTTGGAGAGGGAGCGGAGGAGGAGGATGGATGGTACTGCGTTTGTTTTGTGTTCGACTTCCAAAGTTTGTTCGACTTCTAAGACAAAAAAAATTCAGAATTTTTTGGTCAAATTCCAATTTGTTCGATGTCTAAAGCGTTCGAAAACCAAGGTTTGCTTGTAACTTATATTACTTTATTCATTGTCTCATTGTTTCTCCGTCATCTCTCCTAAATTAAATATACTCAAGCTGAGTTTACAGAAATTCAAAAAAACAAACTTTGAAAATATTTCAAAAAATGTTGATGCAGTAAATCGCAGACGTTGTGTTATACATACTTTAAATAGCTTTAAAGCTCACTTGTCAGAATAAGCCTCAGTTTCCATTTGTGTATAATGTGTTTATCAGTGGTCGGGGTGAAGCCACAACACTTAATTTCATTGGCCATTTTATTTCCATTTGAGTCAACAAGGGACCAAAAAACAATTCTTTCCAATCTTCATATTGTCTTGAAAAAGAATGAAGGAATATTATATCAAACATGAGTATATGAATATAAACTAATATTATTCAGAACAATCAGTGGTCAGTTAATGTGATTGAAGACAGCATCTGTAAACTCCTCTCATGGTTAGACAATTTTTGCATTATGTTATAATTTCTGAGGGCTATTAACTGGAGTTAGACTGGGTAGTTGGGCCTGGCATTATTTGCCATACCTCAAATTGCTTAAATCTTGTCTCAGTTCTTTACTGAAAACCCTGTTACACATTCATGGGATTCCAAACATGCTTACACTTCTCTCACTGGACACATTTGTCCCTTTTGGAAACCAAAATAACCATTTCTGAATTTACAGTCCTTGGTGAAACATAAGTGACACCTTCCAACTAAACTCATATGGTTGTGTCAACGCAGACAAACACACATAACACCTGAACTTTCACCCAGTCATGGCGATTAATACCAACCACAACAATCTCACCTTAACTTTCCTCTATGTCCCTCTAATCCGTTTGCAACCCTTTCTCTGCATGCCATCAGTTTTCTTTCTGTTCACCAATCTTTCTTTGTTAATCACAAGCTCCAAATCTCTTATACCAGCCTCTCTCCCTGCTCTCTGTCCATCTCCCACCTGCCTCCCCTTCCTTTGTTCTCCCAGTTGGTTATTAATGGTTTTAATTTACAGAGAGGAAGGACCTTGGTGACCGCAGAGGCATCTCCCCTTCCCCCAGAGTGTCTTTGTGTGTGTGAGTTAGGAAAGAGAGACGCCCTGCTCATCCCTGTGTAACCAAGCAGCAATAACACTTTGTCTTCTTTAACTGTGCTGCACCTTCAAGGTATTCCACATTCTTCTCCTTCCATCTTCTTCCCTCTATTGCTCTGAACAATCTGTTGTACCTCCCCCTTTCCCGATTGTTCCTTCTGATTTTCCATTGTTCTGTGTTACATCTCTAAAATGCTTCAATCCTATCCACATGGTGTAGCACCGTGTGGCCACCAGGACAGCTGTACATTCAAAATATTACATGGTATCACTGTTCTTAAATCAGCTCATCCAATAAAAAATAAATAAAATAATAGTGTTCGCATAAGCCTAGATCCTATACGAAACCATAGAAATGGAAAAAGACAAACAACATACACAACAAAAACTCTAAATACCAAAAGGTTTCACCTCAGTACGTGCTTGTTGTGTGCGAAAAGTTTTGTGAGAAAAACATTTCTCTCTTTATGTAATATTAGAGAAAATATCCCCCTCCTAACTTAGCTTTTTTTGAGAAATACCATGTCAGGACTCAACACTGTTTATATTGGGTGAAACAATCAGTCACATGTTGAGGGTGACTAAATTGGAGTGGGTTGTATGATATACTGTACACTCGGTCATAGGCAGACGGGGATAACAATGAAATGGTAAGAATCTTGGGACCATAAAGTTACACATTTATTTTGCATTGGATATTTTACTTTTGAAAATCTTTAATGCCAAACTGTCACATTGTTTGTACACACGCAACAGACAAGAATACACACACACACACACACACACATACGCAAAGTCGAGGTTTTGTTCAGGGAAATCATGTCGACTATATGATAAACAACACCCTATTATTATTATATTAGTATTCACACGTCATCAGCAGGATGTAAGGCTGTTGTTGACTAAAGGAAAGTGGGATTTATCGATCCAACAGCAAATTATTGCCAAAAAATCTCTTCAAATAAGATGGTTCAGTCTAAAAATAAAAAGGCTCTGAAAAAGGTTCTGATGGATTTAAATAATCAAAATAATTACTGAGTCTGCATTTTGTGGTATAAATTCCAGTACAGGAAACAATGAATACCAAAAAAAAAAAAAAAGCTCACTAATCCAGATGATTATGAGCTAATCATCTGGATTAGTTAATGCTAAAAGAGTTAATGCATACTCTGTTAGCATTAACAGTATAATCATACTCTGTTAATGCTAACAGAGTATGATTATACTTGTACTTGATATCTTTTTCATCTAGAAAATGGTAACCTCAAAATTATTTTTTACTTGAAACTGGTCCCAATCATAAAGCTCATTCTCCTGAGCTTACAACCAAAACGGAAGTGAAGTTTCTCTCAACATTTATTGTAAACTCAAAGTAGTCAAAAAAGAGCTCCTACAATGTATGCACGGGGACAATAAATAATTTAAGAATCTATTGTTATACTCTTTGCAACATCTATTGGTCATCCACTCACAGACAATATATAAATATACACTGCTCACAAAAATTATAGGAACACTTAAAAGAAACACATTAGATCACAGGTGCTCAGGGTGAACCTGAACTCGTCTGAGAAAAGTACAGGGTGCCAGTGGTGGACTTGCCAATTCTGGTGTTCTTGAGCAAATGCCAGTCGAGCTCCATGGTGCTGGGCAGTGAGCACAGGGCCCACTACAGGACATCGGGCCCTCAGGCCACCTTCACGAAGTCTGTTCCTGATTGTTTGGGTAGAGACATTCACACCAGTGGCCCTCCGGAGGTCATTCTGTAGGGCACGAGCAGTGCTCAGCCTGTTCCGCCTTGCACAAAGGAGCAGGTATCGGTCCTGCTGATGGGTTGAGGACCTTCCACAACCCTGTCCAGCTCTCCGAGAATAACCACCAGTCTCCTGAAATCTCCTCCATGCTCTGGAGATTGTGCTGGGAGACACATTAAACCTTCTTGCTGCAGCACGTGTGGATGTGCCATCTTGGAGAAGTTGTACAACCTGTGCAACTTCTGTAGGGTTAAGGAATCGCCTCATACTGCCAGCAGAGATAATTACTCAAGCCAAAACCAGCACGATTGGAAAACCAGCCAAAAAAGATCAAGGGGTGAAACTTGAGATGACCCCCACATGTAAAACCAGTCCTGTTTTGAGGGTTTTCTAATTGTTGCCACTGTAGTGCACCTGTTGTCAATTCCATGAACACCAGTACAGCTGAAAGTGATTAACGATGCCCTCAGCTGCTTAACCAACCAGAAAATTATCAGACAGCTTTAATTGATTTCATGCCAGGCCAGTTAAAAAAGTGTTCCTTTAATTTTTGTGAGCAGTGTATATACTAGAGTGAGGAAGAGCAAGAGACATAGAACTGTGCGATTTGACCACAGGGGAAAATTTACTACTGTTACGCAATTCCTGAATGAAATGAACGGAGTTCATGTGCAAAGCTGCTAAAATGGCTGAATAGATGCATACTAATACAGACCTGACATTCTATTTATTTGTAATTTCTTAATGAATATGTTTCACTTTAACAAGAAAGTGATCACTTTCTTAAGTGAGCTTATGGCTTCTTGATAATTATGGCATCTCATAGTACGTCTGCTTAAATAATGTAGCCACAAGAGGGCACAAGCCAATGTCTTATTTTACTGGTCCCAAGCCTGGATAAAAACAGAGTTGTGTCAGAAAGGGCATCCGACGTAAAACTTTTGCCAAATCAATATGCAAATCGAATATACGACTTCCATATATGACTACCATATCGGTCGAGGCCGAGGTTAACAACGACCGCCCTCAGTGCTGTTCACCTACAGGGTGGAGGTGGAAATTGGATTACTGTTGGTCAAAGAAAGAAAGGAGGAACGTGTGTTCGTAGGAAGAGAGAGAAGAATAATACCAAGAGTATAGGACTGAGAGTAGGGACGTTGAATGTTGGAACTATGACAGGAAAAGGTAGAGAGTTGGTTGACATGATGCAGAGGAGGAAGGTAGACATACTGTGTGTCCAGGAGACCAGGTGGAAAGGTAGCAAGGCTAGAAGTTTAGGAGCAGGGTTCAAGTTGTTCTATTATGGTGTAGATGGGAAGAGAAATGGAGTAGGAGTTATCTTGAAGGATGAGTTTGTTAGGAATGTCCTGGAGGTAAAAAGAGTGTCAGATAGAGTGATGAGTCTGAAGCTAGAAATAGAAGGTGTGATGTTCAATGTTGTTAGTGGGTATGCCCCACAGGTAGGATGTGAGCTGGAGGAGAAGGAGAAATTCTGGTTGGACTTTGATGACATGATACAGAGCATACCTAGAAGTGAGAGAGTTGTCCTTGGTGCAGACTTCAGTGGACATGTTGGTGCAGGAAATAGAGGTGATGAGGAGGTGATGGGCAGGTTTGGTATCCAGGGGAGGACTCTTCTACAAGTCCAACGCGGTAGCCTCAGTTGGCTAGAATTATATAAATGAAAAAGTTTGAGAGAACAGCAGTAAAGTAGTGACAGATTTATTACCGTGGGCATACTGATTAAGAACTACCACATCTCATCTGAAGGATATGAAGCAATGCTTCACCAGCTTCACCCAACTGCTTCGGTGAGGTTTTTGTTGAAGGGTGAATGGTGAACAATGGCAAAATCTGCTATACTATGTGGATAAATAAATGAATACCATATTTTGATTGGTTGTTTGGTGAGATAGATATTGATTATCATGGGGAAAAAAATCATACCTATATGGTGTTCAGATTTGGTGTTGAATTTTCTCAAGACCAAGACAGACGTGAAGAAAGCTGTTTAAAGTGTTGGAAGTACCCACCAGTTCAAGACTTCTGGAATCAAATGGCTGATCAACACTCTTATCATGCTGCTAGGTGTTTTTTCTTAAAATACATCATCCAATCATGCTCATGTCACTCTCACTGCTGCCAAGAATACCTTTCTTCTTAAATGAAAAAAAAAGATGTACAGTGAAGAATGCCTTCACATGTACTTTGGGGAGACTAAATAACTGCTCCCCAAATATGTGGCTCAAAACAGCAGAGCCAACTTCTCAGGATTGGACTCAGCAGTCCAACTGAAAAACATAGTCCACTCCTTTGAAGACAGTAGTGTTTTAGCCAGGGAAGACAGATGGTTTCTGAGAGGAGTTAAAGAAGCCAATTTTTGTCAAACTGGAGCAACCATTCCTGAACAGAGGAGGAGACTTAAGACAGCATCCCATACTATGCAGTATTGACCTCCATATCCCAGAAACATATCCCAGAATGTATAAGTTTGTACGTGAGAGTATTCATGAAACCTAGCTGAATACCAGCTTTTTTCAGAAGTACCTTTTACTGAAAGCCTTTTTTTGTTGTTCTACTTTCTACTCTTTCTCGTGTTTTATCTGTCCTCATTTTTCTTTGTGGATCTGATGACGGTGGTGGTTATGAGGATGATGATGATGATGATAATGATGATCGTAATGAATATTATTATCATTTTGTTCTTTTTGCTCTTATTATTGCTGATAGTATTAGTAGTAGCTGTAGCAGCAGTATTGGTAGAAGTAGTAGTAGTAGTATTCCTATTTGCCAGAGTAATGTAGTTTCATCAATCAACCTGATATGACTGAGCTATTGAACACACACACACACACACACACACACACACGACACGCACACACACCTGAACATCATACCAGTTCAGCTTTTACCCAAAAGTTATTAAGTCCCCAAAAATTACATGTTGGATCTTCCTGATCAAATCAGAGCTCTTGGATATTATTTAATGTACACATGTGAATTGAGGCAATTCAGTTATTTTCAGCACTTGTTGCCTCAGATGGATTTTGAACATGTTAGTAAATCACTTGCAAAACATAATCTTGAACATTGTCAGACTAAAGATGTTGAGGATGTTTAAATGATAGAGAATTGGGGCCTGTCTCAGAGGTGACAAATATTGATGACATTTTTCTCTGTACCATACAATGCACTGGCAAAGCATCCGGGGTGTAGCCAATCTCTCGCCTGTATCAAGCTGGGATGGGATCCGTCACCAACCACGACTCGCAAAGCAGAAAAGACGGTGAAGAGGAGACGATTATGGTTACCTCATATTCAGGACAATTGATGGACAGATGGATGGATGGATGGAGGGGTTGTCAGAAATCTGTAAAGTGGATTATCAACTTTGGAAATACATGTATTACTGGGAAGTCTGTGGTTATCTCAGATGGCTTTACCTGTAATTACCTGAATCCTGAATTTGTGTTTGAGTGTTAGAATTGTGAAACTTTTAATTTTCATGACATTTTTGGCAGTGCGGATTCCTGCTCAGGAAACAGATGAGCCAGTGAACATACTGATGTACAGGCAAACCTCGGTTTCCGACCACAATTCGTTCCTGAAGGCTGTTCGAATAGTGATTTGTTCGAATTCCAAATGCATTTTTCCCGTTACAAATAATGAAAATGGTCTACCTTTTTCAACATAATACCCATCCATTTTCTGCCGCTGTATCCGCCTACTATATGTTATTTCATAATGTCATTTATATATCAAATTATATAGTAATGAAACATATCAAAGAAATATAAAAGAAAGAAGCAAACACGAGAAAGAAAGAAAAAAATAAACATGGACGTAATCAGGTTAGCCTAAGGTACGAGTTACCGTCGTCTTTTGGACAGAAGTTTACGGTACGCAATGGAACGCAAATTAAGAGAAAAATTATTGAATACAGAGAACTAAAATAAAAAGCACATTACAGTTAAAGCATAAGAACAATAAAGATAAGAATTTTTACCTTTGTGGTGGTGAGCAGTTGGCATACGTGAATGTTGGAGAGGGAGAGGAGGAGGATGACGGATGTTACTGCGTTTGTTTTGTGTTCGACTTCCAAAGTTTGTTCAGCTTCTAAGACAGAAAAAATTCTGAATTTTTTGGTCGAATTCCGATTTGTTTGATGTCCAAAGCGTTTGAATACCAAGGTTTGCTTCTATTTATTTTGTTAAATTTAAAGGCAGTAACGTTACCAATAACATATAGCCTTTGTAATATTATTATACAAAAAAGTGAGCCTGCAGGACCTTAAAACTCATCTGTATTGTGTATTACATATCATTTTGTGATAAGCAGTTATTCCATGTTCATTGTTGTAGTGACTTCAGTGGCTCCACCCTTCTGAAGTGTTTGTTGTTGGATTAATACAATATGATCTTAATTGTCTCATCTTCAGCCATTCATTTTAAATGCAGGTCACGAGTTGGGCTGGAGCCTAGCCCAGCTGGCTATGGCTGGGATTTCTCATGACAGGGCCACAAATAAACTCACATATTGACACTTCCCTAATTTAGCATGTCCAATTCACCTTAGTTGCGTATTTTGAAAGTGGGTGAAACTGGGGAATCCAACGAGAACCCGTGCAAGGAGAATAAGTCCGCACAGAAATGCCTTCCATGGAATAAAGTCCAGGACTGTCTTCCTGTGAGGCAACAGTGCTACCCACCCAACACACACACCAGATCTAGTCTGAACAGACCAAATGTGACACAAAGAGTAGGGAATCTGCCACAGATTTGTTGCACTATGCTTGTGTACAAGAAGTTCTGGGATTACCCTTAAAAATGGTTAACATTATGATTCTAACAGAAAGAATATGAAAAAAAAACAAAATCCAAATCTATTCCAAAATTCTAAATTTCCTTAGTTTATCAAAATCCTCCAACAAAAATGTACAAAAAAAATCTAACCCAACATTCCAAAATCAAACGTATTCCTCCCAGCCTTCCATGTCTAACACCTCAACAAACTTTCATGAAACATTATTAGTCAAAGTCAAAAAGTCAAAGTCAGCTTTATTGTCAAGTGTACCATATATGAACGACATACAGCACAGATGAAATTGCAGTCCTCTCTGACCCACGGTAGACAGTACAACAGGCAGTACAACACAGACAGTACAACAGGCAGTACAACACAGGTAGTACAACACAGGACAACACAGACAGTACAACAGGCAGTACAACACAGGTAGTACAACACAGACAGTACAACACAGGCAGTACAACACAGGCAGTACAACACAGACAGTACAACACAGGCAGAACAACACAGGCAGTACAACACAGGCAGTACAACACAGGCAGTACAACACAGGCAGTACAACACAGGCAGTACAACAGGCAGTACAACACAGACAGTACAAAAGGCAGTACAACACAGGTAGTACAATACAGGACAACACAGACAGTACAACAGGCAGTACAACACAGGTCGTACAACACAGGACAACACAGACAGTACAACAGGCAGTACAACACAGGTAGTACAACACAGGACAACACAGACAGTACAACAGGCAGTACAACACAGGCAGTACAACACAGGCAGTACAACACAGACAGTACAACACAGGCAGTACAACACAGGCAGTACAACACAGGACAACACAGACAGTACAACAGGCAGTACAACACAGGTAGTACAACACAGACAGTACAACACAGGCAGTACAACACAGGCAGTACAACACAGACAGTACAACACAGGCAGAACAACACAGGCAGTACAACACAGGCAGTACAACACAGGCAGTACAACACAGGCAGTACAACACAGGCAGTACAACAGGCAGTACAACACAGACAGTACAAAAGGCAGTACAACACAGGTAGTACAATACAGGACAACACAGACAGTACAACAGGCAGTACAACACAGGTAGTACAACACAGGACAACACAGACAGTACAACAGGCAGTACAACACAGGTAGTACAACACAGGACAACACAGACAGTACAACAGGCAGTACAACACAGGCAGTACAACACAGGCAGTACAACACAGACAGTACAACACAGGCAGTACAACACAGGCAGTACAACACAGGCAGTACAACACAGGCAGTACAACACAGGCAGTACAACACAGGCAGTACAACAGGCAGTACAACACAGACAGTACAAAAGGCAGTACAACACAGGTAGTACAATACAGGACAACACAGACAGTACAACAGGCAGTACAACACAGGTCGTACAACACAGGACAACACAGACAGTACAACAGGCAGTACAACACAGGTAGTACAACACAGGACAACACAGACAGTACAACAGGCAGTACAACACAGGTAGTACAACACAGACAGTACAACACAGGCAGAACAACACAGGCAGTGCAACAAGCAGTACAACACAGGCAGAACAACACAGGCAGTGCAACAAGCAGTACAACACAGGCAGTACAACACAGGCAGTACAACACAGACAGTACAACACAGGCAGTACAACACAGGCAGTACAACACAGGCAGTACAACAGGCAGTACAACACAGGTAGTACAATACAGGACAACACAGACAGTACAACAGGCAGTACAACACAGGTCGTACAACACAGGACAAAACAGACAGTACAACAGGCAGTACAACACAGGTAGTACAACACAGGACAACACAGACAGTACAACAGGCAGTACAACACAGGTAATACAACACAGACAGTACAACACAGGCAGAACAACACAGGCAGTGCAACAAGCAGTACAACACAGGCAGAACAACACAGGCAGTGCAACAAGCAGTACAACACAGGCAGAACAACACAGGCAGTGCAACAAGCAGTACAACACAGGCAGTACAACACAGACAGTACAACACAGGCAGTACAACACAGGCAGTACAACACAGGCAGTACAACAGGCAGTACAACACAGGCAGTACAACACAGGCAGTGCAACAAGCAGTGCAACACAGACAGTACATCAGACAGTACAGAATGAAGTATAAGATGAAACACAAGGGATGGTTAACATCTCTCTACACTCTAATCTCATAGGGGAAGTGACGTGTGCGCAGTTCCTGAGTTGACGGGGGGAAGGAGAGATAGGTAGTCAGGTGCTGGGGGGAGGGCAGGGTAGTGTGAGGGTAGAGTTCAGAGCTGTGGCAGGGGGCAGAGCAGGGAGGGAGTTGAGCCTCCTGACCGCCCGGTGACGGAAACTGTCCTTGAAACCTGCTGGTTCTGGCCCAGACTCTGCAGTCTCCTACCTGATGGCAGCAGGCTGAAAAGGCTGTGAGAGGGGTGGGTGGGATCACCTGCAATGATGATGGCTTTGCGGGTGAGGCGGGTGTTATAAATGTCTGTGAGGGAAGGGAGAGAAACACCAGTGATCTTTTCAGCTGCTCTCACGATACGCTGCAGGGTCTTGCGGCAGGAAACGGTGCAGGCGCCGTACCACATGGTGATGCAGCTGGTCAGGATGCTTTCGATGGTGCCTCTGTAAAAGGTGAGCATGATGGGGGGTGGGGCTGTTGCTGTCCTCAGTTTGCAGAGGAAGTAGAGGTGTTGTTGGGCTTTTTTGGCCAGCGATGCGGTGTTGCGGTCCCAGGACAGGTCCTCGGAGATGTGCACACCCAGGAACTTGGTGCTGCTGACCCTTTCCACTGCAGCACCGTCGATGGTTAGTGGAGCATCCTGGGTGCGTGCTCTCCTGAAGTCCACAACAATCTCCTTCGTCTTCTCCACATTAAGATGGAGATTGTTGTCCTTGCACCACATAGCCAGGAGGCCCACCTCATTTCTGTAGGCTGTCTCATCGTTGTTGTTGATGAGACCCACCACAGTCGCGTCGTCTGCAAACTTGACAAAGAGGTTCAAGCTGAAAGTTGGTGTGCAGTCGTGGGTCGACAGAGTGAAGAGGAGGGGGCTCAGAACACATCCTTGGGGGGGCTCCCGTGTTCAGCATGATGTTGCTGGAGGTGTTGTTACCAACTCGAACTGCCTGTGGTCTCCCTGTCAGGAAGTCCAGCAGCCAGTTGCATATGGAGGTGTTGAGTCCAAGCTGGTCCAGTTTATAGATGAGCTGCTGGGGGATGATTGTGTTGAATGCTGAGCTGAAGTCGATGAACAGCATTCTGGCGTATGAGACCTCGGTCTCCAGGTGGGTGGGGGTTGAGTGTAGTGCAATGGAGATGGCATCATCAGTCGAGCGGTTGGACCGGTAAGCAAACTGAAAAGGGTCCAGGGTTGAAGGGAGGGCAGACTTGGTGTGGTGCATGACTAGCCGTTCGAAGCACTTCATGAGGATGGGAGTGAGTGCAACCGGGTGGTAGTTGTTGAAACAGGATGGGGGAGACTTCTTTGGGTCTGGGATGATGGTGGTGGCTTTGAGGCAGGTAGGGACAACAGCCTGGCTCAGGGAGATGTTGAAGATGTCTGTGAAGACATCTGTGAGCTCATCAGCACAATCTCTCAGGACACGACCAGGAACGTTGTCAGGACCTGGGGCTTTCCGTGCGTTGGTCCTTCTGAGGACTTGCCTCACGCTGTCCGGAGAAAGCTTCAACACCTGGTCGGCAGGAGGGGGTGGAGTCTTGTGCCGGGATGCTGTTGTCTGCCTCAAAGCGTGCAAAGAAGTCATTCAGCTGATTCAGCAGAGTGGTGGAGCTGTCGCAGGACTGCGGAAGGGGCTTGTAGTCCGTAATGGACTGAATCCCCCGCCACAGGTTCCTGGTATCGCTGCTGTCGCTGAAGTGGGTGGCGATCCTCCTGGAGTACTGTCTGTTGGCCACTCTGATGTCTTGTGACAGGTTGGCCCTTGCTGTCCTTAGGCCCACCTCGTCCCCAGCTCTGAAGGCTGCGTTCCGTGCCCTCAGGAGCCTGTGGACTTCACCTGTCAGCCAAGGCTTCTGGTTGGCTCGAACGGCGATTGTTCTGGTGACATCATCCATGCATTTCCTCATGTATGATTTATGGATATTAAACAGAACTATTTTGTCTGCTTTGGTCTGAAATATTATGTGGTATTCAAATGCAGGGCCTAAATTTTACAGAATAAGCCCAAACCGGCAAAAATAAAAGAACAATAAAGCAAATCTAAACAGCAAAATACAAACAACACAAATATTCAAAGAAAACATAAACCCTAATGCTTGATGATGTGGAATCACACAGAAGGTAATGCAGTACAACCCATGACTTTTCCAGTTTATTCACGCTTCAAGACATACGGCTTCACTGCATCGCTGATATTTAGTAGATAGTCACATGATATTGTACGCACATGCTATTGGCTGACAGCATCCAACACTCACGGAACACAGCCCACTTCCATGTATTAACGAAACACATTTCTCTAATACGAAAATGTTTTAGGGCTTGAGGCAGGGGAAACTCCGGGCGCGATGCCGGTGCACCACTGAACCTACCTCCATCGACATAAAATTGCTTAGATTTGTAAAACTTTGCAGCCCACGCCTCACACAAGGAGCTGACTTTTGTGGGAGCATCAAAAACCCTGAAGCTACTTCACAACCTAAAAACGTGGTCAGAGTCCCATAAAAAAATGAAATGCGCTCAAACGTCTGAACAATAACTTCTTCCGCAATTAAGTAAAGAGAAACTCACTTCATTTAGAAAAAGCTGCAATTCAGATGTTACAGAGAACGTTTCTGGTCATCATTTAAATATTCAATCGGTTTGTGTTGCTTTTCCATGTGTGGGGGAAAAAAAACTTTCATTCTCTTTCATGGTCATTACTGGTTTGCTTTCCATTGCTTTTAGTACGTTTACTCTCTCTCTCCCTCCATACCCTACAAGGCATCTTAGAGTTAGTGTTTTCTTACTCTTTACTAAGGCTCTTTCTCCCGGCCGCTCCATTTCCCAATTACTTAAGTCTTCCTTCACGTCAGACAGCCACACTGATTTCAGATCTTTGTCCTTTTTGTCTTTTTTTCTCTCTAATTCAGACTCACAATCGCACACGCACACGCACACACACACACACACACACACACACACACACACACACACACACACGCATGCAGAGAGACAGAGAGACTGTCTGACAGGGAATTCATTCATAGACACACACAAGATGAGGATATCAAGTAGAGCTGCTGCTCACCATTAATATTTTACGAATGACAGTTGAGTATGATGCGATTTGATGTGTGTTGGCATGTATGTGTGTGTGTGTGTATGTGTGATGTGTACGCATCACTTTTAATGAGGGCAGACAAAGCATATGGAGGGAGGCATGGAGGCAAACCATTTCCCAATGCCTTCATGTTTTCTTTTGTGTGCAGACACTGCATTTTCTGCCATGTTGTGTGTGTGTGTGTGTGTGTGTGTGTGTGTGTGTGTGTGTGTGTGTGTGTGTGTGTGTGTGTATGTGTGTGTACAGTTTGTAATAAATGTGTGTGATGGGTAGAAAAATACAACCAATGTAGAAAGAGACAAGGAAATGTGTAAGTGTGAAGGAGATCATTACGCAGTAAATTTATGGTGTCAAAAAAGACAGATAACGTTTGGCATTTCATAACTGTGAAGTTTAAACGTCTTTAAACTTCTGCCACGTTGGCTAAGAACATATTAATATTTACAAAAACAGTATGAAGGAAGCGTGGATAATACTAACTGTATATAGACACATTGATACTCTTGAAAAATATCTGGTTTGTGCATTATGTGAACCCTGAACTCTGTGGACTCTGATCCCTCTGAAGCAGCTGGAGTAAACTACCACGCTTTGAAAGTGGCCAGTTGAAGTCCACATGGACCACAGAATGGAGTGTGAACTGGTAACTGGAGAGGTGTCAGTTCATCTCCTGAGCACTGCTGAGGTGCCCTTGAGCCATGCAGGCACTGAAGCCCAAAAAAACTTCTCCCGATATCAGTTTTATTGATTTTTTTCAAGAAATATTGGTTGAAGATGTTAAATTTAAATTCATCTTATTTTTAATAATTTGTAAGGCTTTGTAATGCTTGTTGGAACTGTTTCTGTGCTGTGCCGCTCTTTGAATTCTGACTGATATTTTCAAAATTATTTTTGTTTTTGTGTAGTGATAGAAAAGCAGCAAATAGTCAGCGAAGTTGTTCAAATGAAACAACTTCGCTTAAATTATTTACGGTAATTTAAGCGTTTATGTAACACCCCCCCCCCCCAATACTGATATCAAACCACCTTCTATCTGTATTACCTTTTCACACACTCTTATTGACTGTTTAAAGCACTTTTGCGTTTCACGGAAGTGCGCTGCGTTCCGTGAGTCTCAGAACGTAGCGCACTTCTGGATGCTGTCAGCCAATAGCATGCATGTATGGTATCACGTGACTACCAACTAAAAATCAGCGATGTAGTGAAGCCGTGCGTCTTGAAGCACGAACAAGCGAGGGATCGCTGTATATGAAATTGTGTGGAATATCACTTTAAAAGTGTGAAAGATGTTGTGAAAGAATAGTTGAGGAATAAGTCCCTTGTACAGGAAGTAAAACAGAGTTGATTAGGAGCGAGTCCTTTCCCTTCACTCCACACTGCTGCTGGTGTAGCCTGGTTGGCTCTACCAGTTAATCACTATGCTAATGTCACTGAGTTCATTAGTTGGTCAGGTCATTCTGATGTTTGTCGGGGAAACCATGAGGCTCAGTGACTAACTGGTACGACGGACCTCCTGTCTCATCTCATCTATGTAGCTCATTTTCTTTTCAATGTACATCACAATTCAGACAGTTTATAATCGCTGACACCCCATTTGATTGTGCCATTTGCTCAAATTATCTATTATTTTGTGATGGATGTGGACACTTTTTCAGAAAACTCTTTCCGTATACTCTAAAACACAAACAAAAATGTTTTATGACACCTAAACACTCAACTTCAACCCCCAGGCAGTTAAAATAAATTTGAATTGGTAAGTACATGTTTGTTAATATTAAGTACTGCATGACTCCTTTCTAAAAAGATATTTCTCCCCATGTCTCAGTTTTATTCCATCGCCAAATCGCAACTCTGAAATGTTGACTACTGCAGAGCGGTGTTTTTCAAGCTCTCATGATTTACACAAATGCCAAGAAATAAGCTACCCCTGGTTAACGTCCTACTGATAATGTACCAGGAAGACATATATGAATGGTGACATTCTTCTTACTTTTACTGTAGTTGTTACTTTTTTTAATCAACAACGTAAAATATTAACTGATCCCAGGGGGTTATGACCAGTTACCTGCATTACACACACCAAGACCACCCCCAGACCACCATCCTTCACGGGGTCAACCAGACTGTGTACTAATAGTTTAGTATTGTTTGTGGAATTCCCTCTTTTTTTCCATTTTAACGGGGGCCCCCGTCTCTCTCTTTTAATGTGATAGCTTATGTTATTGACATTCTTTCAACTGCATCATTGTAGTATTTCATGTTATGGGTTTCCCTCAGCCCTGGTTTATTATGGGGACTATAAAGGTCTGTTAACAGGATTATACAACAACCATCTCACTACATTTTTTTCTGTTTACTTTTATAATGTAAGACTGATTCATAATTTCAGTAAATAGTATTAAATATCCCAGTGAAGGGATATAATTTTCGTGAATTCCAAGTCATCCTTTTGAACCAGAATGATCGTCTTGGCTGCCCACTCATATTGTGAATGGGCAGAGTTATTGGGGAAATGAGAAAAAAAATTAAAATGGAAAAAAAAGAATATATTCACTGACACTGTTTGTCTTGATCTCTCCCCTCTGTCTTTCTCTTTAAGGTCTTACCATTAATCATAAAGAAGAAGAATAACACAGACTACAAAAGTATTTTACAATATTTTCGCGAGTAAAATAGGAAAGAAAGGCAAAATAAGATGGGATATGAGACAGAGAGCCAGGTAGAAAAGAAGGGTGGCCCGTTTGAATTTTCCATTACAAGAATCAACTGCAGCAGCCCTGGAGAGACAAGGATAGATGAAAAGACAGGAGAGCATTGAATGAAAGAAATGATGGGTTAATCTGCGTATCGCTGGTGCACACTGACACACATATACACACACTGATCCTACGAGCATGGACGGGTGCCCCTGGAATTGCTAGAATAATTCTGTCAAATTCTGAACACCTGTGGTAACAGACAGCTCTCACTGTGTGTGTGTGTGTGTGTGTGTGTGTGTGTGTGTGTGTGTGTGTGTGTGTGTGTGTGTGTGTGTAAACAGTGGGGGGAAATGGCTCATTTTTTAGAATCTGTTTCTAAGAACTGAGGATTTGTTCCCTCACTGTAAAACCGGCAGGAATAATAAATTAACAAAAATGATCATCAGCTTGTTGCTGTGTTTTTCCTGGAATAATTTTTTTTCTTTTGTAAAATTACTAGAATTTTTTTTATTTAAATGTAGCATACATAATACTATTAAACAAGTAATTCACTTGACATTATTCCATACCTATTGATATGTCAGATCTAATTTTGTACTGAGACAACATTGTTACAAGAGCTATTGCTCTTCAATAATGTGTACAAGAACACTCTTTCAATTAAATTTTTACTGTTATCTATGAAACCCTTATTTCAAAATAAAATAAACACTTAATATCCAGCATCATATAGGCCATTATCAAAACACTGATTCAAAATTACCAACAAACTTAGCTGACATCAAAGACTCAGTTAATTAATCCATAGAATTGGAAGTTACTGACCTGAAATTTGTTGAAGAGACCACCGTGTTACAATTTAGCAATGACACACATCAGAATGCTGTTCTTACTACTCTAATGCCTGGGGAACTGTCACCACCCACAGGCGTTAAAGAGCCAAAACGTGACATCAGATATGTGGATTTTTTAATTTATTTTATTTTGTATACTGGTCTGATCCCCAAAGGGAAATTAAGAGCACACTCTAGTAATTCGTCAATCAAATGCATGCATACATATTAGTGTGTACAGGCCCCTGTGGCATACGCACACACATAAGGGGGCCTGTGGGCAATGGGAGGTAGAGTGGCGGGCAGCTCCTTCCTGGTGCGCCCCAAGTGAGTGACTTGTGAAGGGGGATGGCGCCTTGCTCAAGGGCGACTCGACAGTGCTCCGGAGGTGAGCCGACACCTCCAAAGGTCAGCTCACACTCCGGGTGGATGGGCGGGAGCGGGAATCAAACCGCCAGTCTTGGGAACATTGGAGAACCTGCTCTACCACCCGCTCTACTGCTGAGCCACTGCTGCCCAAATCAGATATCACTCAATTAAAATAGTTCTAATGCATCTCAACTTGTAATTGATACATCATATAATACATTTGTATGTAGTAAACTGTATCTGATGTGAGCATCACATGTATAACACATTTTTGAACCTTTTCTGTCCAACATCTTGAGCATGCAGTATGAAGGACTCACAAAGGAATGGGATTAGGGGATTAAAGGTCCTCAAGGACTCCACTTAGGCTTTAGGTTCCATACTATTTATCCTGTCTGCGGCAGGCTGGCAAATTCTTATTGACAATGGTAACCTGGCAAAGTGCAAGAGCATTTGAGGGAGAGAGTGGCAATCATTTGTAATACGAGTGTGTACCAACTACAGGGGCATCACACTCCTCAGCCTCCCTGGGAAAGTTTACTCCAATGTGCTGGAAAGGAGGGTCCGTTTGTCGAACCTCAGATTGAGGAGGAACAATGTGGGTTCCCTCCTGGTTGTGGAACAACGGACCAGGTCTTTACTCTCACGGGAGTTCTAGTGGGGTTCTAGTGGGGTATGCCCATCCAGTCTACATGTGTTTTGTGGACTTGGAGAAGGTGTACGATTGGGTCCCCAGGGATACACTGTGGGAGATAATTCAGGAGTATGGGGTGAGGGGGCCTCTCCTCAGGGCCATCCAATCCCCGTACGCCCAAAGTGAGAGCTGCGTTCGGGTTCTCTGCAGTAAGTCGGACTTGTTCCGAGTAGCTGTTGGCCTTCGCCTGGGCTGCGCTTAATCACCAATCCTGTTTGTGATTTTCATGGACAGGATATCGAGGTGTGGTCACGGTGAGGAGGGGTTACAGTTTGGTGGCCTGAGGATTGCATCGCCGCTTTTTGCAGATGATGTGGTCCTGTTTGCATCATCAGCCTGTGACCTGCAGCGCTCACTGGTCCGGTTTGCAGCCGAGTGTGAAGCGGCGGGGATGAGGATTAGCACCTCCAAATCTGAGGCCATGGTCCTCAGCAGGAAACCGGTGGATTGCCTTCTCCGAGTGGGGAATGAGGTCTTTCAACAAGTGAAGGAGTTTAAGTATCTTGGGGTCCTGTTCAGAGTGAGGGAACAATGGAGCGTGAGGTTGGACGGAGAATTGGGGCAGCAGGAGCGGTGTTGCAGTCGCTTTACCGCACTGTTGTCACAAAGAGGGAGCGAAGCCGGGAAGCAACACTCTCCGCAAAACTCTCTGTTCAGTCTTCGGGATCACGGATACAAGCGGCTGAAATGGGCTTTCTCAGGCAGATAGCTGGTATCTCCTTAGAGATAGGGTGAGAAACGCTGCTGTTCCACTGTGGATGTGACCGGGAAAGGGAAGTTTGGGGCTCCCTGTTGAAGCTGATACCCCCGCGAGCTGACTCCAGATAAGCGGAAGGTGGATGGATGACGAGTAAAATTATTAAAGCAATAACAAAAACATATTCATACAAACATACATACAAAATTATCAGCAGGGATGTTGTTTTGCCCAGAAACAGCTGTTAATATCAACAATAATGATTATTCATAATCATAATGTACACCTTGATTGCTTATTTGGATATAAAATTGGCAAATTTCAAGTTTTTTTAGTAAATTGTTCCACTCTTTAGGTGCAGTAGATTGGAATGTCAATTGACCAGTTGTTGAGTGTGATTTGGGATTTTTCAGCCCACATAAATTCCAGCAAGCTGCACAGGTAGAGAGGTGTATACCGAGGGTGGATTGTAAATCCATAGCTTGGCCTATACCTAGATTGAATTGTCTTTGTTATCAAATGGTAATTAAACATCCCAACCATCATTCTGCTCCATGAGTCCATGATCTTTTCCAGCCTCACTGGCCCTGACATTATCATGAAGTTTAGTATAGAGATGGCCTCGTGAATCCTTGTGATTGGACTGGTGACTTGAAAACTGTGTGATGGGCAAGCTGCACAAAAGATAAATAAATAAGTAAATCATAAATAAATAAATACATAAATAAATCGGACAATCTATGTAGAATCAGCAATATCAATTATACACACCAGGAATAATGTGGCACCGACAATAGAACCCTGAGGCACATCTGTTGTAATTAGTAGGAGACAGGAGCTGTTTTTGCAGGGACATACTTGAACCATGCAAGATAGTGAGCAGAGATTCCTAGACTGCATAATTGTTCAGCCAGAATGGAATGATTAACAGTATCACAGGACATAGCTTTATCAGTGAAGATGACTTTGTTCCACTCTTCATTTGGGTCCTAATTCTCTTTATAAAGTATTGTGTTCATACAGGTAATCCTCCAACTACCAATACAATTTGTTTCCAAGAAGCTGTTTGTAAGCTAAACTGTTTGTAAGTCATTATTTATTAAATTTCAATCTACAGTATAATTGCGGGTTGGACGGTGACAGAGTGGGTAGCGCTATTGGTCTCCCGGTTCCAGTCCTTTGGTTTAAGTTTCTATGTACCCCCAGTGTCTGTTTTGGTTTTCTCCGGGTTCTTCTGATTCCTCCAACTTCCAAAAACATGCAGTTTAGGTGAAATGGCAATGTCAAAATTGCCCATAGGTGTGAGTGTGTGCATGAATGGTTCTTTGTCTTTCATGTGGCTCAGCGGTGCACTGGGAATGCACCCATAATGTCCCCATGCCTTTCACCTGTAGTCCACTGGGATAAGCTCCAGCAACCCCTGTGACCTGCAAAAAACAGCGGAAGAAAATAGATGGATGATTCTTTAAACTCCATTTGAGGTAATTTAAATGGCATTAGTATTCTAAATAAGAAAGTACCATCTGTAGGACTTATGTAAAAAAAATACAGCACATAAAAAAACACACACAAATGACATAAATACTGTAATGGAACTTCTCTTTGGAGTGAAGGAAGAGTTATTGCTGGTGAGAAGCAGAGCTGTCATCAGAGATTGTCGTCACTTCGGCTATCATCACTTCCTTTTTGCCAACACCACTAGCACTATACTTTGCTGTATCAGCCATGATAAACAGTAAAGTATCCAAGGGGGTGCGAAGCCTGATGTGCTGAGAAAGGGAAACTACAGTTGATGGGTATGGCAGCGTGTGGTTTTTCATATCTATGAATGTCGATGTTCGTATTTTGAGGACTACCTGTACGTCAGTACCTGGAAATATGACTTAAATCGGTTCTGTGACTGAGTTCATAAAGACAAGAACATTTCCCCATTTTTTAAAATAACTAAAATCATTTTTAATCTGTTCGAGCCTTGTAAAAAGCCCCAAACCCTTTAAATTAAGGAAAAAATTTTTTTTTGATGAACCAATAGACATGCATTTTTACCGGTGCATAATTAATTATTTATACCATAAGTTATGTAAATAATGATGAAGTAAGAAAAGAAACACAGAGGTCACAAGCACGTCTTTACTCCACAAAATAATATGATGTTGTATCCATCCATCAACACGTGGCTCATGTTGAGCAGTTTGTATCTCGGAGTACAGTACGACTGTATTTTTGTTCAGTTTTGTGAATAGATAGTTTACCGATCCTTCATGCATTTTGGGAGCCTCGTATTTTAATCTTTGTTATTGCTTTTGCAAAATTTAAAAGAGTGATGATTTTCAGGTCTTAATGCTTCCATAGTGCAAAAGATTGAGCTCTTTACATCAACAAAGTACCTTGGTTTAAAGTAAATCTTGCTAAATATCAAATTTACCTGAATTGAATTACATATCCACAAAAGAACTCTGTGCTAAGCTGCTTCTTTTCATACTCAAGGTCCCCTAGGTTTTCAAAACTCTCTTTTCATAAAGGAAAGAATGTGTATTTGAAAAGAAAATAAGAGGAAAAAAAAAGCTGTGTAGTGAGAACCGTTTTGTTGAGACAACAGATATTTCACCTTTTATAAACCTTGGCATTGGCAAAAAGGACATCATAAAGAAAAGAAAAGCAATGAAACATTAAATGGAGGAAACTGGAAGAAACGTGAAGAATCAGAGTTGTTGACAGAGTTGTGCATTAGCATTTTCTATAAATTTCAAAATCTTTCTCAAGATATATTTTAATGAAATGAGTTGTGATCTTGAGATGATTGGACGACACGCTCTACCGCTCAGCCACTGCCGCTGTTAATGAGGCCAACAGGACAACATTGTCCAACTCGAAACAACCTGTATTTTACCTGTATTTTATTTTATTATATGTTGTTTTCATATCCTGTACAGTAATTGTTTCTGGTAATAGGGAATAGTGTTTTTGCATTAATAGTGATGGCATTTAAATGACCTTAAATGGCGATAATAGATTGATATTGAATAAATAATGACTTACAAACAATTCATCTTACAAACAACCTCTCAGAACCGATTGTCTTCGTACGTTGAGGACCACCTGTGATATTCTACACCGGCATTAAAATACATCTGATGTTGATGCATATTTAAGCAACACCCTGTCAATCAGTAGTTACTGTATCGCCAGTGAGGTGCTGTCCTTTGAACAAATGGAAGCATTTTTAACTTTATTTTTCATCAGAGGAGGTTTGCCACAAAAGTGGCTTTTCTTCATGTTTTCAAGAAGTGAGGAATTTTAATAATGGAAGGCACAGGTGTGAATTTTAAAATTCACCCATTCCATTAAAATCAAGTCAGCCTTCATGTTAGCCTCAATACAAGCTCTCAAGTTATTTAAGGATTGATCCAACTCCTTCATTTTACTACTTATAGTAATCTATTTGTGTGGGTTTGTGTGCAACATTTGAGTAATATTAAATTTGGCCCTTACGGTTATGATCCTTCCATTTAAGCATTGTCACATATTATTGCTGGCCTTTCATAGATATGTTTTTTAATATGAGACATTATCTCCATTATGAAAAGTTAGAAAGCTATTGTAGAAGCCTTGCAGTGGAATGGCACTTAGCAGCACAGACAACTCTACTGCGCTGGCTAGATTGTGCATTTTCAAAATCCCTTTGCTGACAAAAAACTAAAATAAGTCTGTATGTATGTATGTATGTATGTATGTATGTATGTATATTATCTTCATGTCAAAATAATTCACAGTCTGAATAGATGACATTTGTGACCCAGAATTGGCCAGTATTTACACTTCCATGTACTTCAGGTAATTTAAATACAGCTTTTCAAATTAAGGCGAAAAAAAACCCCATTCAAATATGAGATGACAATGGGTTAACAAAGGCATAATAACCATACTTATGAACAAGTCTTCAAATGAAATGCACTTTATTATTTTAAGACCCCTCAAAACCAACAATCTAACTCTCATTCTGATTGACAGCGTAGTAGAAAAAAATGTGTAACATGGTGTTAAAAGCGTGTTTATCACAGGCATGTTTGTGAGTATTCCCAAAGGATACACAAAGATAATTGGAACACAATTAGCTGAGATGAGAGATTCCATAATGCTGGCTAAGACAGAGCAAAGGAATATAAGGAGGGCATTAAATGAATGTTTGTCAGCAAAGTGCTGCGTTAAGCTTTTTGCTTCTTGTTAAGTCAAGTGATAATAACTGCAACTCCGGGTTCAAACTGAAGTTAAGAAATTACGTATGTAAAAAATTTTCTTAATTAAAGGAGAATGCAATGATTTACATATACTTTTAACCTAAATGCAATTGAAAACAGCTCAAGCACTATTTCATGTTCAAACTGAAAAATCTTATAGTTTACGTATGTACGTGGTCATTCTGAATTTGATGCCTGCAACAATAATTAATAAAGCCTTCTTAGATATAAGTTACCCCATGCCATGGAACTAATACACACCCATACTATCAAAAATTCTCATTTGTTAGGTCCTTTTTATCGTTAGTCTGTCAGAAACAACATTTATGTCTTTCCCCCCCAAAGTATTACAAATAAGAACACGTCAGACCGAAGTGTTCATGAGGTAATATGCTCCATTGCTAGTACAGAAGTTCAACTATTACCCTTCTTTTCACTTAACTTGTGAATGAGGAGACTGAATTTGCTTGATGTTGAGTTAAGGGAGTTCAATTGTCTTGACAGTGGATATGTGCTTCTCTTTTGCCGAGCCTCACCTCCAAAGGAGTCTGTTTTGTTTTTTTGTTTTAATACCAGTATCACTCAAGCAAAGGAATCAATAGGCAATTGTCATGTCAAACACGGCATAGGTGGAGGTCAAGAAAACAACAACAAAAAAAATCATGATATTATAACTACGTTTCTATTGAAATCTAAATGACGTAGGAATCAAGATAGGGTGGGGTGAAAATGGAGAGTATATAAAATTGTAGGAGCACGGCTGGTGGTGTTAGGGTTAAGCTAGGAAGGGATAGAGCTGTGGAGGTCAGAAAAACAAGCAGAAAATAATAGATCGAAGAAGAAGATCGAAGGAGAGAAAAACAAGCTGAGAAGGGGAGACAAACACGGAGGGCTTGAGGCAAACTCAGCATGAGCTGGAGAATGGGGAGAGTGACAAGGGAGGAAATAAATTGAGATAACAAACACAGAAAAGATTCAAAAAAAGGAATGGATGAAAACACTGTGTATTCAAACCACACCTGTTTGGTGCAGTAATTTTATAATCTTGCATTTTTTATTCAAAAGAAAAGTTGAATAGTAGTGTACTCAAAGGGAATTGACTGACTGATCCAATCAAATGTGAAGGGAACCATAACTGGTGGTCATGGGAGTGGTCATGGTGTGGGTAGGACTAAACCACAGACAACAACAAAGATTTTTGTTGATTTAGTTTAAATGTACAGAAATAGTCCTGAGACTCTCAGGCCAGTTCTACGTCCATTTGTCCACCACCATCTCATGTTGCAGTATTATGATGCTCAGCCTCAAGAAGCAAATATTTATACACAGTTTACGGAGGCTGAAAAATTCTCCAGACATCATTTACTGAGCATTTTTAGGTTACTCTACATTGGCTAGCAACAATGTTCTGCCACTGAAGCGGAGAGGTCCAAAATTCAAGGATCTCATAAACTGCAATTCCTTATTATCGGGCTGTTCTAGCTCCTCCATTAGGACTCTATAACTAGCTCAGAATTCAGCTGCCCGCTTACTTATTCGAACTGGGAGGAGATAGCATATCCCTGCTGTCCTGGCATCCTTTCATTGGCTCCAGATTCAATCTAGAATAAAATTCAAAATCCTCATGATCACACATAAAGCTCTTCACTGTAAGGCTCCGCCTTACACTGAATATCTCATTGAAGTGTATCACCCCCCCCAGGGCCCTTCTATCTGAGAATGCAGAATTTCTGGTAACCCGTCAGGTCTTTAAGAGTAGAACAGGAGGCAGAAGCGTTAGCTATCAGGCGCCTTTAGTCTGGAACGATCTCCCTGTCCGAGGTGCAGACACCCTCAGCTTATTTAAGAGTAGACTGAAAACCCTCCTCTTTGATAAAGCCTATAATTAAAAACAACACAGATTCTACTAGATAAAGTGCTATAGGCCTAGACTGCTGAGGGTATTTTCTCTGTCCCTCCCATTAAAGGGAGTTTCTTTAATTACTCTGGAGCTTCTGCTACTTCTCTTTCAGTGCTTTTCCTACTGATATTAAATTAGACTTTTTGCTTGCAAGATACTGCCGCTGTTTTGTGCTTCTGCTCGACAGGTGGGGAACAAGCATGGAAGACAGGAAATCCAAAGGCCTGGAAATTCCGCCCCCACTTCATCAACTACAGCATAATTTGTAATGGAAATTCCGTCTGGCCTATCTGCTACTCTCTTTCTTTTCCTTGTCTCTGTCCCCAGTATATTTCCTTTCCCTCCCAACCAGTCAAGGCAGATGACTACCCTCCAGAGTCTGGGTCCGGCCCGGAGTTTCTTCCCGCCACTGTCACTTATGCTTTTCTGGAGGGTTCTGTTGGTTTTCACTTTCTATTAAAGCGCTTTTAAATGTCTGATGATGTGATTAAGTGCTACATAAATAAAGGTTGATTGATGCCACCTGAACATAAGCTGCAGCTTGGTCAACCGCGGCTGGGTTACCTGGGCGAGGGTGTATAATGTTAAAAAACCCCAAAACACCCTATGAACCCAGGATACACTACTGATGATGTGCTGCTCAACAGCACTCGGCCAGGGCCGGTACACCTGGCTCCACAACAAGGTGCTAAGGTCGATTGCTGAAGCCATCAGCAGTGGCATCAGAAGCTGCAGCCAGGTGTGCAATAACATCAACACCATCACTTATGTCAAAGCAGGAGTTCAGTCAAAGGCAGGTGGCAAGAAGGCACTAGCGGGGATCCCGGCAACTGCCCAAGATTGGCAGCTCCCGGTAGACCTAGAGAAGCAGCTACGGCTCCCCCAGCACGATGTCAGCACATCTCTGAGGCCAGACATCCTTCTGGTCTCAGAGACCACCAAGAACATTGTGATCATGGAGCTGATGGTGCCATGGGAGGACCGCTTGGGGGAGGCCCAAGAAAGGAAGAGGACCAAGTATGAATAACTGGTCATCGAATGTTGTCAACAGAGCTGGAAGGCACGATGTATGCCCATTGAAGTCAGCAGCAGGGGATTTGTGGGGCGCTCGCTCCACAAGACCCTGAGTGCATTGGGCATGATGGGAACCCAGGATACATTACTGATGATGTGTTCACGTTGCATCAGAAGATGAATTTAATAATAACAATAATAATAATAAAACCTTTATTGTCCCACAGTGGGGAAATTTGTGTGATTATGGCAGCGGGGGGGGGGGGGTCATACATAAATACTTAAATAGTATACATACATATTAACATTTGCAATATATGAAATTTACATATTCATATATTGTAGCCATATTAACATATATCATATCAGAAATTTACAGTTATATTTACACATCAAAATACACTACAGACTGTAGATTACATTGCTCATCCTGAATTACAGTGTTTTGTTCTTTGAGTTCTGTGAGTTCTTTGAGTTCTCTGAGTGGTCTGCTGGGAGGTTTGCTGGTTGTGGACTCTGACGGCCGTGGGCAGGAAGGACCTGCGATAGGTTGCTTCACCCAAGATGCGTGAAGGAACGCTATCGCTGAAAGAGCTCTCTAGTGATCCAAGTGTGCCTTGTAGAGGGTGGGAGTTGTTCTTCATCATCGATGACAGTTTGGCTGTCATCCTCCTCTCCACCACCACCTCCACTGAGTCCAGAGAGCATCCTAGGACAGAACCTGCCCTCCTAATCAGCCTATCCAGTCTCTTCCTGTCAGCCGCAGTAATGGTAAAGGACAATAGCTGCTGCCAGTCTTCTCCAGATATTCATGGAATAACCCACTGAAGAGATCTTGCACAAACAGAACAGATGATCTTCATGGCCACGTCTATGATCTCTTTCATATTGAGCATTTTCACATTTACCACTTTGTTACTTTGTTATTACAGTGGTAATAAAGGATTTTAATTTAATTCAATTTGATTCAATATTACCAGGAAAGCATCGTCCTGTCTGCACTTGACAATGAATACATCCAAGTGGCCAGCTATTGTTGGTGCTTCATCCATGGTGATGGACACCAAATTGTGTTCTTTCATGGACAGTACTGTTAATAGCACCTCTTGCATAGTATTCATGCAGTGATGTCTGCATGAATACTATTTTGTAGTATAAAAATTTTGTTAGACACTAGTCAGTCAGTCAGTCATCTTAAGATTACCACCACTATATCCGCCGCAGCGGGTCACAGGGAGCTGGAGCCTATCTCAGCGGCATAGGGCGTGACGCGGGGGACACTCTGGGCACAACGCCAGTGCACCGCCAGTGCACCGCGGAACCACACACAAAGACATACAACCATGCACACACGCACTCATTCCTACTGGCAATTTGGAACGGCCAGTCAACCTGAAGCGCATGCTTTTGGAGGTGGGAGGAAGCCGGAGAACCCGGAGAGAACCCATGCAGCAACATCCCTAATATTTAGACTGCTGCGTTGCATACAACAGGTCCTTTAGATTATGTAAGACAACAAAGACAGTAAGATAATGACTTGTGTCCTTTGATTGACTTGTGTCCATTGAAGTGATTGTGGTGAACTATTTGCATCAGAGTTTGTGGAAACGGTGTCTGTGGGAAGTGGTCAAGATATTTATGATAACTTGACCTGGAGGGTAATTCAAATGGTGGAAGGTACAACACTGACCCTCAAAGGACATTCCAGAAAATGGTCAAAATTGATAACCTCGCCAAGAGGTTCTTAAGTTCCCTTCGGGGATTATAACAGTGTATAAAATGAAATTACATTTTTAAAAAAAAAGAAGCCAGGTAGTGGAACATCTGAGTGTCATAAATTACACATTTGTTATTGGGATAGACCTGAAAATGGTATAAAAGCTGAGGAGACTTCACTGTTGGCAGAGACAGACTGCAGGTATTAAAGAGATCTGAGTCATCACACTGAGTTTCTTTAGAAAATGAGCAATTCCTATTTAACTAGGATAATTCCCATCCATTTTTTCCCCTGTTAAAAGGGTTTTGGGGGGAGTTGTTCCTTATCCAATGTGAGGGTCGTACTGCTCGCAGTACACAAAGGTCAGAGGGATATCGTCCATGTGCAGATTGTAAAGCCCTTTGAGACATTCTTTGTGAATCTGGGCTATATAAGAATAAATAAACCTGAAACCTGATAAATTGACATGATTCAAAATTAATAACTTTAATAGAGAGGGGAAAAAACACTGAAACAAAATTGTTTAAATGTCCATTTTAAAGATTTGAATATACTAGTAAGCCAGATACCATTTGCCTCAAGGGTTAGTTATGTTCAGTGTTCTTTAGAAGCTGCACAAGAATAATTGTTATCACTATTACATTGACTCTAACTTTGAGAGAACTGATGTAATCATCTAAATTTCAAATGATTTGAAATTTTTCATTTTAGTTAAGCAGAAAAGTCTGTAGGATCTGGAAAATTAAATCAGTAAATGCCTCACAATAGTAGATTCTCTATTTCAAACATCAACACAATCCTGTCTGGACTAGATTTATTCTATTATTGGTAGTGGTTAATTGGGATTACATCAATCAATGCAGCCGCAAGAGGGCACAAGCCAGTGTCTTATTGCGCCGGTCCCAAGCCCGGATAAAAACAGAGGGTTGTGTCAGAAAGGGCATCCGATGTAAAACTTTTGACAAATCAAATATGCGAATCAAACCTATGACTTCTTCCATACCGCATCGCTCGAGGCCCAGGTTAACAACGACCGCCATAAGTGCTGTTCACCTACATGGTGTCAGTAGAAATTGGTGGTGAACTGTTGGTGAAAGAAGGAGAGGAGGAAAGTGTGTTCGTAGGAAGAGAGAGAAGAGGAATGTCAAGAGTATAGGACTGAGAGTAGGGATGTTGAATGTTGGAACAATGACAGGAAAAGGTAGAGAGTTGGTTGACATGATGCAGACGAGGAAGGTAGACATACTGTGTGTCCAGGAGACCAGGTGGAAAGGTAGCAAGGCTAGAAGTTTAGGAGCAGGGTTCAAGTTGTTCTATCATGGTGTAGATGGGAAGAGAAATGGAGTAGGAGTTATCTTGAAGGAGTTTGTTAGGAATATCCTGGAGGTAAAAAGAGTGTCAGATAGAGTGATGAGTCTGAAGCTAGAAATAGAAGGTGTGATGTTCACTATTGTTAGTGGGTATGCTCCACAGGTAGGATGTGAGCTGGAGGAGAAGGAGAAATTCTGGTTGGACTTTGATGAAGTGATGCAGAGCATACCTAGAAGTGAGACAATTGTCATTGGTGGAGACTTCAATGGACATGTTGGTGCAGGAAACAGGTGATGAGGTGATGGGCAGGTTTGGTATCCAGGAGAGGAATGCAGAAGGACAGATGGTAGTCGACTTTGCAAAAAGGATGGAAATGGCTATAGGATACTTTCTTCCAGAAGAGGCAAGAACATAGGGTGACCTATAAGAGTGGAGGTAGGAGCACACAGGTAGACTACATCTTGTGTAGACGGTGTAATCTGAAGGAGATCAATAACTGCAAAGTAGTGGTAGGAGGGAGTGTAGCCAAACTGCATAGGATGGTGGTGTGTAGGATGACTCTGGTGGTGAGGAAGATGAAGAAGGCAAAGATAGAGCAGAAGACGAAATGGTGAAAGCAGAAAAAGCTAATGTGATCAGGGTGACAGGTAGGAGAGTACTTGGTGTGTCATCTGGAATTAAAGTAGATAAGGAGACTTGGTGGTGGAATGAGGAGGTACAGGAGTGTATACAGAGAAAGAGGTTAGCTAAGAAGAAGTGGGACACTGAGAGGACTGAGGAGAGTAGACAGTAGTACAGGGAGATGCAGCGCAAGGTGAAAGTAGAGGTAGCAAAGGCCAAACAAGAAGCTTATGATGACTTGTATGATAGGTTGGACAGTAAGGAGGGAGAGACTGATCTATACAGGCTGGCAAGACAGACAGACAGAAATGGGCAGGACATGCAGCAGGTTAGGGTGATTAAGAATAGGGATGGAAGTCTATTGACAGGTGCCAGTAGTGTGATGGGAAGATGGAAAGAGTACTTCGAAAAGTTGATGAATGAGGAAAATGAGAGAGAACAAAGACTAGAAGAGGTGACTGTTATGGACCCAAAAGTAGCAAAGATGAGTCAGGATGAAGTGAGGAGGGCATTGAAGAGGATGAAGAGTGGAAAGGCAGTCAGTCCTGATGATATACCTGTGGAGGAATGGAGGTGTCTCAGAGAATGAAATAATATCATCCTTCAACTTTAAGTGGACTGACAAAACCAATCGACCTCATCCTGTGGCTCTCAATTTTGGATCCAAAAAAACTGTTGGTGGAAACGCTCACAAGAACTGGATTCTAATCAGATTTTTGCCTTTGTTGATTGGGCATAGAATTCCTTGTGACGAGCCAGGTTGTCACATCTTAACAGACCTAAAGGACATTGTTGACCTTGTTGTTTCTCCCATTCATACTGAGGACTCCATTGCATATCTTGACTTTAATATTTCAGAGCAGAGAATTAGATTCAAAGAGGTTTTCCTAGACTGTGAACTTCAACCAAAACACCATGTCTTGGAACATTACCCGGACTTGATATGTCAGTTTGGCCCACTAGTTGCCCTGCCGTTTGGCAGCTGCAACTGTGTTGCAAAAAGCAACACAGTTGCAGCTGCCAAACGGCGCAAGGATCGCTGGCAAAAAATCACCGACTGTGTCAACGTGGAAGTTAGTGCCATTCTAATATTACTTCCCCACTATGACTGCACTTGTATATCTGACTACAGTAACATTTGTGTGTTCCATAAATGTATGTGTGTACGACATTTTTCGTTATGGCATGTGATTGTAGCCCCCGCGACTTTATGAATAGCTCTACATACTGTGTTTTTCCCTGATTTACTTAAACAAATAATTGATTAATGGCCTTTTATCTGTGGCTTACTTGCAACCCATCCGAGGGATTTAAGGACATCATAATAATTACGAACATCACTAAGAAATATATTAACTGTGGCAAAACACCTCAGTGCAATGCACACTGTTTGCGGGACTGTCAGCGCTTGGTTGCGGTGTGTTACATTATGGACGTAAGGCTCCAGCAGCTGACAGATGTAATGTAACCCCTCTCACCAAAACCTGTACCTTTCTACAGTGATTGTTCAGGCAATTGGAACGGATTACAGCCATCTCTAAATATTCTCTCGCGCTTGAGCGCTCTTCGCACAAGCTGTTCACCAAGATCCACCGGGTTCTCATAAAACGGACAGCCCATTTTCCAAGAGAACTGATTGGTCAGTAGGTGGGGCCGTTATACCTGCTGAGCGCTTACCTTGAACTTATCCTGCTTCGGAGCAGGTTAGGTGTTCAGCATAGGTTACCGCGACAACGTAGCCCGATAGAAAGTCAGCCACCTTTATGGTACTGAAGAGCCAGGGTTAAGCCTGAAGTTATCTCGCCAAGCCGTAATCCAGCTTTATGGTACAGGCCTCATGTGACATTATTTTTGGTTTGGCAGTCTCATTTGTGTTCTGTCAAAGTCTTGTCTTAAAATACATAAAATCATCAGTTGCAACTGAAAAGTATTTCGCGTTGACTCCAGTTTATTTACATTTCAGTTGCTCGAGTTCCTGTTTGATTATTTTCCAGGTTTTTGGTTTATGTTACGGCCATTTAGTCACATATTAGGTCACATTCTGCAGAGCTGAGAGCTGAGATGGAGAGCTGAGATGGAGAGCTGAGATGGAGAGCTGAGATGGAGAGCTGAGATGGAGATTCTGAGAGCTGAGACAGAAGTTCTAGATGTAGCTCTTTCCTGAATGGAAAAAAAGGACTCACAGTATATAGGGTGTGTTTGGGGTGGGGCATGCAATTGCAGGTAATGGTGGTTATTGGAAGCAGGTGGAGTGATCATCAGGGTAATTGGAATTTCCTTGATGGACAGCTCCAGGCAGGCACTGGAGCTGGATTGAGTGATCTGGGCCTAGGTAAAAAAACACACGGGACAGACACACCACACCCATCTCTCCCACAAACACCCACATGCACATTCACACCCACACACAGTACACACAAAATACGCATGTAGGCATACGTAACACACACTTTGAGTCAGAATAGTGGTTCAATCAAAGATGGTCTTGTCATTTGAGCTGCTAATACTTAAAACAGGGCATGGCGGCGGCTTATGTCCATCTAGCTGACAATGATGTGGTCTATAAACTTAGAATAAATTCTTTCTAAATATTGTTGTTGAAAGAAGTAAGCAAACCCATCAGAAATTAGTCAGTGTTACTTCTGTTACTTCGGCAAGATCAGACTGCAGATTTTGGCAGTGACTTTTTCAATCTGAATTCTACCACTGAACTGCAGGACTTTGGGACAATCAAGGTGATCCACCAGCAAACCGATCCACCTTTGATCAGTGCCATGGGGACCACGGACACCACAGCATCTTCTCTTGACTCTGATGAGTGTCCATCATTGGCTTCAGTTGACACAATAATCCGCTCATCCCCTGAATCTGTGTCCTCTCGAAGTCAACAATGGACTTTCCAATTCCACGATTTTCATATGACACAAAGCTGCAGTTAGCAAAGGGGAATTCTGAGTATAATGAGAGCCACAAAATGTTGACTGTCAGCTCCCAAGTGAAGTCTGACATCCTGAATAAGTAGCAGAAGAAATATACAAATACAAGGCCTACCCAGAGGATGCACATTTCTCCACAGTTGCAGAGGCCTTAATCAAAAAGCACCCTTGTTTGAAGGAACCAGGCTCATTCAATGGCTGCTATGGTTGGAACCAGCAACTGAAATACAAGATGGGAAACTACAGGACTCGGCTGAAAAGGCAGGGGTGTCCAGAGCTGTCTGTAAACCTCCTGAAAATTAAAGCTACTGCCGAAACTTTTCCTGCTAAAAAAGTGAAGCCAAAACGAGCTGAGGCAAACTTTTATTCACCCTTCCCTTCTGGTGAGACTCAGGAAAGTATGGAAGAAGTGAGACTGGCGCTTCTCACGGACATTGGGATACGGAACAACGAAAGAGTCATTGCTGATAAAATGGCTCTCACATTTTCCTATAGTAGACAGGAGGTGGTAAACCAAGAACCCAGCTTGAAGGACTTCAGGACAGATGACCTGCAATGTTCCAGAAGAAAGGTAATAATGGAGATGGGATCCTCCCTGGCAGAATTCACTCTTTCAGTTTCCATATTTGCTAGATGCTTTGGTGTATTGACATATTGGGCATTGTACAAATATACAGGGATAAAAGGAAATTTATTGTTCATTATACACCAGATTTTATAATGAAATTACAAAATGTGGTTTGGTGGTAAGACTGAGGCGCAAGACTGAGGTTGTATACAGGATGAGGCAAGTGGCATTTTCTTTCATTCATGGTACAGTATCTTCAATTGTTTTCTATTTTAAATCAATGCTGAATTCCCAAGACTGGTGGCTATTCCTCTTGAAGAGAAGTTCATGGCCCAGTTTGACATGCACTCAAGTCAGCTGATTAGAATCATTCGGGCCAGAGGAGGAACTACACGCCAGAAGACGGCTGACATCATGGATACTTTGGATCAGGTAGATCTGTACCATCAGAAAAAAATGCTGTTTCTTTGGTAGTTAAGAGCGGATGAAGGTTTCTGTGTCCTTTGTAGATACATTAACATGGTGAGCAGGTCTGCAGCAGTGACAATGCCAACAGCAACAATAATAGTATTAGATGAGATACGATATTCCTTTATTAGTCCCGCATTGGGAAATGTAAAGCTTTTCAGCAGCAAAGTAGATGGCAAAACATGATATAAAGTTATAGTATAAATGGATAATAAATAGCAGCAAGTAATACATCCTGGGATTGGGATTCAGGAATTGTGAGGCAGGATCCAGCCTTATGGAGTCACCCCTTCCCATCCATTGTTAACATGGTGTCGACCAATAATGGTGTGTGTGTGTGTGTGTGTGTGTGTGTGTGTGTGTGTGTGTGTGTGTGTGTGTGTGTGTGTGTGTGTGTGTTTGGGGGGGGTCCGGGTGGAGGATAGCAAAGGTGCTGAGCTGTTTGATGCAGCAGGTAGGTGAATGTGGCCTGGGGGAAGAAGAAAAGAATGTGCACTGTAGTGCAATTTTGGAGAATGAATAGTAATAGCAAGAGCTCTGAATGTACCTGCATTTGTTTCTGAGCTTGTGGCAATGCACTGAACTACAGTTCCTACCAAAATCAGGTAAAATGAAAATAATAAAATGCACGTTATGTTGTTCTAGACTGAAGACATTCATCTTCAGCGAGAGTTTGTCCTGAGAGCCCTCTTCTTCTTCTTCTTCTTCCTGGGAGAAGACACAGATGACCTGTTCAAGGAATATGTGGTGAGTTTCCAAAAAGTTAATAAGGGGAAGCCACTGTGCCAAGCTCCCAGTTTATTTCAGATTGAAATTGTTAGGCCCTGTGGACCCACCACTTGCAGGGCAGATCGATGGGGTTGGATGCAGTGCCATATGGGTGGCAGTGGTGAAAGAGAAAGTCACGACGGTCCAGACCCGGGCGGCAAAAGCTGGCTTTGGTGACGTGGAATGTCACCTCACTGGCAGGGAAGGAGCCTGAGATTGTGTTGGAGAAGGACCATTACCAGTTGAATCTGGTGGGGCTCACCTCCACGCATAGCCTCGGTTCTGGATCCAAACTCCTGGATAGGGGATGGACCTTGTTTTACCCTGGAGTTGCGTCAGGTGTGAGGCACAGGGCGGGTGTGAGGATACTCACAAGCCCCCGGCTGAATGCCGCTGTGTTGGAGTTTACCCCAGTGGATGAGAGGGTCGCCTCCCTATGCTTTAAGGCTGTGGGAGGGAAAACTCTGATTCTTGTTTGTGCGTATGTACCTAATAGCAGCTCAGAGTATTCTGCCTTCTAAACCTAAACCCTAAATGGGGTCCTTGATGGGATCCGTGTAGGGGACGCCATTGTTCTCCTGGAGGACTTCAATGCACACGTCGGCAATGATGGAGACACCTAGAGAGGCGTGACTGGGAGGAATGGCCTCCTTTATCCAAACCCAGTGGTGTTATGTTGTTGGACTTCTGTGCTAGTCACGGATTGTTCTTAACTAACACCATGTCCGAACACAAGGATGCTCAGAAGTGTACTTGGTACCAGAGCACCCTGGGTCGGAGGTCAATGATCGATCTTGTGATTGTATCATCTGACCTATGACCGTGTGTCTTGGACACTCGGGTGAAGAGAGAGGCAGAGCTGTCAACTGATCACCACCTGGTGGTGAGTTGGGTCTGTTGGCAGAGGAAACCTTTGGATAGACCTGGTAAGCCCAAACGAGTAGTGCAGGTGAACTGGGAATGTCTGGAGGAGGACTCTGTCCACGAGGCCTTTAATTCAAACCTCCGAAGGAGCTTCTCTTGCATCTCTGTGGAGGCTGAGGACATCGAACCTGAATGGTCGACGTTCAAAGCTTCCATTGCTGAAGCTGCAGCTGAGAGCTGTAGTCTCAAGGTCTTGGGTGCCTCAAGGGGCGGTAACCCTCAAACACTGTGGTGGACCCCGGTGGCCAGGGAAGCCGTCCGACTGAAGAAGGAGGCCTTCAGGGGCATGTTGTTCCTGGGGACTCCTGAAGCAGCTGTAGGGTGCTGACAGGCCAAAATAACTGCAGCCTCGGCTGTGATGGAGGCAAAACATAGGGTGTGGGAGGAGTTCGGAGAGGCCGTGGAGAAGGACTTTTGGACGGCACCAAAGTTGTTCTGGAGGACTGTCTCAGGAGGAGAAACGGGGGACCATCCAAGCTGTATGGCGAAGATGGGACATTGTTGACCTCGACTGAGGAGGTTGTTGGTCGGTAGAAGGAACACTTGAGGAACTCCTGAATCCAACTACCCCAACTGACCTGTCCTCTGTTGCAGAGGCAGAGCTGGAGGATGATGGGGGATTCAAGTCAATCTCCCTGGGCGAAGTCACCCAGGTAGTTAAACAACTATACGTTGGAAAAGCCCCATTTGTTGATGAGATTCACCCTGAAATGCTGACGGCTCTGGATGTTGAGGGGCTGTCATGAATGGCACGCCTCTTTAACATTCCGTGGAAGTCTGGGACAGTGCTGAAAGAGTGGCAGACTGAGGTGGTAGTTCGTCTTTTTAAAAAGGGGGACCAGAGGGCGTGTGCCAATTATAGAGGTGTCACACTCCTCGGCCTCCCTAGGAAAGTTTACTCCAAGGTGCTGGAAAGGAGGGTCTTGGCCGATTGTGGAACCTCGGATTGAGGAGGAACAATGTGGGTTGCGTCCTGGTCGTGGAACGACAGACCAGCTTTTTACTCTCGCAGGTATCCTAGAGGGGGCTTGGGAGTATGTCCATCCAGTCTACATGTGTTTTGTAGACTTGGAGAGTGTGCACGATTGGGTCCCCGGAGATACACTGTGGGAGGTACTGCGGGAGAATGGGGTGAGAGAGCCTCTCCACAGGGCAATCCGATCCCTGTACGCCCAAAGTAAGACTTGTGTTCGGGTTCTGGGCAGAAAGGCGGACTTGTTCCGAGTGGTTGTTGGCCTTCATCAGGGCTGCCCTTTGTCACCAATTCTGTTTGTGATTTTCATGGACAGGATATCGAGGCTTGGTCATGGTGAGGAAGGTTTACAGTTCAATGGGCTGAGGATTTTATTGCTGCTTTTTGCAGATGATGTGGTTGTTTGCATCATCGGCCTGTGACATGCAACGCTCACTGGTCCGTCCGCGAGGATGAGGATCAGCACCTCCAAATCTGAGGCCATGGTCCTTAGCAGGAAACCGGTGGACTGCCTTCTCCGAGTGGGGAATGAGCTCCTTCCGCAAGTGAAGAAGTATCTTGGGGTCTTGTTCATGAGTGAGGGAACAATGGAAGCTGAAATTGGACCTAGAATTGGTGCAGCAGGAGCGGTTTTTCAGTTGCTTTACCGTCCTGTTGCAAAGCCAAGGGAACTAAGCCGAGAGGCAAAGCTTTTCATCTACCGATCAATCTTCGTTCCTACCCTCACCTATGGTCATGATGGCTTATGACCGAAAGAACGAGATTGCGGATACAAGTGGCGGAAATGGGCTTTCTCAGGCGGATAGCTCGTGTCTCCCTTAGAGGGGCTCAGAGTAGAGCCGCTGGTCGTCTGCGTGGAAAGGAGTCAGTTGAGGTGGTTTGGGCATCTGGTGCGGATGCCTCCGGGTCGCCTCCCTAGGGAGGTGTTTCGGGAACGTCCAGCTGGGAGGAGACCTCGGGGCAGACCCAGGACCAGGTGGAGGGGTTATTTCTTAACATTGGTCTGGGCACGCCTTGGGATCCCCCTTTCAGACCTGGTGGATGTGTCCAAGGAAAGGGAAGTTTGGAGCTCCCTTTTGAAGCTGCTGCCCCCGCGATCTGACTCCAGACTGCAGATGGAGGTGATGATGAGTTATCTCATAGTAGGTCTTCGGCCAGTGATATCCCTGTTCCAAACCTAGGGTATAGTTACTGCATACCATTGCAAATTGATACCAGTGATTTTTTGTTTGTGCCATTTAGAACTTCAGAGCAGATGATGCTCAGGGGGACATGGAGCAGCACACCATGGCAGTGTTCATCATCCGGAAAGAGGGAGAAGGACTGCAGGAGCCACCTGAAGACAATGGTATTGTCATCGAGGGTGTGGAGGTCTTGCATGAACTGACTTCAGTTCCCTCAGCTTGTGCCCTGCTTCTAGGTTTGATGTATGCACTCAACTTCGCATATCCAAAACCTCTTCATTTGACTTTTGAAGTGTTCCAGAAAATCTTTATGAAGCTTGAGCAGCACAAAGTGCTCCTCAAAGTGCAAAATCTTGATGCGAGACTCCAAACCTCACAGTAACTGCACGCTACAATGTGTAGTAGTGTAGTGTACAGTAATTCTGATTGTTTTTTCTTTGCTCATTTTTGTTGGAGTGGGGCACAGCAGTAGTTTTTTTTTCTTTATTCATTGTTATTGAAATGTGGTACAGCAGTACTGAATTCTTTAAAATATTTGCTTAATAAAGTGTAAAAAAAAAGCCTCCGATTTGAGCCTTTTTTTTAGCCTACTTAAAATTTTAATTGTTACAACAGTACTTTAATTAGTTGGAACAAAGTAAAATTTCACAACGTGGTAACTAAAAGACTACTTTCACTGAAAGCAGATTATTAGGTTGTAAAAGAGCAGTATTTCACTTTTGGATGGATAACGTTAAGTTAAATTAATGTCAATTGTTGATTTGAAAGAAATCAAAATATTAACTATCTGACTTAAGCAATTGCGATAATCCAACTTGTTAAATGTATTTGGATAAACCTAATAAATTTGTGTGTTACCAATTGAAGTAATTAAAGTAAGTTGGTTCGGCCATTTTCTTTTTTCAGGGTTGGTTCTTAACACGCAGGTGAGTCACCTGAAGAAAAACTACGTCTACCTTCAATTGTTTTAAGTGGCAGAACCCTCTAGCTCACTTTATTTTACTATTCATTCCTTTCACATTCCAGCTCAGGAATCTCAAGGATAAATCATCTTTAACATGATCACCCATACCATACATCAAAAGTAAAGAAGAACCATTGTGACAAACAGACATACAACATACAGTATATGTTTACATAAAAAAAACCCCCAAAGGGCCACAGCTAACTGTGATAATCTTTGAGCAACCACCATGTTATCAGATAACTTAAACATTAACCAATTTAAATCAAGACCAATAAAAAGGAAAATAAACATGAAAAAGCAAAACAAAATCAAACATTCATACAAGTATCCACACCGCTCCACCGATGACTCCATCTCCTCTGTGGTCCACACATCCCTCACACATCTGGAGAGCAAGGACTCTTACATCTGCCTGCTCTTCCTGGATTTCACCTCCGCATTTAACACCATCACCCCCCAGACCCTGGTGCAGAAACTGACAGAGCTGGGACTGTCTGCCACCACAGGGAACTGGGTCCTGGACTTCCTGGCAGACAGATCACAGACTGTCAGGATAAACAACACGGTCTCCTCCCCCATCACCCTCAGCACTGGCTCCCCACAGGGCTGCGTGCTCAGCCCCCTCCTGTTCACCCTACTGACGTATGACTGCTCAGCGAAACACCCGAGCTGTCATATAGTAAAGTTTGCAGACGACACAGTAGTGGTGGGACGCATCCAGAACAATGATGAGTCCGAATACAGAGAGGAGGTGGAGCACCTGGAGCACTGGTGCAGACGCAACAACCTCTGCATCAACGTGGGAAGACCAAGGAGATGGTGGTGGACTTCAGGAGGAAAAGACACTCCCCTCCCCCCCTGCACATCGGAGGAGCAGCTGTGGAGGTGGTCTCCAGCTACAGGTACTTGGGGGTTCATCTCACTGAGGACCTCACCTGGAGCTGTAACACCTCCTACCTGCTCAGGAAGGCCCACCAGCGGCTCTACTTCCTCAAATAAAGACTCTGATTCTCTGATTCTAAGTAGATTTCACATTAACAGAGACGATTTTTCTCAGATTTAGAAGGACCAAGCCTTACTTCACCATGAAGGAAATTTACTGTCATACCAGCTCTGTGCATCCATAGGTGAATTGAAGTAGAGTTTGTCATTGCCATAGTCGATGCAGAGTTTTGCAGGAAAGAGGGAAGAAGCGCACACCTTTCTCCTTCAAACACGGCCAAACATTAGTGAAAGCAGCCCTCTTTTTGGCAACGATGGCGTTGAAGTCCGGGAAAACGTACACATTTCGCCCGTCATGAATGAGCTGCTTCTTGTTGATGATCCCCCAGCGCCAGGCTCGTTCCTTGTCCTGATAGTACCGAACGATGAAAACCTTCGGCTTTAGCCCTTTGACTGTGGTTTGATGGTTTAGGGCCAATACGATGAGCAAAGTCCAGAAGCGGTGGTGACTGGAACACATCTGTCCCAAGAACATCCACAAAAAAGTTGGACATATATGCTACTGGACTAGCTCTTTCTGCCCCCTCAGGTATGCCAATGATTCAAAGATTACAGCCATGGGAGCGGGCTTCTAAGTTTTCAATTTTATCCATAAGTTGTTTGTTGGCGACAGAAAGATGTTCAATCTCTTTTTCTAGCAACATGACCCGGTCACTGTACAAGGAGAGGTGTTGCTCCAGATCATTAATACGTCAATCTTGAGTGTCAATCTTCGCTGTAAATTGTCAGTGTCAATTGCCTGTTTAAGTTGTTCGGTAATGACAAAAGGTTAGGTCAGACATCAAAACAGAACAGATTGTCCAAATCCACAGGTAGTTTGACAGAGGCGGTGTCCTTGGCACCAGCAGAAGCGCTAGCATGGTCCGAGTTCTTATTCATTGCAGGAAAAATTGTGGTGATAAGTCGTTGCTGAAGGTTCCTCTCCATTCAAAGACAGGACGACAGGAATCTCCATGGACTATGATGTTTGCCGATGACATTGTGATCTGTAGTGAGAGCAGGGAACAGGTGGAGGAGAAGCTAGAGAGGTGGAGGTTTGTCCTGGAAAGGAGAGGGATGAAGGTTAGCCGCAGTAAGACAGAGTACATGTGTGTGAATGAGAGGGACCCAAGTGGAAGAGTGAGGTTACAGGGAGAAGAGATCAAGAAGGTGGAGGATTTTAAGTACTTAGGGTCAACAGTCCAGAGCAGTGGAGAGTGTGGAAAAGAGGTGAAGAAACGTGTACAGGCAGGATGGAACGGGTGGAGAAAAGTGTCAGGTGTGATGTGTGATAGAAGAGTTTCAGCTAAAATGAAAGGAAAGGTGTACAAAACTGTGGTGAGACCAGCGATGTTGTTTGGTCTAGAGACAGTGTCACTGAGGAAAAGACAGGAGACAGAGCTGGAGGTAGCAGAGATGAAGATGCTGAGGTTCTCTCTGGGAGTGACCAGGAAGGATAGGATCAGGAATGAGTACATCAGAGGGACAGCACATGTTAGAGGTTTTGGAGATAAAGTCAGAGAGGCCAGACTGAGATGGTTTGGACATGTCCAGAGGAGAGATAGTGAATATATTGGTAGAAGGATGCTGAGTTTTGAATGGGGATGAGCGAGTACACCACTATCTGTATCTGTATCTGTATCTGTTCAACCAACTAGATTATCTGTATCCGTATCTGTATCGGAATGGGTGGGGCTTAAACCGGAAGTAAGTATGGTTTGACCGGAAATGGGTGGGGTTTAAATCACCACATTGTTTTAAGTCTAAAATTGATATGGATTGATCACAAGTTGCTGTATTTTTGCTTATTTTAAAACTATTTACAGAACAGCCTCAAAATTGAAATTCAAATAAATGTTTTTGCTCACAAAAGTAAGAGAACTATTTACAGAGCAAGTTTTTAATGGAACTGAGTGAGAACATGAATATTTTTAAGTCTATGAATGAATATTTACCGAAGAGCCTCAGAATTGAGATTCAACGCTTTTGATCACAATAGTAAAGGAACTATATATAGAACGAGTAAACACAAAGTGCATTCATGAAGTGCATGCAATAAAAAAGTAATTAACTACAAAGTATGCATAAACAAGAATTGTCATACTCAACAAAACTTTTTAATTTTTTTTCTTCTTTTTCATTTAAATTTTTTTTTTGTACTTTTTTTTCAATTATTTAGTTTTTGTACCAAATGCTCTTGCCATTTTTTTTCACATAAAGTTAAACAATATTGATTATGGTCTGTGTGTGTGTGTGTGTGTGTGTGTGTGTGTGTGTGTGTGTGTGTGTGTGTGCGTGTGTGCGCAGAATATTAAGTATAGACATTGTTCATTTGAACAGAGTTTAGAACAGGTAAAAAAACAAAAGACTTTAACCACCTAGGCGGTGGTTAAATGCACAACAAAAAAACAATGAAGCCACGAACAGAGAGATCAGTAACTGCGTGTACCGGAGACAGAGAGTGGGACAGGGAAACTCCGCTCTAACTGCAGTCTGTAGGGAGGGGCGGGAACTATGTGTGACTGGCCAATCACAGAGCGTGAAAACAGTCCGGCTGATTTTCCTTCAGTCCGATCACGAGTACTAACGGGCTTTATTTGTATTCGTACTCGTACTCGTCAAAATGCATTATCCGTACCGGATACTCGTATGAAACAAGTATCCGGCTCAACCCTAGTTTTGAACTGCCAGACAGGTACTAAGTAGCTGACAGTGATGGTAACTATACAAAAAACAAGAAAGCGGTAAGTCTTGACGGCCATAACTTTATTTTTTCTGTATAATTTAATTTTCAAATTTACTACTCAACTAAAGCATACTCTACATTAAAACTGTCAACAAAATACAAATCACTTATCTTTTGCAACTTTTGAGAGATTGTTTCATTTTGAAGTATGGCACACCCACAGAGAGATTCATAGAAAGACAGACAGACAGATAGAATGATGGATTCCATTCCTCTCTCCACCGACTTTGTTGGAGGAATAATCTACAAAATTAATAAAGACAGTGAAAGAGTGTGGAGCAGAAAGAACCTAATTGATAGTGGAAAGTAATAAATAAATAAAACAGATGGCAGAATCTTTGGTTTGAGCTCTCCTGTCTTTATTACTTTTCTGCAGTGTGTTTGAAAGGAAAGAAAGTGTCTTCAATGTGTGTGGGTCCTGGACGCCCAAGGCTACCAGGAACCTGCCTGTGTATTTGTGCTCTTTGCGCACACAAAAGACACAGGCACAGCAACAGGATACTCGCTGCTTGCCGATGGGTTCTTTTCATTGGAGCCCAAGGCTCAACCTTCAGCTAACATAAGAAAAGCACAAGGCCAGTACAACTCAATAGAACACACACACACACACACACACACACACACACACACACACACACACACACACACACAAACGACCATGTCTGTCTATGCCTCCTCTCAATCTCCCGCTCTGTGTAATGTTATTCATGTTTTTTGTCCATCATTTTTTTCAGTACAACTCTGCTGTCTGTCTGTCTGTCTATCATAATATGGATAATGATATATATGTGTGTGTGTGTGTATGTGTGTGTGTGTGTGTGTGTGTGTGTGTGTATGTGAGCATGCAGTTCATTGATGTATTATTGTAAATTGTAAATTTATAAATTTATACGAGCCAGAATTCACCCATTCACATAAAGAGGCAAAGCACTGGCAGCTCATCGTGAGTTAGAACCATTTACATAATATTTTCCTCACTGATCGAACATGTAGATTGCAGAAATGAGATTGAGAAGATGTTGGCAAAATATTTTTCATTTCTCTTATTGTAAACACATACATGTGTAAAAAGCCTCCCAACCAGCTGCTTTCATCCAGTAATTTCACGTGGAAGCAGGACAAAGGCTCCACGAAAAAGAGGAAGGATTTCACCATTGAAAAGTAAAAGTCTTATGTACTCACCTCCACTTGGTGGTAGTTAGTACGGGTGAGCAAGCTCACCACTATCTGCATCCGTACCTTTTCAAACATCTAAATTATCTGTTTCCGTATCTGTACTTCTGGGACCTAAACCGGAAGTGGGTGTGGTGGGTGACTGGAAATGGGTGGGGCTTAAATCGGTACATTATTTTGAGTCTGAAATTGATACAGATTGATCAGAAGTTGCTATATTTGTAGTTTATTTTAAAACTATTTACAGAACAGCCTCAAAATTGAGATTCAAATCAATGTTTTTGATCACAAGAAATGAGAGAGAGCACGTGTGTGTGCGTGTGTGTGTGTGTGTGTGCGTGTGTGTGTGTGCGTCATCAACCCCAGTGCCGTCCGACTGAAGCTTCCCGCAGCTCTCAAGGTTCACCCCGTGTTCCACATTTTGGATGTTTGCAGGCGCGGCAGGGTCTACCTGTATCTTGTGGACTGGGAGGGGTACGGCTCCGAGGAGCGCTCCTGGTTGTCGCAGTCTTTGATTTTGGACTCCAAGTTGTTATCTGATTTTTATGAGCCGTTTCCACATAAGCCTGGTAGGACGCCAGGGGGCGTCCGTTAGAGGGGGGGGGGGGGTACTGTTGTGGTTTGGGTTTGTGTGGCTGTTTTTGTGTTTTCCCTTTTTGTTTTTCTTCTCCTTCCAGGACCTGCAGGGCTCGTGATTGGAGGAGGCGTGACAACGAGGCACACCAGGTTCCACTCAACCGTCAGCCATACTATAAAGCTGGTCTTGACTCTCACTGCAGTGCCAGATAATTCCGTCTTGTTTGGTAGCACAATCCAGAGACTCTGCATCCCTGTGAGTGCCTCTTGTTCCCAGTGAGCAGCTGAATTAATTCTCCTTTTTCTTGTTAATTGTAGTTCAGTGCCTCATCGCCTCCTGTTCCTGGAGCACCAGCCTCCTGCCGCCACCAGGCTACCTGCGACTGGTTTTTTTGTGTTCCTGCATATTTCTTTTTGTAAATAGACCCTCTGTACTTTTATCCGCCTGTCTCCTGCAATTTGGGTCCACAACAGTCTCCAGGCAGCCCTAACACTGTGACTCATTGCCAAGAGTGTTCATAGAGGTGTACTGGTGCCTGTGTGTGTGCATGAATTATGAAGCATTTAAATCATGGGGATGACCTTTGATCTTGAAACTGTCTTCTCCTCAGGCAGCTCCACTGCATCTTAATCAAAAGGAGCAAACATTAGAAGGGATTCTCCTATGATTCTCCTGTCAGCTGTAAGTGGAGTTATATCTGTGGTTAGTGAGATACCCACACTGGTTCGGTATCATTTAGCCTTGCCAGCGTCTCATATGTGTTGTTGGTACCTTCTTGATAAGTTTCAAGGATGGCCACCTCTTCTCTTTGCTTACAATTTACCTAGATTTGTCTTGGATTGACGTAAGCGCAGGTATTTGATCACATGACTTTTTTACAATCACATTTTAGAGTGTGTGCATGTTTATTCCTGTGAGATTATAAAAGGTTTTAATCTCTTACAATTAAACATGTTTAACCTCTCAATGTGGGCATACAATCAAAAATGAACGATATTCATACTTTTCAGCAGCAAATTGCTATTTGTTGGCATCTGAAACCTGATGTTTGATAAATTCTTTTATCTTTTGCATTTACTAAGTAAACTTATCAAGTTGTAAATATTCACCTTTGCATGTAATGTCACTGTCAGTTGAAATTTACACGGAGACAATCACATGCACATTACTGGAACCTGTAGTCCCATTTCAGCCGGAGCTCAACCTCAAATTACTGTAGGAATTAAATTTAATGCTTTGCTAAAGGTTGGGAAACTGAAGATAGGTTTAATTACAACAAAGTTTAACTGAAAATCACCTTCCCAGAAAAATTAACAATTTTCAAAGTATGAACTGATAATTGCAAAAAGTAACAAAACACAAAACCAGGAGTAAACTCAACACTGGTGGAATGAACAAAAGAATAAACTCAGATTATTCAAATTGTAACTCAAAGCACTACAAAGAGGAGAACAATTCATCCATTGGACGCATGCAGGAAGCATCTTCTGGCACCGGAGAAGAAGTAGGGGTTGGCTTTAATAGCCAGCTGATTGGAAAGATGCTTGTCAATCTGCAAGTTGAGGAATCCACTTTTGATTTATAGCTGTCAGTTTAGCTGTTGAAATTATGGTCAAAAGTATTAATATTTGCATATGGAGCGTGTGACGTGACACAAGGAACTCCAGCCATCCATCCCTTTTCTTGTAGATGAGAGAATTGCAATTGTCTCTTCTACAATGGCTCAATTGCCTTCTGGGTCATTGGTCCACTGGAGACTATCCCAACTGGCTACGAGCAAGAGGCGGGAAACACCCCAGAAGAGATGCCAGTTTATTGCAGGAAATAAAACTACTAATAAGACTGCCCATTTTGGTGCCAAATACAATAGTACTTGGAGATATTGGTTTAATTCCTTGCATGACTGAGCTCATAAATCAAACAACTTGTAATTCAAGCAAATTTTCCCCATTTAAAATAATTGAAATTATTTTAATCCATTCCAGCCTTGTAAAAAAGCCCCAAACCCCCTTATTAAAAAAGGCAAACAATTTTGATCAACCATTAGACGTGAATATTTTACCTGTGCATAATTATTTTATATAAGTTACATAAACAATGATAAAGTATGAAAATAAACACAAAAGTCAAGAGAACACACAAGCTATGTCTTTACTCTGCAACTGAGAATGATATCCGGTCGCAGCTGATGTTGTATCCATCTACCGACACTGTCACGCAGGGAGGGATGTGGACCGAAACGCAGGACACCGTAAGCACAGCTTTTGTCCATGGTTTTAATAATAAACTTAACTACACAGGCAATGTAGCCGCAAGAGGGCAAATGTAGCCGCAAGAGGGCACAAGCCAGTGTCTTATTGTGCCGGTCCCAAGCCCGGAAAAATACAGAGGGTTGCGTCAGGAAGGACATCCGGCGTAAAACTTTTGCCAAATCAAATATGCGAATCAAACCTATGACTTCCATATCGGATCGGTCGAGGCCCGGGTTAACAACGACCGCCATCGGCGCTGTTGACCTACAGGGCGCCGGTGGAAATTGGATTACTGTTGGTCGAAGAAGGAGAGGAGGAAAGTGCGTTCGCACGAAGAAAGAGAAGAGGAGCGCCAAGAGTATAGGACTAAGAGTAGGGACGTTGAATGTTGGAACTATGACAGGAAAAGGTAGAGAGTTGGTCGACATGATGCAGAGGAGGAAGGTAGACATACTGTGTGTCCAGGAGACCAGGTGGAAAGGTAGCAAAGCTAGAAGTTTAGGAGCAGGGTTCAAGTTGTTCTATCATGGTGTAGATGGGAAGAGAAATGGAGTAGGAGTTATCTTGAAGGAGGAGTTTGTTAGGAATGTCCTGGAGGTAAAAAGAGTGTCGGATAGAGTGATGAGTCTGAAGCTAGCAATAGAAGGTGTGATGTTCAATGTTGTTAGTGGGTATGCCCCACAGGTAGGATGTGAGGTGGAGGAGAAGGAGAAATTCTGGTTGGACTTTGATGAAGTGATGCAGAGCATACCTAGAAGTGAGAGAGTTGTCATTGGCGCAGACTTCAATGGACATGTTGGTGCAGGTAACAGAGGTGATGAGGAAGTGATGGGCAGGTTTGGTATCCAGGAGAGGAACGCAGAAGGACAGATGGTAGTTGACTTTGCAAAAAGGATGGAAATGGCTGTAGTGAATACTTTCTTCCAGAAGAGGCAGGAACATATAGGGTGACCTATAAGAGTGGTGGTAGGAGCACACAGGTAGACTACATCTTGTGTAGACGATGTAACCTGAAGGAGATCAGTGACTGTAAAGTAGTGGTAGGCGAGAGTGTAGCCAAACAGCATAGGATGGTGGTGTGTAGGATGACTCTGGTGGTGAGGAAGATGAAGAGGGCAAAGGCAGAGCAGAGGACGAAATGGTGGAAGATAAAAAAGGAAGGGTATCGCATGACCTTTAGGAAGGAGTTAAGACAGGCTCTGGGTGGTCAGGAGGTGCTTCCAGATGACTGGACAACTACAGCTAATGTGATCAGGGAGACAGGTAGGAGAGTATTTGGTGTGTCATCTGGAAGGAAAGTAGATAAGGAGACTTGGTGGTGGAATGAGGAGGTACAGGAGTGTATACAAAGAAAGAGGTTAGCTAAGAAGAAGTGGGACACTGAGAGGACTGAGGAGAGTAGACAGGAGTACAGGGAGATACAGCGTAAGGTGAAGGTAGAGGTAGCAAAGGCCAAACAAGAAGCTTATGATGACTTGTATGCTCGGTTGGACAGTAAGGAGGGAGAGACTGATCTATACAGGCTGGCAAGACAGAGAGACAGAGATGGGAAGGACGTGCAGCAGGTTAGGGTGATTAAGGACAGGGATGGAAGTCTATTGACAGGTGCCAGTAGTGTGATGGGAAGATGGAAAGAGTACTTTGAAGAGTTGATGAACGTGGAAAATGAGAGAGAACAAAGACTAGAAGAGGTGACTGTTGTGGACCAGGATGTAGCAAAGATTAGTCAGGATGAAATGAGGAGAGCACTGAAGAGGATGAAGAGTGGAAAGGCAGTCGGTCCTGATGATATACCTGTAGAGGTTTGGAAGTGTCTAGGAGAGGTGGCAGTAGAGTTTCTGACTGGGTTGTTCAACAGGATCTTAGATAGTGAGAAGATGCCTGAGGAATGGAGGAGAAGTGTGCTGGTGCCCATTTTTAAGAACAAGGGAGACGTGCAGAGTTGTGGCAACTACAGAGGAATAAAGCTGATGAGCCATACAATGAAGTTATGGGAAAGAGTAGTGGAAGCTAGACTAAGGGCAGAAGTGAGCATTTGTGAGCAGCAGTATGGTTTCATGCCAAAAAAGAGTACTACAGATGCAGTATTTGCTTTGAGGATGTTGATAGAGAAGTACAGAGAAGGCCAGACGGAGCTGCATTGTGTTTTTGTAGATCTGGAGAAAGCTTATGACAGGGTGCCCAGAGAGGAACTGTGGTATTGTATGAGGAAGTCTGGAGTGGCAGAGAAGTATGTTAGAGCGGTGCAGGACATGTATGAGGACTGTAAGACAGTGGTGAGGTGTGCTGTAGGTGTGACAGAGGAGTTCAAGGTGGAGGTGGGACTGCATCAGGGATCAGCTCTGAGCCCCTTCTTGTTCGCTATGGTGATGGACAGGCTGACAGACGAGGTTAGACAGGAATCTCCATGGACTATGATGTTTGCAGATGACATTGTGATCTGCAGTGAGAGCAGGGAAGAGGTGGAGGAGAAGCTAGAGAGGTGGAGGTTTGTCCTGGAAAGGAGAGGGATGAAGGTTAGCCGCAGTAAGACAGAGTACATGTGTGTGAATGAGAGGGACCCAAGTGGAAGAGTGAGGTTACAGGGAGAAGAGATCAAGAAGGTGGAGGATTTTAAGTACTTAGGGTCAACAGTCCAGAGCAATGGAGAGTGTGGAAAAGAGGTGAAGAAGCGTGTCCAGGCAGGATGGAATGGGTGGAGAAAAGTGTCAGGTGTGATGTGTGATAGAAGAGTTTCAGCTAAAATGAAAGGAAAGGTGTACAAAACTGTGGTGAGACCAGCGATGTTGTTTGGTCTAGAGACAGTGTCACTGAGGAAAAGACAGGAGGCAGAGCTGGAGGTAGCAGAGATGAAGATGCTGAGGTTCTCTCTGGGAGTGACCAGGAAGGATAGGATCAGGAATGAGTACATCAGAGGGACAGCACATGTTAGAGGTTTTGGAGATAAAGTCAGAGAGGCCAGACTGAGATGGTTTGGACATGTCCAGAGGAGAGATAGTGAATATATTGGTAGAAGGATGCTGAGTTTTGAACTGCCAGGCAGGAGGCCTAGAGGAAGACCAAAGAGGAGGTTTATGGATGTAGTGAAAGAGGACATGAAGGTAGTTGGTGTGAGAGAAGAGGATGCAGAGGACAGGGTTAGATGGAGGCGGTTGATTCGCTGTGGCGACCCCTGAAGGGAAAAGCCGAAAGGAAAAGAAGAAGACACAGGCAAGAATGCAAACAAAACTCAGACAGAACAAGGCAGGAACAAAACAGAACTATCAGGCAAGACTTCGGGAACTAACCGGCAAAGAGCTCCGACAGCACCCGGCTTAAAAAGCCTCATGGTCATCAGCCTAATCGAATTCAGGTGAGAAGACCAGCAACAACAGCTCGTTATTCAAAGCACTGCCGTATACAAATAACTTCTTTAAGACTAATCAGTGTTTTTAAGCAGTACTCAATAACTACCATTTTGTGTTGATCCTGGAATGCATCAGGCATAAGAGTGAGGTCTAACGACTAGGGTTGTTAGACCAGGTACTTGTTTCAGACAAGTATCTGGTACGGATAAAGCATTTTTGACGAGTTTGAGCACGATATGAGTAAACTCGTCAATACTCGTGCTTGTGCTGAAGGAAAATCCTGATAACTGACTGTCTTCACGCTCTGTGATTGGCCAGTCACACACAGCACTCGGCCCTCCCTGCAGAGACATCCCTGCAGCCAGAGCAGAGCCCACTCTGGCACACACACACAGACATTGACTGATCTTCCTGTGTGTGGCTTCACTGTAGCTCATGTTGCTCTCTCCACTTCAACCACGAACTGGAGCGTGGGGTCTGGGTGAATCAGGACAGGAGCGTTTGGAAACATTCTTTTCAACTTATCAGAAGCAGTCTGTGTGGCGCTAGACCATTCAAAAGTTTAACAGATATCAACTGGGTGAGAGGGGCAGCAATGTGACTGTAGTTCCTAATGAATCGTCTGTAAAAGTTTGCAAAACCTAAAAACCTCTGAAGCTGTTTCCGTGTGGAAGGGACGGGCCATCCTCCACTGCTTTAATCTTATCTGAGTCTGGTTTGAGCTGCCCCTTCCCTACCACATAACCTAGAAACTTCACTGAAGTGACATGAAATTCACATTTTTCAGCCTTTACAAATAGTTTGTTGTCAAGTAATCGTTGTAGAACCTCCCGAACATGTTCAACATGCTCCTCAGGAGTCTGAGAAAATCAATATATCGTCAAGATACACGAAAACAGTTTTGTTCAGCAGGTCTCTCAAAACATCATTTATCAAAGCCTGAAAAATTCCAGGTGCATTAGTTAAACCAAAAGGCATTACCAAATATTCAAAATGACCCCAATGTGTGTTAAAAGCAGTTTTCCATTCGTCACCTTCTCGGATTCTGACCAGGTGATATGCATTTCTCAAATCCAGTTTGGAGAAGATGGTCGCCGTGTGGAGTGGGCCAAAAGCTGAGTCTATGAGAGGGAGTGGATATTTGTTCTTCACGGTAATTTCATTCAGACCGGTGTAATCGATGCAAGGCCGAACCGTCTTGTCCTTCGTCTCTACAAAGACGAAACCAGCTCCCATCGGAGATGAAGAGGAGCGGGTGGGGCCTGCAGCCAAACAGTCGTTAATGTATTTCTCCATGCTTTCTTTTTCAGGTTTTGAGATATTATATAGTCTCTTGGCGGGTGGAGGAGCTCCGGGGAGCAAGTCTATAGCACAATCATAGGGTCTGTGAGGTGGTAGTGATAAAGCCCGGTCCTTACTGAATACCTCCTGCAAGTCATGATAGTCCCGAGGAACAGAGGCCAAGTCAATGTTCTCAGGAGAACTTAACTCAATGGTGCTCCTTTCTAGAATGGCGGCAAGTAGACAGTGAGTATGGCAGTAACTACTCCAACTACGACTGGTAGTAGTTGCCCAGTCTATGTATGGGTTGTGTAATTTTAGCCAAGGTGAACCGAGCACTATGGGAGTTACGGGAGAAGAAATGACATATAGTTCAATAAATTCGTGGTGGTTTCCCGAGACAGTCATTTTCATTAGCTCAGTCTTGTGAGTTATAACAACGAGGAGCTTGCCGTCAATGACGCGGACCTCTCTGGGCGTATTTAGTTCTATCAAAGCAAGTTTATTACTGGTAACAAAATCTTTGTCAATAAAGTTGTCATCTGCACCAGAGTCAACGAAAATCTGCACAGTAGTCTGTTTAGAGTGGTGCAACATACCCTTCACTTGTAGTCGGCTCTGAGTGGTTGTAGAGGTGGTGGTTCGGTTCATCAGTGCCCTCTCACCTACTGATGAGTCGGGTATTTTGGCACCTCCGGACACCCAGCCAAAAAATGACCCTTCCGTCCACAGTATATGCAGAGCTGGTTGCGCAGGCGCCGTTGTCTCTCCGCTGGAGTCAGCCGTGCTCGTCCCAGCTGCATTGGGTCCTCTTCGGACTCATGGACTGGAGCTCCCGAGCGGGGCATGTTGATGGCTGGCAGGGGTGTAGCTGAAGGGGAACTAACGGGACTGAAAGCACAGGACCAGTCCTTGTCTGTTCGCTCCCTTTGTCTTTCCCTCATTCTATTGTCAATGCGTATGGCTAAGTCAATGAGGTCATTTAACGAAGTAGCTTCATCACGCACCGCCAACTCATCTTTAACACCACCAGTTATACCCTTGCAAAAAATTGCCTGTAGTGCCGAGTCATTCCACCCACTTTCTATGGCAAGGATGTGAAAGGAAACTGCATGTTCAGACACAGACTGGTTCCCCTGATGCAAGTCTAGTAGTTTACTCTCTGCTTCTCATTTCTTCAGAAAATCTGGCATAATCAGCACAGAGATCTGGGTGATGCTAGAGACTGCTAAGGCCCAAGCAGAAGCCTGTCCCGAGAGTAAACTCATCACAAAAGCTACCTATTGTAGCTTTTGTGATGAGTTTGATGAACTGGTGTTTTTGGTGAAACCAGTCAATGTTCTACAGCAGGTGACTAAAGGAAAGAAAAACATATAAACAGTATTTCTTTTGATAGTGTCACATTTTTATAGTCATGGAACACAATATTCTGAGTCTTGAAGATCAGTCAAAAGGCCAAAACCTTTGTTACATGTTCCCTGTTCTGAGTTTATTCCTGGGATACCGACGTACTGAAATTGCTCGCAAGGGAGAAGTTTCACAGATTATATCATTTAATCAACAGAACATTTGGAAATACAACTACATTACACCCTGAAGAACATCTAGAGTATTATATCAAAAGAAGCTACGTTCAATGTTTGAACTTCCTTTTATGTGATTTGTTAGCCTGCAATCTTTTTTTAAAAGGTAGATTGTTTTTGTTCCAACCACTTTCAAATTCTTATGATGATGCTTTCTACAAATATTCGGATTCATGTCCATTAGTCCTATTCATGTTTGTTAATCTCTCTTTCTCTCTCTGGCTATTATGGGCTTGGTCATTTCAAATCCTAAAATCAAACCTACTTGTTATTCATTCTTCTTCTTCTTAATTAATTAGCTGGGTAACATGCTGTTTTTTTTTTACTTTTTATTTTGCATTTATTTCTATTCATTTCAGCGACCTTGCCTCAGCTTCCATTGATGAACCTGATATAAATTACCTTTCTCATTGGGGTAACTATATTTCTGTTTAAACCACCCATGAGGCACTTAGATAATTAGCATAGAACAATAATTATGGAGATAAAAAAAAAAACCCTGCTCCTAATGTCTACAACAACTAATTCATCAGTCCTTTATTTTTATTTCCAGGAATCATAATGGTGAGCTCTAAAAGCTCTCAAAATACAGCAGAAACAAATCCATGAGATAAAGTGTGTGTGTGTGTGTGTGCGTGTGTGTGCGTGTGTGTGCGCGCATATGATAAGGAGGCAAAGATGGATAAATAGAAACAGATGGATAAATAGAGCAGTTTTATATCTCCACCCAGCTGGTAATCAGACTTCAGAAACACAGCGAGAGGCCTGTGTTCACTAAGTGGCAATTGATCACAGTGTGAGTGTGTGCGTGTGTGTAAAGGGAAAGCAGGGGTTGTTATTTGACTGATCCTGATGGACGGACACACACATACACCTGTCTCACTTTGTCTCATCTTGAGTGCTATCTCTCTTTTCCTTCATCACCCCCACCCCCACCCCCCCATTTCTCTGTTTCAATCCCTTGCTCTAAGAAGTGGGTGTGCTCTACACCGTCCTCCTCCAATCTCCCTCCTCAGTGTGAGTCCACTGCTGCCATGGACACAACACACACACACACACACACACACACACACACACACACACACACACACACACACACACACACACACACACACACACACACACACACAGATTCCTTTTCTGTCCCTTTTTCCTTTTCTTCAAACTCTCCTCTTTCTTACAACTTTTATTCTCTGTTGTTTTTGCTTCCTTCTTCATCAAAGCGCTACAATTTTTCCTCTTCGCCTCCTGCTTAGCAATCAAGTACAAGAGGAGAGATGGGCCGGATGGGTAGAGCGACAAACTATTTATTTATTTATTCTTACTATTTACGGTAATTTAAACGTTTATGAACCCTCCCCATACTGATATTAAACCACCTTCTATGAAACTTAGAAAATGACAGAAAATTGCACAGGTTTACAATGCAGCTGTGATGACCAGTGATAATAGAGAGCTTATGAGCATCAGAGGAAAAGCCATGGGCCTGACTGTACAATCACTGCACAGTATGTGCTGAGACCTTGAGCTGCGTTTTTATTTGTATTTCACAAATAACGGAAGGAATCCATTGTTGTTCCAGTGGCCAAGGTTTCCTTATCAAAGAGAGACTTACAAAAGTTTGTGAAGACACAATTTGTGACCATGACGTTTAAATTAACTTTTGCATATTGACGAAGGATGGGATGGATAGAAGATACTAGGGTTGAGCCGGGTACTCGTTTCACACAAGAATCCGGTACAGATAACGCATTTTTAACGGGTATGAGCGTGCTACAAGTAAAACTCGTCGGTACTAGTGCTCGTTCATTCATTCATTCATTTTCCTGACCGCTTCATTTTTCTTCTGTGATTGTCCAGTCACACACAGCGCCTGTTACACACACACACACACACACACACACACACACACACACACACACACACACACACACACACACACACACGCACAGCTTAATAAACTTTGTTTAAATTTGTATGAAAAAAATAGCATCAGGTGGTAAAAATAAATAAAAATAGGTTTGATCAAAACAATAAATAAAAAATTTAAAAGAAAAATTAAAAAAATAGAAAGTTGTTTTGAGTGTGACAATTCTTATTCATGCACACCTTGTAGTTCATATTTTCCTATTGCGTACGTTGTATTCAGTAATGCACTTCATGTTCTGAGTTCATTAAAAACTTGTTCTGTAAATAGTTCTCTTACTTTTGTGATCAAAAACATTGATTTGAATCTCAATTTTGAGGCTGTTCTGTAAATAGTTTTGAAATAAATAATAAATATAACAACTTCTGAGCAATCCATATCAATTTCAGACTTTCAGACCGAGTACAGATAGGGATATAGATAATGTAGCTGGTTGAACAGGTACAGATACAGATAGCGGTGTAATCGCTCATCCCTAGAAGTTACCACAAGATTGTTGTGTCTTCCGTATTTTGAGTGTTGGCCATGGCTTCAGCTCCATCTCAGAGGTGTTTCCTGCAAGGTAAGCTCAGCTTCCCTAAAATGTCAAAAAGTAAAAGTTAAAATATTTACTGTTGTGTTAAGATGTCATTTACTACATTCTTGTCAAAGGTAAATTTTATCAGCTTTTGCCCCAACCCTGGATGCTCAGTGTAAATTTAATTGTTCATTTCTCATACTGTAAATACAAATCAATTCGTATTTTTTTTTGTTTCAGTTGAACATAATTTTGACATTTTCTTAAATTTAGTTTAATATCCATGGGTTAGTTTTTTCATTCATCTGTACTGTTGGCTAGGTTTCAGGGATTAGCAAATTGACCTGATTTTGGCAAAGCCATCTGACAGCCTTTGTCATGAGAAGAAACTTAGAATTACACAGCAGGAAAACAACAACTAAGATTGATTTGGTCCAAAAATTAGATGAAAGCAACATATCTTTTCAGCACTACTGGTATGAGAAAATCAGCTGGCTGATTGGAAGTGCTGTGACTATGAAAGTGTGCACTTTTGACAAATTTTATGACGCAAACCAACAATGAGTTTCTTCCCATTGAAAGTTTAGCCGCCACATCTCCTAAATGTGAATAACTAAAGCGCATTTCCTTTGTTCATTCCAACTGATGTTAAATTGAGCCCACATGTCGGGAGTACCTGACCCCTCCCTGTCCACGCCCTCATTTAAATACGAAAATCAAATTTAAATGAGTTAGAAAAAGAATTAGAACACATGAAAAAAAAAAAAATCAAAGGAATTGAATGGAGATCCTACTCATTGAAGTGGAGGCGTGCAAAAAAAAAAAAAAAAGTGCTCTTTCATGCTGTCCTTCAGCATAAACGATAGATGCAAAAGGAGTGTGTGGGAGAGAGTTTGAGGCTGTCGATGCTATGGGGTCTGAGAAGCTCTCGCAAGCAGAGGTGGAAAAGAAACGGGCCAACATCAAGGTGGATGTGAGGCGGATGGAGGGCCGGATGAAAAGGAGCCCAACCCATGTGAACAGAGAGTGACCACGATTGTGGGTAACACGGCTCTCTCACAGGTAGTGGGAGCTCACGTGGGTGGCTCTGATTCTTTTACATTGTGAATACGCATTTGTGTAAGTCACCACAAATGTTTTCATATACGTCAATCTGCTCACAGCCGAATAGGAGAAGTTAATGGATAAATGCTGAATGTATGAAGAAAGACGAAAAGAAAAAGTTCCTTTATTAGTCCCTCAGTGGAGAAATTCTTTTTTGTTTTAAACAATCGACAGTGATCCCTCGTTACTCGCGGTTAAAGCGTTCCAGGAACCAGCCACAAAAACGAAATTCTGCGATATAATGTCGAACTATTTCTTCTATTTACGGTAATTTAAACATTTATGAACCCTCTTCTAGCACTATCATCTTTTCCCACACCCTTATAGACTGTATAAAGTGCTTTTGTGTCTCACGTAAATGCGTTGTGTTCGGAGACTCACGGAATGCAGCGCACTTTCCGGAGGCCATAAGCCAATAGAATGCGCATACGGTATCACGTGACTACCTATTAAAAATCAGCGATCAGGTGAAGCTGCGAGTGTTGATGCGCGAATGTCCGAGGGGTTACTGTATATTTTACACACACACACACACACACACACAAACACGTATGAATGGTGGGATGAAGAGCAGTCACGGAGCCGCGTCCCAGGAGCAGCTTGTTCAGTTCGGTTTCTCTCTCAAGAGCACCCTGACAGTTATCCGGAGGTGATCGCTGTAATGCGAATTCAGAAGAGCAAGTTAGGTGAAATGAAAGGTGGTGAGGAATTGGTTTCTTGGGCATGTAAAACACAAATGTACGTGCTGTACCAAAGAAGTTGGTGGCACCAATCATTGATTATTGCTATATCCATTTATTCAAACAATTTTTTTGTTCCACTGACAAGTACAATTCAAGACCCCAATCACGGGCCCACCCTGCCTCCCCCCAAAACATATCACATTCATGTCACATGTTTTCAGTCCTACTCTGCCTGCTTTTATGCATAACACGGTTTATGGAGTACTTAAAGTCGACATGTTGTGTTCAAACTGTTTTTGTGCAGTTTTTTTTTTTTTCCATTTGTTTTTTCCATTAATACTCCCTCATTAAATTATTACTGTTTAATGGCTGGATGGCTAACTTTGAAATGATTTTCAGCCTTTGGGTCAAACTGACACTGATTACCGCCTGCTTGTCTGCCGTGTGTGTGTGTGTGTGTGTGTGTGTGTGTGTGTGTGATCATGTATTCTTAGAGCCTGCTATGTCTGGAATATATTAGTATTATGTAAATGCTAGTGATTTAGACGATGCTAATGAAAGGTTGGTCTGTGTTATCTTTCTGTCCCACTTTTCTCATATGTTTCTGAGTCTGTGCACGTGTGTGTGTGTGTGTGTGTGTGTGTGTTTGTGTGTGTGTGTGTGTTGTGTGTGTGTGTGTGTGTGTGTGTGTGTGTGTGTTTTTGAGAAAAAAATGTACTGAATCCCTTCAAACTCAGTGGGCTGTTAGGCGCTCTTGTAGTTTGGGTCCCTGCCTCATTACCACAGGGGGGTCAATATGGCATTGAAGTAATCTATTTCCTAAACCTACATCCAGTTTGGAATGTACAGGTTGGAAAACAAAGGAAATACAAAATAGTGTTAATTAATAGTTAATACAGTAAGTCATCTGCAATAAGCTTCCAGTAACAACATAGATGGAAATACAGCTCAAATGTAGCATCGTCTCCCAGCAACCCACAGAGCCTCCAAAGTAGGAAAACTCTGTCCAAAAACTTGATGGGCGCCTTTGGCTCAATCGAGGAGCCAGAGGCCACAATCCACAAAGCGAGATGAATGGAGTCAGTTCGATGACGATGTAGAACATATCCTGGAAGTGACAGCCAAAGGGGATGTGGACAGTCGGTCGAAAACAATGACCACCCTCATAGTAAAGATCATGGCTGATCAATTTGGAATTGAGGCTCCAAACCTCAATTTGCTCCAAACCACAGAGCAAGGGAAATCCAGAGCATCAGAGCATCGTTCAAACTGCTAAACAGGCAGTACAAGAAAGCGGGATAAGTTGAAAGAGCTGGGCTAGCGGACCTGCAAGCAATCCTAAGGAAGTAAGTCTTTCCACAAGACTTCCACAGAAGGAGGTGGAAAGAGAGAGTCAGGAAAAGGGCAGGTTTCCTGGCCAATCCCTTCAAGCTGACCAGGAAGCTTTTTGGTGAGGAAAAGACAGGCTGACTCACATAATCCAAGGAGGCTATTAACGAACACCTCAAGGTCCAAACAGGGAACAAACGCTGGGCCCATGCAACGCACTGACAACACCTCCAGAGCCTACAGTGGACTTCAATTTGAAAGTGCCCTTTTTAGGTGAAGTGGAGGCAATGGTAAAGAGAGCAAGAGCAATCATCACTAGGTCCAAGCGGAATGTCCTTAGAAGGAATATAAAACTAGTCAAAGCTACCGCATCGGCTTTGGACATACACACAAGGGGCCTCTATGCATGTAAATTATGAGAGGCAGAGCGGCGGGCAGCTCCCTCGTGGTACACCCAATGAGTAACTTGGCACCTCGGCTGTGCACAGGAGGTGAACTGGTACCTCTTCAATGCCAGGTCACACTCCTGACACTTTGGTCCAAACAGTCCTTGAACCGCCCAGCCTCTGGTCCCCAGCTCTAGACCCAGTGGACGGCGCTACTGCCGCCCCTAGTTGTCCTACTGTGAAACTAGACCCTGGGTTTTTACTGTCACGTACACATTCACACCTACAATCACTTTAGAAAGACAAATCCACATTAGCTGGTCTTGTATGACTTTAAAGGTTCCACACAAGTCTGTCCTCAACACTTCAATCTTGCATTAGTCTTGTTTGTAAGCTTGTTTTTCTCTATACCTAGAAGAAATACACTGTATTGACAAAAAATTAGCTTGGCTATCTAAACCATTCAAACTTTTGTTTCCAAACCCCTTCCATGGCTACATGTGTATAAAATCAAGTACAAGCAAACCTTATGAATGAGGAGTGAACGAATAATGGATCCAATGTAAAGCGTCTTTGAGTGTCCAGAAAAGTGCTACATAAATCTAATCCATTAATATTATTAATATTATTATTTCTCGCCGCCAAGCGCGAGAAAAGGCGAGAAAAGTCAAGAGAAAACGTGACAGTAATGTGCTTTTTATTTTAGTTTACTGTATTCAATAATTTTTCACTTAATTTGCGTTCCATTGCCTTTTGTACGAGTTACGGTACCGTAAACTTCTGTCCAAAAGACGACGGTAACTGGTACCTTTGGCTAACCTGATTACATCCATGTTCTTTCTTGTGTTTGCTTCTTTCTTTTACATTTCTTTGATTTGTTTCATTACTATATAATTTGATATATAAATGACATTATAAAATAACATACAGTACGCGGATACAGCGGCAGAAAATGGATGGATATTATGTTGAAGGAAGGTAGTTTTCTAGCGTCTTGGAACGGATTAAGACCATTTACATTATTTGTAATGGGAAAAATGTATTTGGAATTTGAACAAATTGGTATTCGAACAGCCTTCAGGAACGAATTGTGGTCGGAAATCGAGGTTTGCCTGTACCTAGACATGCAGACTGCTTCTACAAAACATTTGTGAAGGAATGGGTCACTCTCAGGAGCACAGTGATTTCTCGTCTCTTACACTGATGCTGTAGGTAACAACAAGGAACTGTGAAGGTAGTCCTTCATGATCTACAGTACTGACTACAGTGTTAACAAATTTAACATTATGTGATGTGCTATTTAGGGTATTTCGGTCAGTTTTGCACAATGCATCAGGTACAGTACATGCATTTCATTATGAGTCAAATTTGTTTGTATACCATAGCTCCAAGTAGTAATCATTAAATCCTTGAGGTGTTTGACCTCCTTGGAGTTTCCTTTAAACAATCACACAAAGAGAAACATTTTCTACTTTTCTCTTTTAAACAAAGAGAAAAGTAGAAAATGTCCTTGAATAATTCAAGTTATCATTCATCATTCTCACATGTATGTAGTGTGTACACTCTACATCTCTTTATCATCAGAGGTTTTCCTCAGTGCGTGCACCTAAGAATGGTGTTATTCACTTATCTGTAAGATCTGTCTTCCGTTCTGGAGGGGGGGGGGGGGGGTCATCTTGATTACATTCCACTTGTACTGCAATACTAATAGCTGCACAGCCCATCCTGCAGGATGTATGAGCTGAGGGCAACTAAAAAAAAATCAGAGAACGAAAGGAAATCTTGGTTGAGAGAAGGAAGTAAGCATCAGGGCTTACCTGTACTCTGAGTTCAATATGAAAGTGCACTTTCAGTAAGGATCCCAGCAGTGGCTCGCTAAATCCAACTTAATTGACTGTAAAACGAGATAAGACACTTGCACCAGTTTACCCACTCTTCCACTTAGTCCAATTACACCGAATAATGCTAATTTATATTGATTCACAAATGCTTTGACTTTCAAGTTTTTAAGGTTTTTTTTGTTAATATTGTGTTAATTATTGATTATTTTATCTTTATTGTCCTCTAATATTTCTCTTTGCACTGTTACAGAACACAGGGTTAGATCAGGGAGACCACAGAGTCAAACTGAACTGTCATTCTAAATCAGCTGATCAGTTAATCTCTAAACCAACCCACGTACAGTGGATCAACTGATTCCCTTCAATGCATTCACTTGACATAAAAACATGTTACCTAAGTTAGCCTGTCTTCTCTTTGTGGTTTGCAGAAAGCTGTTTGGTATGTCATCAATGGCTGCTGCCGTTGCTCATTGCCTTTCATTGTGGCTCATGGAGCTCTCAGAGCCATACCGCTTATAGGGATTTTTACTGCATTTCAATTAACTCTGTATTTTTGTCTGGTTCTTTCTGAAGTTTTTGATATCTTTGATCTATCTGTATGCGGTATTGTAATAAACAATTTGGTCAAATGCAATGGATGAAAACATGATTTCTTGCTAATCTGTTGCTCCATTAAGAGAGGATATACAGTATGTGTATGGATATGTGCTGTTTTAGTCTATACACACGTACATTTTCCGGCTTCTCTACATCGCGGATTTTTAGTAAGTGATCATGTGACACCGTCTAATAAATCTTCTATTATTATTATTATTATTACTAAAGGCAACACATTTTACTACCAAAGAATAATTTGTCTCAACAAGGACCCAAATATCTATGGCCATAATATTAGACTTATATGTCTGAGAGTACCTCTGATGTTAGTTTTGCATGTTATTTTTGGTATGAATTCAGTCTGGGTATTGTTCGTGTTTTAAGACTTCAAGCATCATTGTTACTAAAACTTATAAATTCTATTAAAAAATTAATAATTAACACATTTCAATGCATTTTATGCTCAATTCGACTTTCATATACCCTACATATTGCCACATATTGCCCTTTTTGCAAGTCAAAAGATATACAGATATTAATGTTGAAATGCTCATTTTTTTAATATTAAACAAACTTAGTCATTTTTACTAAACAGAAATGCTTACTCCGCGGTTCCCCCCCCCAGCCTCTCGCTTCTAAGTCCACTGGGATCGGCTCCAGCAACTCCTGTGAGCCACGAAAGCAGAAGAAGCAGCTATGAAGACGAATGAATGAAATGCACACTGCATTTTTTCCTATATCACCTAGAGTGAGTCTTACAAGACAAATTGTTCGCATTCATGATCAGAGTGACTTAAGAGGTGAAACCATCATATTTTGAGTGCATCATTTTGTATTTTTAATGTTTTTTTGATCAGAAATGGGTTAGGACTTCAGTGTTCTAGCTTGGTTTCCCAGGAGAAAAAGACTACAGCCAATGAAATATTGACATGTTTACAAATTCTGTCTCTCATTCCAGCTTCCTTCATGGTCTCTCTCCTTGTTCTCTTTTCCCTCCATGCCCTCGCCTGTCAGTCATCTTCCAGAATTGATGCAGATTTCTCTCTTTAACATGCATTCACAATTTACATGTCTCAAACCTCCCCTCTACAGTTCCTGCCATTGTTCCTTCACTCCCAACGAAAACTAAAAGCTCAACTTAATTTTGAGGGGAAACATTTCACACAGACCTCTTGTGTCAGCCTGTTTTTCAGCCTCTCTTTCCAGCTCATTAAAGGTGGACCTGACAGGGAGGTGATGTGTTCAGGGGTGTCCTTGCTTGGATGTGTATATTTATGTCAGTGTACTGGCTTGCATGTTTAAGTGTGTTCAGAAGTTTGTGTGGGCATACATGTCAGAATGTGAAGAAGCCTTCAGAGGACAATTATAATAAACTTATGAAAGGTGGATTAGGTTTCTGTATATTTTACCAGCAACTTTTGTCCTCAGCCCTTTAACCTTGAACAGAGCCTGAGACGCTGTTTTTGTGCTTACTTATATTTCCAGATTTCAAACACACATGGTTTAAGTCCATCATTTTCTATACAAAGTATAAAATTGTAATTGATCAGGATCACAAAGACAAAATCTGAATATTCCCAGGCTGCACTGTGAATCAAAATGTTTCCCTTATATACAATATATATACAGAGAACTTTGTAGGTATAACTTGTGTTTTATTTTACTTATCAATATGTCAGCTTTAAATATTTGGCATTTCTATTGCAAAATATATTTTTTTCAATATTGAAACTAAGTTTTTGTTAACAAATCACTTACGAATTGTCGACAATCCTTTGCATTCAGAATTCGAGGCATAAAATCATCTTAAGTACTACTGAGACTGGCATCATCACCTAATAACGAAGGAAAACATCCTTGGAAACCACTGAGAATCATGAGGTAAATTGAAAATATTGACTGGGCCAAGAATAGAAAGCAACCAGTTGTTAAAGCAAATAGTTCTTTTTTTTTTTAAATAATTGACTACCCATTCAAGTACAACATGCTGTACTCAGTATTTTTTAATTCTGGAGTTGAGAATATTGTGCTTAACAAATAAAATACTTTGGATAAATCTCAGAAAATGCTGAATACAAGCTTTTGGCTTTGTTTTACCTTCTTTAATCAAATGAAGTAGAAACCTTAAGAACCAGCTGTAATAGTGACAGTTCTGTTGATATTTTTGTCCCTATAAACCATATTGATGCTTATATAGGAAATTAATTTCAGAGTCCTGAAAAAAAACAAAAGCCTCCCTAGAACTTTTGATAAAAATGGAAGCATAGTGAAAGGGTGACAATTAAAGTATGCAACTACGGCAACTTTGAGATCATGTAGCATAACAGGTGTTTTAAATAATTAAGAGAGAATATGGGTGAGAGCATCACTGATTGAATTGGCACCTTGATTTATTAAACTGCTTCTAAATTTATAATATGTATATTTGAACAGTCACTGGCTCAAAATCACAGTGATGATAATGTATGTGTCTTTCAGTTGCAGTGCCACAAGCAAAATGGAAGTTAATATCCTACATAGATTTAAGAAAATTTAAAAAAGGGGGGAAAAGGAAGTCCATTCCATGCAGCTCAGCATTTGCTTTTCTGTATCTGCCTTATTTTTATTTGCACGTAATTTTCCTCTTAACTGGCTTATTCTGTCGCCGCTTCAATGCCCTTGATCCCTTGACCAACTGTTTGACCGTGACAAACTGATAATGCTACGTTCATTGTTTGTTCGTTATTTGTTTCGTATCCTGATTGAAATTTCTTTCTGGGCCAAGGCTAGTAACAAAGAACCAAGTTATATAAATGCATTCTTCATTCAGACTAGTCTCAATTCAATTGTCTTCAATCATTTATGAAAAACTAATGGCATTTACGCACGTAAAGGAGCTAGTAATCACAGGAGATATACATTTGTATATCGTTAAATATTTGGGTATACTTTGTACAGTTAGAATAATGCAATTAATTTCAGCTACACAGATGATTGAACGTAATATTTTCTTTTGGCACTCAGGAACAGAAACGCAGGAAATAAAAATCAAGTATGTTTATTTAGGAGTTCTAAGTAGGTAGAGTGGACATTCATGGAAGGAAAAAGGTCAGTGGTTTGATCTCCAGCTCCTATTAATCTGCACACACAGTATCCTTGCACAAGACATTGAACCCCAATTAGCTCCCCTGGAGCCATAATGCCAGCCCACAGCTCCTTGGGGACGAATGAGTCAAATACAGAAAGAATTTAACCGTCTGGAATTAATAGTATTAAACGTATCCATCTGTAATCTATCTAAAATAATGCATTCATCAAAATAAGTAGCACTATGTTTATGGGCAAATTTTAATGCGTCATATTGAGCTTGTCCAGGTTTGCCCATGTTTAGTCATGATTGTGTCACAGGTGCTGAAGAGAAACTGTTTTCTTCGTTCAGCTTCTCTCCACAGTTGGTTCCTGTTCAAGGTGGAGGTGGGCTTCCTCCGCCTTCCTTTGACCCCCTACAACCTCTGGGTACACACAGCCTGGTCACTTCCTTATTCGCAACAATGAGCCTCTTGTATTTGTTTCTGGGCTCTGCTCCCTAATCCATCTGCAGGAAGTATGTCCTCACCTCCTCCATAAACCTGGTTCGAAGGTCAGGGTCATTAGAGAATGCTTTCGAGTAATGCTGGATTTTGGAACTTAGTTTGGCGGACCCTGAGGCCCAGCCACACTCTCATGGAGACGGTGGTCTGAGCCCACAGAAGTGAATGTCTTGTATGGTTCAGCATTCTTCCACTTCTTCTCATTAGGATGTAATCCAACTGCACTATTTATGATGTTTTCTTGATGAGCTCAATCACTGGCTGGTGGAGCTCACTCTGGCTGATGATAACACGTGACCTGTCTTCCATGTCCAACAATACCAGCGTCACTGGACAATGTCTGGATGTTGTGCCCTGCAGTATCAGGTCTGAGGTCTGAAGTGTAGACGGTGAGGAGAGGCCACATTCTGTAGACCGTGACCTCAGACACAGAGTCCAAGGGCCTCTCATACTGTGGTCTGTTGGTAAGGTAGTCCAATGCTTACATTGCCAGGTGACAGTCAACTCCTGCTCCTTCTTCACTCTTACAATCTTGGTGGATTGTGTTAAAGTCATTGAAGACAGCAAAGAACATGACTGTCACAGTGGTTCCAGTGTTCTCCAGGTGAGGACGTGATCTGTGCAGTAGGTAGATGACAGTGTCAACTTACCTGATTCAACAACGGTAGGAATGCATATCAAGGATCGCAGATGTTTGAAGATTATTTTTTTGATGGTCTTCATAAGGTATGAGGTCAGGTCAACAGGTCTGTAATGGATGGGTTCCCTGGTGTGTGCCAATTTCACTGGGACCATACAGGAAGTCTTCCACCAGACTATGGCTAAGCCTATTGTTAAGAGTCTGGGTCCTGCCCGGAGTTTCTTCCTCAATGAGGGAGTTTTTCCCCGACGCTGTCCCTTATGCTTGCTCTGGGGGGCACTGTTGGGTTTTTCAGTCTGTTGAAGTGCTTTTGAAATGTCTGTTGCCATGATTAAGCTCTTTATAAATAAAACTTGATTGATTCATTAAACCACATATAGAAAGTGTGTTTGCACAAAAATGTGTTGTATACTCCTTTTAACAGCAAGTTTAGATGCATTAAGAGTGAGATGATTACAGAAATGTGTAATGACTTATGTCAACTTCATGGCTGGCATACAGTATGCACCTTTCTACAGTGGTTGATCTTTTAACACAATGGCGTGATACTTGGAAATTGTTATGATAAATACATTTGAAAACAATTATTTCTCAGACTGACCAAAAGCAGAGGTATGATGACCTCCATTCCCACACTAGGTCAGTCATTGAGAGGATAACCAATCTGCTAAAGGGATGATGGCGCTACATGGACAGGACTTGGGGTATGCTGCTGTACAGCCCAGAGAACATATGCTGCATTGTGCTGGCGTGTGGCATCCTCCATAATCGGGCATATCTCCCCACCAGAAGAACCAGCGGCTGGTCTCATGAATGTGCATAATCAGGAGGCCATTTGGGCTCAGCAACATTTTATTTCAACCATGCCAAAGAGGTCAGGATTTGCTTATTCACCAATGCAGTTATTGATTCATCGATATTTGTGAGGATGCCTATCAGTTAAGTTAGGCAATCATTTATGCAGCTTCTTGTTCTAACCTTTTCATTTTGTGACTCTAGTGGACCAAAGGTGAGGAAGCAACCAGTTAGGTGGCCAGCAGCAAAAGCAATCAGAGGTTGAGTTGTACTTTATAAGCTGACCTGCTCCGGCTGAGCTGTCACCTGCATGGACCTGGGCCAGAGGCACTCCGCCTCCACCCGGACATCACCCTCCAGCCCCACCGGAAATACGTCCACCGAGGGTCTCGCCGGAATCTCCACCACAACAGCTCAACACCATTGGAACTCTCTGGAACTCACTACCACCCCAACTGAGAAACATCGATTCACTCCCCCACTCCAAAGCACAACTGAAAACACCTCTATTTAGGACTGCTTATTCTAGCTGAAATCTATTGCTCTTTGTATTGATTTTATCTACGTATTTTATTGCTGATTCTTAAATAGACTTTGTGTAATACAGTGTCCTTGAGTGTTGAGAAAGGCGCTTTTAAATAAAATGTATTATAATTATTATCATTATTGCTTTAGTTCTTTGTTATCTTAGAAGATTTGCCTGACTTGACCCAGAATCCATGAGTTTCATGACAGTATTATCACAAATCTGAACAGTATTTACTTTGATGAAGCTCCATGTTTCTCTGATCAATTTTTGTCATTCGAAGAAGAAAGAAGAACTGTTCTCGTGCTTCATTCTCATTCTCATTCCCAGATTTTTGTCTCATAATCTGGGAATGAGACAATCCGAGCAACTGACTGCCAGATTAACAGTAAATAATGAGCGGTGGATCGTTGGCTAACGGAAACAAGAAGGTGACTCAGATTGTTGCAGGGAGTCCAGCATCAAGCCAAAGAGACCATGAAAGATCAATATAAGTCATGGGGACCAAGAGTCGGATAAGTTGCGCACACATCAGCTCTTTCGCTAATACCGACATGTAAATTTCTGTATTGTGTGATAGGAGGACAAAAAACAAAATAGAATTTAACACAGAGCAGGAACAATTGATATGTTGAGCTGGGGCTGGGATTGAAACTATATATGCAGTATAAGGAATCACAACAGAAGGGCATCCAACATAAAAACCTTGCCAAACAAATAGGAGCATTTGTATAAAACCCCTAACAGAACAAACCAAAAGGAAGGTGGTGGTGGATGCAGTATGATAAACTTAAATAAAATTAATGCTTGAATGTATTTTTTATTTGATCAGCTATTTATGACTAGACACTTATTCAATACACAACTGGTATCAAATTAAATAGAAGCCTGCAGATGAACAATATGATGTTGAGGGGATGACAACAGTAAAGGTCAACTGCTCAGAAGATCAATGCAAAAACTTTAGTTCTGGAAAATTGGTAAATAATAAAATAGCTGCTAAATGAATGAAGCCTTATTAGAAACATTGTAAAAGCTAAAAATCATTAAACTGAAGAAGCAAAATGTATTATGTGGTAGTCAGCTGGACAAGCCAGCCCACAACCACGTCTTAGTCAGAAAGTCCCTCACACACATCCACTCCCAGGGTTCAGTGTAGCTTAATACAAAGATCTGGATTCCTGCTTTGTTTTCTATATGACTAATAACACTAAGGACACTACTGTGTGCACTGTGTCATCATACGCCACACTTTCAAGTTTAATGTAAGCATGAGAAGGTTTGTGTTATAAGATGGACTACAGAGTAGTAGTCAAAAGAATTATTAATTGTGTAACACCACTTGTGAAGCAGTATTTCAAGGTGAGAACGTTATATGTGACAATGTTATTTACAATAATTTTCTGTAACTGCTTATCCCGTATAGAGACCACGACGGACTGAAACCAATATATTACATATTGCTGGTGGGAGAAAGGTTTTTGTTTTGCTTGATATTGTCTTTTCCATGACTCCATGACTCTTACGACACTCTCATTCCTAGCTTTCCTGTCTAACCCTCATCTCTCTATTCTCTTTTTCATCTATATGTCTTTCTTTCAACACATTCCCACCCTTGTAGTGTTTATGTTAAGTACTGGGTAATTACATTATCTTGCAACACCCTATGAAATATAGCTTCACTGACACCACTTTGTGTGTGTGTGTGTGTGTGTGTGTGTGTGTGTGTGTGTGTGTGTGTTTGATGATGGAGAGGCTGTCTGTGTTTTTAATAATCACAACACTGCAACACCCCACACACTAACTGCCTTAGCATCGAACTTCACACAAACCTAGAAGCACACACATACACAGAGGCATCTGCCAAGACTATGCTCAAACTTGCAGGGAATTTATGTACAAATAATTACTTTTTAATGGCCAGTAATGTGATTTCCTGCCAAAGAAATATTCAAATGCGTCTCAGGCAGTCCAGTATATTATCTGCCTGGAGCTATGGATGCGGCTTAGGGGAGACGGCAGAGGAAAGACAGATTATTTTTTGTGTGATAATAATTATTTTACCCTTGTCATCTCCAACGGAAGAGGGGAGATAATGCCTTTGTCTCTCTGTTTCCTTTCTTCACTTTGTTTTCTCATTCTTTTCCCATAAGTCTTGCTCTCTCACTTTCTCAGTCCTTGACTGTTCACTTAGGGTTGAAAAACAAACACATATCTCTGATTTTCTGGACTGGTAGTATAAATACTTGTCCATAATTATTCCCCGTCTATTGTGTAACACAAATTTGAGTTTTTATACCTACAAAATTAGGTTGGTTTTTAAAATGTCACAATTTAATTGTTGGTCCATTTGGGATTTCCTGGAACCACGGTACATTTTTCTATATCCTTTCAGAATTCAAATCAATCAATCAACCTTTATTTGTGCAGCACTTAATCACATCAGGATGTATTTAACATACATTATCGATACTGTGTATCATTTCATACTGTGAACGGGTGTTAGAACATTTGATAGTCGTCATCTTCCCCGTCTTGCCCTGTTGCTTTTGTGTTCTTATCTATTTTTACATCTATTTCTTTCTTATGTGTCTGGTATCCTTGTTTTTATGCACCTGCACCAAAGAGAGAACCCAAATTTATTGTTGGATTTAACAATGACAATTAAAGTCATTCTTGATTCTTCCTGATTTCAAAGTGCTTTAACAGACAGACCCAACGGAACCCTCCAGATCAAGCATAAGCAACAGTGACAGGGAAAAAGTCCCTCATTGAGGATGAAACTAAGGGCAGGACCCAGACTCTGGAGGGCGGTCATCCAGCTTGACTGGTTGGGTGGGAAAGGAAATATAATGGGAATTTTACACAAATTTTGTGTAAAATTTGCTCTAAAAGTGTTTGGTTACCTTTTGACAAGTAACAATTTGTCGTCTAGTCGGTTTGGTTTTTTAAAAACATTTTTTTTACTATTATATTTGTCAGCTTTAATAAAAAAATCCCTGCTTTATAAATTAAATTTAAATATTCAGTACTTGCATTTGGTAATGATTTTCTAAATTCCATATTGTTGATATATAAGATATAACACCTTTCATATTATGGGTAAAGCAGATGTGTATTCATGGTATTTCCAGGATTTATGGGCTCTGTTGGAAGCCCTTGGTGAAGATGACACTGCCAAAGAGTCAACAACAGGTGAAAGAGAGAAAAGAGTAGAAAAGTAAGAGAAAACTCCATCTTGCCTTGTCTCCTCTGGAGGAATTTCTTCTTATCAGCTAGCCAACTGATAACATGAGGGGCCCCAGAATGAACTCTGAATGTTTAACTACTTGATGTTAACTATCAGACAGGTTAACTGAAAAAACTTAATGGAAATAAAACAGAGTAATCAAGCATAAAGTTGTGTGTTGGACTTTGATTCCAAGGAAGAGTATCGGCGTGTCATTCAGAAGGTCATCAGAGACGTCTGAGACTGTTCGTAAGTCCTTGTGCTTCATTGATGTCCTGTTAATTGGTCCATACATAGCATCCACCTTAACCTTTTGCTATACATAGGCTGTTACATAAACAATATGCACTGACATGAAACATCAGTACAACTGATTATATCTGTTGCATGTATTTTTATTTTATCTACCAGACTATTATAAAGAAATGTCCCTTAAACACATGTCAGAATGGCTTTTATATAGAGGAAATATGCAACATGACTTCTGAGTGTGAAAAAACACAAAATCAAGATCAAAACCAATTACTTTCTCACATCAATGACTTGGAAAGTGTTCCTTGTACCTTATAAAGAACCAATGTTTCATAGACCTCATCACATAGCCTGGAATCAGGCTTCCTGTGATTTATTGCCATCTGTTTAAAACCCCAGGGTAAATACACAAAACAAAGCCTTAAGGAATAAAAAAAAAAAACAGTGTTGACTGTCACTCTTCCTGGTGTTTGTCAGAGCAATTGAAGTGACATGTACACCAAATATTCTGTTTGTATTTGGACAGCTTCGTGCAAATCCTTTATTACAATTGAAGTAAGCATGTTTGCATGCAGCAGAGCAGATGTTTTCAGTATTGTTCAGGATTAAGGGTTAGTATTCATGTAGACACAGCATCATCCTGTGCTTTTCTGTGTTTAGAGTTTTTTCTTTGCTTCCCTCTCTGATTTCAAGTCCTCTGAGAATGATTCATTGTTTTCACCTGCCCCCAGTTGTTTGCTCTCCCTTTGCCACTTATCTGTCGTCGACTCATTACATCCCGCGAAGCAGTGGTGTTCGTCTGTCCGTCCACCAAGTATCTTCACAACCGTCGCAGATAGAAAGATGAAAGAAAAAGAACAAATTTCAACTTTTGTACATTTTTTGCACATATCTCAGAAACAGGATAAGATAGAAAGAGGAAACAAAAGTCGTTATATTCAGGGAGGCAAGGGGATGAAAAATAGATCACAAACCTGACCTTAAAAAACTAGGTCAAGGTCAAATTTTCACTTTTATACCTTTTTAATGCCCAGAACAATATTGTAGATTGTCCTGAATCTCTCTGCTACAGTATACCTCTAGCAGTGGTCAACTTACAAATATGGAATGAAAAACCAAATACTCGATAGTATGATATAGAATTCATTGCTGCGACCATTATAAAAGTAGGTCAGGGTACAATTTTATATTCAAGGGTGTCACGGAAGGTTGTGGTCTCTGACTGCCTTGTTCAGTCTCTATAATTCCTTGTGCCAACCGCCAGCATGTTTTGTCACCTGGTTGTAACTTGTTTTGTTTTTTCTTTGTTCATTTGCTTTTTGGATTTTGCTTTGTGGATTTACTGTGTTGGATTGTTGTTATTGTGCAGTTTTTCCAAATCATTTTTAATTTATTATTATTATTATTTATTTTTAGTTAGCTTTTTTTAACTGTTACTTTGTCTTTATTTGGGTCATCTGTTTTGAACTGAACCTGACAGCGATGTTCTACACAAACTGTCCAGGTGCATCTCAAAAAATTATAATGTCAAGTAAGAGGTCAATGTGACAACTGGCATGCCAGCATCACCTCCCTTCATGTTTGCACCATGTTATAACATTTAATAGCTCAGAATAACTGACCGATGCCTGGGCCGCCCAGGTGGTTTTGAAGAAACACACAGTGACGAGAGCAAGGAAGTCAACCGAATGAGGGAGTGAGAAAGTAGGTATTCATCAAGTGGTTGATGGCCAATGACCAATCCCAGGCTGTGGAACCACCACCTTTTACCTTTATAATCTCCAGGATGTTCCACAAGCAGCTCCTCAGGCTCTGCCAAGAAAAAGCCTGCAATTCAGGAAGGAATGTGGTCCAACTGACCAGAGATCAGGGAGATGTCAATGATTTATTTAACACTCTGAAGCAAACTTGAATTGAGCATAAGTGCTTTGGTGTTTTCCTCATTAGTGAAGCAATGGCCAGCAGGAACTGGGAGGAAATCACTGAAACAACAGAGTGAAAACTTAAATACACGCAGAAGGCTTCTCTCCCCTCTTTCTGCAATAACTTCAACTGCTTGGCAAAGAATCAGTCAATAGTCTTGCTCAGTTGCCCTGATACATTGGATACCTGTAACTGAAATTTCTCTCCAAATGTATAGAAAATGTTATATGTTTTTTTGCCACCAAAGGAACTCAGTCTTATCATGGTAGTTAATTGTTACCGATTTACAGAGGTGTTGTTTTGTGTTGTACATTGTAATACATACATGGCACACAAGTCATTTGTAACGTAGTTATCCCTTGTTAGGTTAATGCGTTCCAGGAACCACTCGCAAATTCAAACTTCCGTGATATAGTGACAAACTACTTATTATTTACGGTAATTTAAACGTTTATAACCCTCCCCATGCTGATATTAAACCACCTTCTATCTGTATTACCTTTTCTCACACTCTAGACTGTTTAAAGCACTTTTGTGTCTCATGGAAATGCGCTGCGTTACGAGACTCATAGAACGCAGCGCACCTCCCGATGCTGTCGGCCAATAGAATGCGCATACGGTATCACGTGACTATTTACTAAAAATCCTCGAAGTGGAGCCGTGCCTGTTGCCGCGCAAATATGCAAGGGTTTACTGTATCATTTCAAATCTTTATTTTATGAAACAACCACAACGTTTAGTAGACCAGTTAGGTAATTGACAAAATGCAAATTTCTTGCTTTACAACAAGGTTCAGGTTATTGTACAAAACAACATGCATTCATGTCATTATTGTGCTACAGGTAAGATTCACTTTTAATTTATTTTATTGTCCTCTCCTGTTTACACAGCATCTATTTTTCTTTAGTCCTGTCTCTAGAGTTCACCTTCTGCTTTGTTGTTGTGCATCTCAACTTTCCCCTTTTTTTCAGGCAATCCATTTTGTCACCTTATGGTCTACCAGTCTGCATTTCCTCATCTCCTACCTCATAGAATATTTCCTTTTTTCTTATTATTCTCCTTTTCTCTAATGAATCATGTTGAAGCTTGCCTTCATACACTCCTGATGGAAGCCCGCTGGCTTTCACACATATTGCATACATTCATCACTGCTACAATAGATGCTGTACTCTGGAAGGAAAGACACACACATAGTCATGCATCAATTTGTTAATGCGTATGTTTGCGTGTTAAAAATGGGAAGGAATTCCATACATTTGATAGGAATTATTACCAAATGTATGGAAGCTGAGTAATACTACCATTAATAGTTTACGCTGAAGGGAACACTTTGACCAGGTTTACTTAAACTGTTTTGAAATAACCTTTCTTCAGAAGGACTATGAGGCAGCTCAGTGGATGCCTTACAAAGACGTTCACATAGTCATACAACTTATCCATGTGGATGGAGGTTCTCATGTCTGCGGTCAGGCTGACACCGTCAACGTTCTGCAGTGCTGGCTTGGCCAGCTCCTCTCCACCATGGCTTTGACTACCCGCCTAGATGGAAGGGGGTATGTGGGGTCCATTTTAGCCACCAGAGCACAGAGGCCAGGATCAGACACCAGTGAATGGCCAGGAGTTTCACTATTCTTCCAAGAGAGCTCCATTCAGCTCTTGCTTCCAGGTCCCTGAAATATGAACATTAGCAGAACAATACATTAGTTTAGTTTTAGAAGGAACTCAGTAAGCTGCAAGGGTAAATGTTAAGGTGTAGATATTTAAATTTAGAATACAGACACACACTGTTATGTTTGTCATTTGAAGTTAGTTTCATTTTATACACCCAAATTTAGACTCATTGCTCTTAAACAGTTACAGATACAAAATATCCTTAATATTGCCTGCGACAGCAAATATTATAGCGACTCACCTGACATCGTCACAGCAGCACCAGCACAGATCCCAGACTTGGGATCTCTTTCTGGTTGGTTCCATTGCAAAGCAATTACAAAGCAAGACGTCAGCAATCCGTACACTAATCTGATCAATCCAGAAGGTATCGACACGATCGGCCACGCACTGCGCAGTTTCATCCTTTTTAACACATCTGGGATGTGTTTTGAATCCCCGCCCATTGATCCGAACCACTAAACTGCCTCACCTGGTGAATGAAGCACTAAACCGTTTCACCTGGTGAATGAAGCACTAAACTGTTTCACCTGGTGAATGAAGCACTAAACCGTTTCACCTGGTGAATGAAGCACTAAACCGTTTCACCTGGTGAATGAAGCACTAAACCGTTTCACCTGGTGAATGAAGCACTAAACCGTTTCACCTGGTGAATGAAGCACTAAACCGTTTCACCTGGCGAATGAAGCACTAAACCGTTTCACCTGGTGAATGAAGCACTAAACCGTTTCACCTGGTGAATGAAGCACTAAACTGTTTCATCTGGTGAATGAAGCACTAAACTGTTTCACCTGGTGAATGAAGCACTAAACCGTTGCACCTGGCGAATGAAGCACAAAACCGTTTCACCTGGTGAATGAAGCACTAAACCGTTTCACCTGGTGAATGAAGCACTAAACCGTTTCACCTGGCGAATGAAGCACTAAACCGTTTCACCTGGTGAATGAAGCACTAAACCGTTTCACCTGGTGAATGAAGCACCAGAGGCCTGGGAGTCTGAGGGTTCTGCGCAGTATCTTATCTGTTCCTAGGACTGCGCTCTTCTGGACTGAGGCTTCAGATGTTGTTCCATGAATCTGCTGGAGCCACTCCTCCAGTTTGGGGGTCACTGCCCCGAGTGCTCCTACTACCACGGGGACCACATTAACCTTGACCTTCCACATCTGTTCCAACTGTTCTTTCAACCCTTGATACTTCTCAATCTTGATAATTCTCAATCAATCAATCAATCAATATATATATATATATATATATATATATATATATATATATATATATATATATATATACACACACACATGTCAGGTTAATTCCACATTTTCAGTTTTCTATTAAAAAAATAAGAAGAAATTTTGTAAAAGAATAGTGAAGTTCAAGGTGATAATCCAAGACATATTTCTGTTTGATTTTGGCCAAACATGTCAGCAATTTGTCTCCATGTCTTCATTAAGGAAGGGGAAAACTATACTAGCTCTATGGAATACCCCTCAGGGCTGCCCAAAGCAGTCTGTCATAAAGTTCCATTCGGCCTACAAGGTGGTTCTGCAAATTAAAAAAAAAAAAGTGGTCCAGAAATATTCGAGGTTTGTAATTTTTTATTTATTATTTTGTATAATGTAAGCATGGTTGGCAGAATTGAGATTTCTGCTGAATGTCAGTTAAGTAGAGGAAAAATGAGGCCCTATGATTCTGTTTTTTTTTTTTTACATTTCCATTCTTGTTTTATTTTGAGTTTTCTGACATGGGCCTTGTTTGTGCTGACTGTATTCTGTTTTATTTTTAAAGTTTATTTCCCTATGCCCCATTTCTTTATGTTTCCATCTGTCTATGTACATTTTGTTGTAGTTACATATTATCTCACTTGTACATCTGTGGGATTTATCTCTATTCATTCCAGGGATTACTTGTGTTTGCTTCCTAGTTTTTCCTCCCTTTGATGTGTTGTACAGTTTTTGCTTGTCACATAATACACATAATACACACAGAAGACACCAAAAACAAATCAAACACTACAGACAATTCACTCTACCCATACCTATCTAGGCCTGTTTATTTATGCCTTTTTAGCCATATGCCTATTTATGCCTTTCTATTTGTATATTTTTTATTGGTTATTTATTACTCTTTCTATTTGGTATTGGTACTACTTTCTATGTGCTGGTGCTTTCTGTGTGCTTTTTCTGTGTTTTTGTGTACTCACTGTGTTGTGTGTAGTGCGATGGAGATGTTAATTTCCCTGACAGAAACTCGTTCTACTCTACAGTACTGTTTTCCTCCATGGATGTATAGTATGTACTTTGTTGCTTTAATTTGACTTATTGATGGACTACATATGTCAGTTTCACTTCTTTTTGTCTCAGATGTGCATCATATATTGTTGAAAATGAAATTACTAGACTATAACCAACCTGTCTGCATTCAGGTCTTATATTGGTGTTATATTTAACAATACTGTACATTATTTATGTCACGGGGTGTGAACAGGACCCAAGCGCAGCACAAAGAGACAAGACAGGAGTTAAGTTCAACAGTGTTTATTTTCAGGCCGGGCGGAGTGGGGATCAAACCTGGGTCTCCCAGGTGGCAGGCAGGCAGGCAGGTAACCGCTAGGCCCGCGGAGCACGCTGGAGACACAATGGATCCCTCCAGAGAAAGGGAGCAGGCAAGAGACGAGGTCAAGGGACGGAAGGCTAGTCGATTTACCGGGGCTGGAACAGGAGGCAGAGTCGTTGGACAGGTGAGGGTCAGGTTTACCGGCACAGAGAGACGAGGCAGAATCCGTGGACGAAGGGCGGGTAGGTTGGCTGGGAAACAGACGAGAGGCAGAGTCCAGGGACAAAACAGGTCGGGCAGACAATCCGGAGTAGAACACTGGAGAGTAGGACATGGGTCGATTACAATCTGGCAGAGACTGAGTGTGAGACGTGGGTTTAAATACCGGACCATTGCAGATGGGCTGTAGGTGACCAGCGGGAGGTGTGGTCAGGCTGGGAGGTGGGGCAGTGGAAACTGTGGAGCAGACTGCAGGAACGGAGTGATCATGACAATTTATTTGGTTATTGCTTTATGATAGATAGATAGATAGATAGATAGATAGATAGATAGATAGATAGATAGATAGATAGATAGATAGATAGATAGATAGATAGATAGATAGATGATTGATTGATTGATTGATTGATTGATTGATTATTAATCCCGGAGGAAATTGCACATATCCACTGCTCAGACATTACATAATGAATAAATACTGGCTAAACACCAGGAGACAAAGAAACACTGACATCACAGGACATACCACAAGACATACACTACACTAACAGACACATGCAGCACTAACAGGACATATACTAAACTATAACTAAAATATAAACAGTATAAAATTAAATAAAATAAAATAACAAAATAAAAATAAAAAGTACAAGTGAAAGTTAGCAGGAAGCCCACATGGTGGGTAAGGTACACTCTTCTTACATTGTAAGGCGTCACTATCTAATATCACAACATCACACACCTTGGCCCCACTACACTGCAGCACAGGCTGACATCCCATCTCCTCCCCTCCATTCAACCTCGTGCTGACCTCGCCACCTCCCCCCCACTCTTCATGAGAGAGCCATTGTATACCCTGATGGCACAGGACACGAAGGAGGACCTCAGCCTCTCTGTGGAGGCACAGTGTGACAGCAGTCTGCCGCTGAAGGTGCTTCTCTGCTGGGAGAAGGTGGTGTACAGGGGGTGGCTGGTGTTATCCATGATAGCCCTGACTTTAGACATGGTCCTGCTCTCCAGAAATGTCTCCACAGAGTCCAGGCTCAGCCCGACCACTGAGCCCACTCTGCGGATGAGTCTGTTAAGACGTTCCATATCTCTTTTCCTAGCCCCGCCACCCCAACACACAATGGCATATGACAGCACACTGGAGACTACGGACTGATAGAACATGAGAAGGAGCTTGGGGCAGATGTTGAAGGAGGCCAGCCTCCTCAGGAAGTACATCCTGCTCTGCCCCTTCTTGTACACACAGTCCGAGTTGAGTGACCAGTCCAGTCTGCTGTCTAGCTGTAGTCCCAGGTACTTATAGTTTCCTACCACCTCCACCTCACTGCCCTCGATGATCACTGGTTGTGGAGAGGGGGTTGCCTGCCGGAAATCCAGCACCATCTCCTTCGTCTTGAAGACGTTGAGCTGGAGCTGGTTCTGCTGGCACCACTCCACGAAGTCAGCCACCAATGCCCTGTACTCCCCCTCATCACCCTCCCGGATACACGCCACAATCGCAATGTCATCGGAGTACTTCTGTATGTGGCATGTATCCGAGTTGTGCTTGAAGTCAGATGTGTAGAGGGTGAAGAGAATGGGGGAGAGCACGATCCCCTGGGGCGCCCCTGTGCTGCTGGTCTTCATAGAAGACAAACGGTCCCCCATACGGATGTACTGGAGTCTGTCTGTTAGGTAGTCCATGATCCAGCTCACGAGGTAGGGGTCCATAGCCATGGAGGTCAGTTTATCCTGCAGGAGCCGGGGCTGGATGGTGTTGAAGGCGCTCGAAAAGTCATAGAAGAGCACCTTGACAGTACAGTCCCCGGCGTCCAGGTAGGAGAACACACGGTGGAGGAGGTACAAGACAGCGTCATCAACCCCAACCTTGGACTGATAGGCGAACTGGAGAGGGTCCATTTCACTCTGCACCTGTGGACCACCTGTGGACAAGGATCAGTCGCTCTAGGGTCTTCATTACATGGGAGGTAAGAGCGACTGGTCGGTCACTCTTACCGACCGGTCGGTCGCTCATACTTGTTCTCTTCCACCAAAAGAAGTTTGGAGACTGCTGCTCTGGACCTACCAAATGGCATTCAATGTTTGATTGATATAAAAATATTGATTATGGTTTAAAATTGATTTTCAATTGATTTCCAGGCAATCTATATTAATTTAATCTGAATGTCAACAATCATCTTAAAGCATAGCAGAGAAACAATCAACTGACTGTTTCCAAAAGGCTTCCCATAAATTGTGTCTTTTTATAACGGTTGTGAATTAAATAACATCTCTTCTGGGGTGTGAAGCACTGTGGAAGATGAAGTGTGCTACATCTATAAGGACATCAGCATGCTTATTTGTCATTGTATTCTGACAACAAAATTCCAAAATATAATCAACATGTATACAAATAGGACAGACACAAAATGCACAGCAAATTAAAACACAGTTTCGCTAACCATATACAAGATAAGTAAATGATCTGCCCACAGTCAACAAAATACAAACAAAAAACAGTGTCAAGATACTGTGTCCATATTCACTAACATCTTGCAATCCAAATCCATTCAAATATTAGAATCATTAAAATGTTAATTGCATTGTTGAAATTCATATTGCCTATGAGAACACAAGCACCCATGAGCACCATATATCTAAAAAAGCAGGAAAATACAATAAATGACATTGACACAGGCAGTTGGATTCTCTGTTTTTGAAGTGAGAGGATTGGTGCTTCAGCAGTCACTGTGATGATGAAGATGAAGATGAAGACGAATTCTACCAAACAATAATTAAAAAAAAACAGTTATATCCAACACGTGTGTGTGTGTGGGTGACATGTTCTGTGTAGCACTACAGATGGACTACAAATGTCAATTTAATTGTGCTGTCCTGTGGACAAATTACCTTGAATCTTTGAGATCAGGGAATTATTAGATGCGAGTCAAGAACTTGTGTAACACTGACGTACGTAAGTGTGTGTATGAAAGATAAAGAACTTATTGACACAGCCCGTTGAGACACAATGTAATTTAAACCATATATCATTGGCCATCTTACAGCAATGACATCGCTGAAGGACAGGTCAATACTAATAAGGTCAGAATGAGGGAACAAAATGTGATTACATTCTCCAGTTCATAAACAATACGTTATTATTATTCTATTAAAATCTAGCGTCTGTACAGAGTAAGAATATCAGAGAGAGAGAGAGAGAGAGAGAGAGAGAGAGAGAGAGAGAGAGAGAGAGAGAGAGAGAGAGGTGGGGGTGAGTGTAAAGAAACCCGAAAACACAAGTGACAGGGTGTGAGAGATGGCATTGAGAACTGTAATGACCATACTTTCTAAGTCGATCTTCGTAATTAAAAACATTGGATCACTGTTGTCCCCACCAGGTTGTAATAAACTCCCTCTCGTGCCTCAAGGCTAAGAGGTATTTGATCAATGGTCTGCAATCATGTCTTAAACATAACACCAATTAAACTGGTTACCACTGTATGTAATTCACTACTGTTTATTTGGTCTTTGGAGCCACACTGGATTTGTAAACTTGAATTGTTTAACCAAAGCATCAACGAGACATCAACAAACTGTTTACTGGGACGTCTGGCAAATTCAAAATGACTTCACTCATGCTATTTCAGAAGTGATTGGGGAAGAGATCAAAACAGAAATTAAAAAAATACTTTTTTATTGCTGTAATGATGGCTGAGACAACAGACGTGGGTAACGCCACACAGCTCGTTCTTGTCTTGCGCTACATAACGGAATCAGGTGTCAAGGAGAGTTTAGTCAAATATAAGGATGAATCTAGTGGCCGGCGAGCAGACAATATTGCTGCTCTTTCCTTTCTTGAGGAATATGAATGTTGTCTGGACAAAGTTGTGGTGCAGTGTTATGATGGTGCAGTAGTGAGTTATTCTGTGACGTAGTTGTGTGACCTCTATAAAGGTGTGGCTGCGGGTTGTTCTTTTATTGTACCAGTGACAATAAAGGGAGCAGGGCGGATGCCTCTCCAAAAGTACCGGTTTTTGTCCCATTTGAAAGAAGTTATAAATGCCTCAGTACTGAAATGCTACATTCAATCTGTCAATCAATCAATTAATCAAGTTTAATCATGACAACAGACATGTCAAAGCGCTTTAACAGACAGAAAAACCCAACAGAACCCTCCAGAGCAAGCATAAGCGACAGCGGCGGGGAAAAACTCCCTCGTTGAGGAAGAAACTCTGGGCAGGACCCAGACTCTTTTGGGCAGCCATCCGCCTTGACTGGTTGGGTGGAAAAGAAATGCAGTAAAGATAAGGACAGGGTAAGAAAAAGAGAGAGAGTGTCAGATAGGCCAGATAGAGTCAATGTCTTCATGGTTATAGTTAGACGATTTGATGCAGGTGTTGAATTGGGGATGGGAAAATCAGGCTGTGTTCACCGACTCCTGGGTTGTTGCCTTCAATACATGTTCCCCATCATGCTCCCACCACTGCTACCGATGTGACAGTGGTGGGAGCAAATGAAGGCCGGTCTGTGAAAGTATTAGGCTCGACTTCCTGCTCACCTGACTTCAGTTTTGGCTGATGACAAAATAAGACTTTATGACATTTGAACCCCTTTGGACCATTGTAATGGAAAATTGGTTCACTACTTGAAGCTTCATTCATTGAGCACATGATTGACCTCAGCTGACACACACTGCTGGCACACACATGGCTTGCTGCACAGCTTTGCAAAGGTGACACTGACACATCTTGGATGTGTTTGAGTTTAAGTGTTTTGAAAATGCTGATAATTGCTTAGATAAAGTTGAAAGCTAAATCCATTTTACATGTCTTTTACACGTCAACAGTCAATGATGCAAATTTTTATGATGCAAACTAAACAAGAGTCACAAATCTAGCAGGTGGAAGTAAAAGATAAAACTATTGTAGCTGTACTTAGATACTAAGAGTTGTCAGTGTGTGACTCCAGGTACTATTGCAAACCCAAATATGGCATTTGGTTTGGTTTGTCAACATATAAATAGGGCAGCTTTTCCGTTTACTATGGTTATGGTTGATGGTGGGTGTTGATGGACACAAACATTGCTGCTATTGGTAGCATTACTAGTATCAGAGTAGCAAATAAACATTATACTATTGAAGCAAGTATATGTTGTTGATATACCCCCGCCAACAAAAAAAAAAGGGTGTGCCAGTTTAACCTGATCCTCCTGTGGATCAACATTCAGGTGTGCAATCTGCTCAATGAAGTGCATTAGATTAAAGGCAATAAAACACTCACAAACACACATTAATAGAGTTCAGCACAATCTAGAGGCACAATCTAATGTACACACCATAATCAGACACACATGCATTGCATATTGACACACACACGTTCTGTAGCAGCAGCATCTGTGGCATCTGTTGCCCACTGAGCCACTGCTGGAGCTGGAGTCAATTATAAACACATTAGACTCTGTTTCCCATAACACACAATGACATAAATACCTGAATGTGATTGCTCAAACATAAAGAAAGGCTCACCCATTAAAGACGCACACACACACACACACCATTACATCACACTTTATTGGAAATGAAAGTGATATTGATGGAAGTAGAAAGAAAGAGACAAAAAGAAAGAAGGAAAAAGACAAAGAAAACGAAAGAATGAGGAAACAAAAAATGTACATATAAAACCAAGAAGCTGTTTTACTTTAAGAGTGCCGATCTTCAGAAGTAATCCAATCTTACCAATACACAGGAGGCAAGTGTACTTTTCACATTTGATAAGAATGAAAATTGACTTTGAAGCTGAGAAAATCGTAAACAAAATATCTTTCAGCCTTGTCATCTTATAAAACTCAATTTGTAGAAGAACCCAATTGTCGGGCATGTATCCAATTCCCAAAAGACCCGTAAAGGCTAAAAGTACCTACACCATCAAAAATATAACAGCTTTGCATTAAGCACAGTTGACAGACTGAATGAAAAAAACATCTTCTTTCTGTGGGACTTCTTCCAGCAGTATGCTTGACAAGCCTTGGTACTCAGAGGTGGACAGTGCCATTAAGTTAAATGAATGCATGCCTGTGTTTGCTATGTATGGGATGTTACTGTATTCCTATTTATGGGTGTCCAAGAGAATATTTTCACCAGAAGTGGTGCAGAACGCTCACACGTGTGTGTCTGACAGCTGACAAACTAGCTTGACTCCTACTGAGACTGACTGACAGGAGGACTTAGGCAGAATTGAAAACACAAACTCACACACACACACACAGACACACACACAGGTGCAGATTGCTGAGATACAGAGACACACTGATACAGTTATTGAACTTTTACAGAAGGCTGTTGTCAAACTGACAAAAATTTAAACATACAGACAAGACAAACAGAATCAGTCTTTCACTTAGTTCATTTAAATCTCTAGTAGACAGTCCAAAACAGTGTCTTGAGTTGTGCTGACACTCAATTCACATAGAAATCAACATGAGTCAAAGCTTTTATGGTGCACAAGTCACGTAGGTTACATTGAAAATTGGTTGTTGACATATATAATTTTTCAGTACAACGGGGCGGATCTCAGAAATGTGAATATCGTAAAAACAGTTCAGGTTTTTTTTTTAATGTCAACACAAATGACTGTAGGAAAAGGTTCTGAGAGCCCTGCTATCAAAGCCATCTATACTGGCAGCCAGAGTCTGGTTTAAGGGCCAAATTTCCTAGCCGTAAAGCAAAATGGAGAGTACAGTAGAGCTGTAAATTTAGAGCTTTGTCTCGCGTGAGATGGTCTGACGCCACCAGAGTGGCTTCCAAAGAGACTGCAGAACTGATCCTGCCAGAGCTCTTCTGCGGAGAATCTCTGGTTTAAGGTCCCCATTGTCCGTCACTATGGACCCCAGGTACATAAAGCTCTCGACAGGCTCCACAGTGTCATCACCCAGCTGCATGAACTTCTTTTGGTCCACCTCACTTGGAGGCCAAGCTTCTCTGCCTCTTCTCTGTATATGCCCAAGGCGTCTCTCAGCTGGCTGCAGGATGTGCTGAGCGGGACGGTGTCGTCAGCGTACTCCAGGTCGGTCAGGTGGAGTCATTCCAGAAGACTGACAAGGTGAAGCCACAGGAGACCATTGCTGAAATGCAGCATCAAAGCACATTCAGAAGTTGTTTGGAAGTTGTCAAGATATTCACTTGGATCATGCATTGATTTTATACATATAACCATAGTTTAAGGTCCGTCCATTGTTACGATGGGCCGGCGGTGGCTCACTGGTAGAGCGCGCGGTAGAGCGGGTCGTCCAATGTTTCAAGATCGGCGGTTTGATACCCGCCCAATAAACACCCGGAGGTTAGCTGACAGTAGGAGGTGTCAGCTGACCTCTGGAGCACTGCCAAGGTGCCATTGAGCAAGGCGCTGTCCCCCTTACAAGTTGCTCATTTGAGCGCACCACAATGGAGCTTACAGGCCCCTAGTGTGTGTGTGTTGGTGTGTTCAGGGCCTGTACACACATATATATGCATGATTTCAACTAATTAGAGTGTGCCACTAATTTCCCCGCGGGGATTAAAATCAGTATTTATTTATTTTTTTAAATTATAGGGCGGCATAGTGGGTAGCGCTATTGGCTCACAGCAAGAAGGTTTTGGGTTTGATTCCTTTCTGTGTGGATGTTTTCCTCATGTCTGAATGGGTTTTCTCCACATTCTCTAACTCCCTCCCACCTCCACAAAAAGCAACTTAGGTGAAGAGATCACACAAAATTGTCCATAGTTGTAAGTGTGCTTAGTTATTTGTCTTACATCGACATTTTATTAAACGTACTCATTTTACCTTGAGCTGGGCATATTTTTAACACTGTTACTGTAGAATTTAAGGCATGCTTTTGTTTCACCCTTATTATACTATGATTATGCCCCCGTGTTCAGATCAAATTATGTTTTTAAACCATTGTTAACTAATAAAGTCTATCACATGGATTGCTGTGCGCATGATTAGGCAATTGATCTAAGACAAGTGGTTCAAATGGCTTCTTTTATTGGTCTAGTCAGATGGCAGGCGCCGTGATGGAAACATGTCTCTTCAAAGGAGTGGCATAAGTGTCACAAACTGTATATAGTTATGTTAGAAGCCTATGGCAACCTGTTTGGAGTTCAAAATCAAATTGATGAGCATGTTTTTGGTTCTTATGTGCAATAAAATACAATTTATTCCATTTTTGAATTTGACTGTCTATTTTGCCCCAATATGTCAATATAGTAAGTTATAGGGAAATGATTACTATCTCTTCATATAACTGAAGTTGTGCTGAAGATAAACATACCAAGCATGGGTATGTTAAATCATTTTTAATGTGGTACATACAGACAAATGTTAAAGGTCAGGGGTCTAAGAGTTAAATAGAATTGACAATAAAATGTAGACACTTTGAGAAGCTACAGCATATATGGTTACAGAAAAAGAATGCACCTGTTGAAGTCACCTCTAAAACTGACAATAACTAAATAATAATAATAACAATAACAATAACAACAACGATAACATCAAAAACAGTCTCTAAGTACAAGCATTAAAAAGTAACTGAAATGTTGTGTCCAGAGAAATACAGAATATGAGACCAAAGCCGACATTCAGATGTGCAAGGAGAAATATGTTTCATCATAGGTTTTCAAGGTTGTGCTTATTTGGGTCAGAGTCTGTTTCAAACTGTGCTGCTTTGTTTATTGCAGAATTCACACCCAACAGTTGCCATGGAAACAACGTGTTGGCAACTTCATTTGAGTGGGTGGGGTGACAGGTGTTGTGCTAGCATTTTAAGTCACAGGTACTCTAACTGGCAGCTTTGAAATAAGTTGATGAAACGGAATGGAACAAGTGTTATATATCAATCACTATGACATTTTATTTATCACAAAATGTTATAATACAGTATATGTATATGTATATACATATATACACATACAGTATATACACATATATATAATTATATATACATATATATAATTTTACATATATATATAATACATATATACTGTATATATATATATATATATATTAAAGTCACAGAGTACTGTGACTTTAAATGTTAGCACTTCCAAAAACATAGGTGTCAGGTTATATATACAGTATATTTATACTAGCGGGAACCCGTGTAAATTCCACGATAAAACAATAATATCCGACTTCATACCAAACACATGAAAATGAATGTATTGGTATTATAAACCAACACACCCAACGTAGTCAAAAATCAACGTGGTGATGTAACGACTTTGTGTTGGCCAATCATGGATCGCGCTGGGCGGGCATTGTGAAACCATAGATGAATGCTAGCAGGCTAACTGGAGAAAGAACGCTAACTAATGGTGAGATTGGAAAAGGAGCTAACGCTAAAGGAAAAAGCACCTGCCTAAAGAGCAAGTGTTAGAGAAATGTTAGAGAAGTGATAGTTCTGTCAGTGACTACATGAACACAACTGTATGGAGTTACTGAAAGAGCATTTTTGTGAGATGTCCCAGGGGCATTGTGGGTACTACATGGATCATCCCATTCCAAATGGAAACCACAGCTGGACAGACTGTTGGTGCTAGCAGCTAGTTTCACTCACAAATGGTTGTTTTCTGTGTCGTTCTGCTGTTTGGACTCTCTGCTCACAAACATGAACATTGTTGGAACAGTTATGACTCTAGAATGATGTTCACTGGGAAGTCCATGTGTAGTTAGTGATGGGCAGATAAAGCCCCATGAAGCTTTGAAGCTTTTCATCCCAATCGATTCACTGTGGTTTGAAGCTTCATGAGGCTTCATTTGCTCTAGTACGACACCTACTGGAGGGTAAAATATCAGCTGGCATGAGTTTGAAGTGTGTGGCATTTTGTAGAAAGCCTGTGAATAAAACTGTCAGAAAAATAAGGAAGTATGCAAAACGTATATTTTAGTGATGGCAGTACACTGTGTGTGTGTGTGTATAAAAAATAAATAAGTAAAATAAATCCATTAACAATTCCCGTAGTGAAGTTTTGCACACGTATACAGTATACACACACACACACACACACACACACATTGGTAGTATGGAAAATTATCATTTTGAAACGATGAAAATGAAAATCCAGTAAACCTGTACAGTGAGGGGAGGGTGGTCGGGGTTGGGGTTTGGACAATGATTGTTCTTTTGTAACATTGAGGTAGAGCCAATGATTATTCTCGGGTCATATCATTGGTTTTTACTTAAAAACAACATTTTTGTCCACTGTGGCAGGTCTTAGGTGATTTCCTTTTCTTTTTGACAATATTTCCCCTGCTGACCCACAACTGTGAGGAACGTGAATGAATTTCAATGAATGAATAAATATATCAACTTCATATATATACAGTATATGACAGAGAGAGAGATAGTGACGAGGATAGTATAAAGGAACATCTCTACCTAGCATGGATTACAAGTACAGAAATCTCAATGCGACATACAAACATGGCTGACAACAGAAAAAGTGAGCGGTGGTAATAGATGGGTTAATACCAGCTGGGACCACAGTCAGGAGGAAGGAACACTCAAAGAAGAGTACTGAGGGTTGAAAGAAAAACTGCAACATCTGCAGAGGGTCAAAACTGACATGATCTTGGTCATAGTCACCCCCAAATTGGAAATTTGGTTCCAGCAGATGCCAGGAACATAATCTGAAGCCTCAGTTAAGAGGTGTGTGTGTGTGTGTGTGTGTGTGTGTGTGTGTGTGTGTGTGTGTGTGTGTGTGTGTGTGTGTGTGTGTGTGTGTGTGTGTGTGCGTGCGCGTGTGTGTTGTGTGAATATTGTATGTTTGTGTTTAAGGGACAGCATGATTGTGATAAGTAATATGACTGTGTCATAGAAGAAGCCACTGTAACCTTTATACAACTTTTTACAGTGTCACTTCCTATAAGAACACAGCTCCATCACATGAAGAGGGAGGGGAGGGAGAAGGAAGGAGAGAATCAAGGAGGAAGGTTAAGAGAAGAGGAAGAACGGGGTGTTGTGAGAGGATAGGAGGCAATAAACAAATCTTGTAATAAATGGAAATGAGAGATAATTCAAGTGAGCATAGAGAGATTGATCCAGAAGGAAGTAAGGAAATGTACTTTTGAAAAATCAACTAAAGGTTTGACAAAATGGTGACACAAGACTTGAGAATGAAAGAGAAAAGGATGTACCAAAGAAAGGAAGAGCAAAGACCGATGTTTCACACTGTCGAAGGAAGAAATGGCCTTATACTTACTGTACACTTTTAAGTCACAAAGTCTTGTACCCAGATAAATTGCATGAAGCAATGGAAAGTTTTGAAAGAAAAGGGAGGGCGTGGACAGATAAAATGGGATGTCATGGATTTAGTAGTCGACCGAAAGGCAAGTATGGAAAGACAAAGGATGGAAAGACAAAAAGTGTGTACAGCCTTCGCTGGTATCTATCACCAGACAATAATACTTGAGTCTCTGCATTTCAGTAGAAAGGTTCTCCCAATTCTTGTTTGATTTAATTTTTTTTAAAATTCTTGTCTCAATAGTCTGCATGCAACACAAGAGTACTACAGATACAGTATTTGCTTTGAGGATGTTGATAGAGAAGTACAGAGAAGGCCAGACGGAGCTGCATTGTGTTTTTGTAGATCTGGAGAAAGCTTATGACAGGGTGCCCAGAGAGAAACTGTGGTATTGTATAAGGAAGTCTGGAGTGGCAGAGAAGTATGTTAGAGCGGTGCAGGACATGTATGAGGACTGTAAGACAGTGGTGAGGTGTGCTGTAGGTGTGACAGAGGAGTTCAAGGTGGAGGTGGGACTGCATCAGGGATCAGCTCTGAGCCCCTTCTTGTTCGCTATGGTGATGGACAGGCTGACAGACGAGGTTAGACAGGAATCTCCATGGACTATGATGTTTGCAGATGACATTGTAATCTGCAGTGAGAGTAGGGAAGAGGTGGAGGAGAAGCTAGAGAGGTGGAGGTTTGTCCTGGAAAGGAGAGGGATGAAGGTTAGCCGCAGTAAGACAGAGTACATGTGTGTGAATGAGAGGGACCACAGTGGAAGAGTGAGGTTACAGGGAGAAGAGATCAAGAAGGTGGAGGATTTTAAGTACTTAGGGTCAACAGTCCAGAGCAATGGAGAGTGTGGAAAAGAGGTGAAGAAACGTGTGCAGGCAGGATGGAACGGGTGGAGAAAAGTGTCAGGTGTGATGTGTGATAGAAGAGTTTCAGCTAAAATGAAAGGAAAGGTGTACAAAACTGTGGTGAGACCAGCGATGTTGTTTGGTCTAGAGACAGTGTCACTGAGGAAAAGACAGGAGACAGAGCTGGAGGTAGCAGAGATGAAGATGCTGAGGTTTTCTTTGGGAGTGACCAGGAAGGATAGGATCAGGAATGAGTACATCAGAGGGACAGCACATGTTAGAGGTTTTGGAGATAAAGTCAGAGAGGCCAGACTGAGATGGTTTGGACATGTCCAGAGGAGAGATAGTGAATATATTGGTAGAAGGATGCTGAGTTTTGAACTACCAGGCAGGAGGCCTAGAGGAAGACCAAAGAGGAGGTTTATGGATGTAGTGAAAGAGGACATGAAGGTAGTTGGTGTGAGAGAAGAGGATGCAGAAGACAGGGTTAGATGGAGGCAATTGATTCGCTGTGGCGACCCCTGAAGGGAAAAGCTGAAAGGAAAAGAAGAAGACGACGAACCTGTAGCCCAGGTGCGGTTACTGGGTCCTGTATGGTTGGGAGTGATCCTTTTAAGAGTGTCAGTGTGAGGCAAAGCCACTTTTTTACTGACTCTTATTGCTGAAGCAAGCTGAAGTGAAGTGGTTCGCACACAAATTTGCAGACAAAGTAGCCAGGCCATTGTCATTAAAAATACAATGCAACCAGGTCTCCCCCCTGTTCTTCTTTGGCTGGGGCGGAATAGAAGCACTTACCTTGATTTGCGCATCAACCAGCTGAGAAACTTGCATGTCTAGCTCTGAGCAACGACATTGTGACACACTGTTGACACACTGCTACCCCACCTCTGAGATGAAAACATGCCTTATCTGAGGACAGGGGCGTGTTCTTGCACAAATGAGGTGGGGCTATGCAAATAACTCCTGTCATCATGTCGTGACAGAAGCTGATTCTGATCAGCATGTTTGAGCAACTTCTCACAAAGTTTGTTGGCTGAAAAGTCAATACAGGATCAATTTTGATCCATTTATAGGAGTTGGTAGAATTAAAGAGGACCACTACATATGTGTGTGTGTGTGTGTGTGTGTGTGTGTGTGTGTGTGTGTGTGTGTGTGTGTGTAGAGACCAGAAAAATATGTTTTTCACAATATGACTCCTTTAACACTTCTATGTGACATACAAACACATTTCATAACTTTGACACACATATAAGTGATCCCCTCTGCAACCAGAGACTACTATGAATGACAAAATATCTCAGCATGTGTTGTGTGTCAGTGTGTGTGTGTGTGTGTGTGTATTTGTGTCTGACAGAGAGAGCAAGAGAGAATCTTGCTGAAGGGAATAATAGAGAGTGAGGCTCATTAAAACTGATTATTAATGCAGTAACAGTGAAGACCTGCATTCAGGCATAGCCGCAACATCCCAAATGTGTTTGTATGTGTACGTGTGGATCTGTTGTTCCTATAAACAGATAGCTACTGAAGTATTAAATTGGCAAGAACCTACAGAGTCAAATCATAAACCGAACATTTATCCTGTTACTAGATTGTTGTTGTGCAGTCATACTTCATAGTCTTAGTAATTCATGAGTGAGCAATGCATGTTGTCCAACAAATGCCATCAAAGTGCACTTGAGCAAGGCACTTCAGTCAAGCAAGCCAATTACATAAATGCTAAATATGGAAAAATGAATCAGACAGATCCAGCAGGAAAATACGGACATGCAATTGTTTCTGCTTCCAAACTCAATTGAGATATAATATTACATTAGTGCAATACCAGAATGCAAAATTAACATATCTCCCCAGATGAACCTTAATATGATCGCCCATTCCTCTCCTCAGGGTCCACTTTTCCTCGAAATTACATTCAAAGAAGTTCAAACCAGAGTGAGTGAAGTGGTTTTCATACAATCACACACCGGCAAGCGAACATGACACAAATCACTGAACTTACACCAACTGTCATTGAAGAAGATAATCTTTATGATGTAGAATTAACACCTGCTGGAGGTAACAGGACTAGATGGATTGACACATAGCTTTATATGTCTATGAATATCCACAGCTACAGACAACACATGACCAAATAAAGAAAAATAATTTTTTATTTTTATTTTTTTTATACACTGTTATAATCCCCGAAGGGAAATTAAGAATGCACACACACGCACACGCAGTTTTTTGTTAGTCTCAATCACACGCATGCATATTAGTGTGTACAGACCCCTGTAATACACACAACCACACACAAGGGGGCCTGTATGCATGCAAGGGAGGTAGAGTGGCAGGCAGCTCCTTCTTGGTGCGCCTCAAATGAGCAATTTGTGAAGGGGACGGCACCTTGCTCAAGGGTGCCTCGGCAGTGCTCCGGAGGTGAGCTGACACCTCCCACTGTCAGCCGGGTATTTTTTGGGCGACAGCGGGAATCGAACCGCCGATCTTGAATCATAGGGACGACCCGCTCTACCGCCCGCTTTACCTCTGAGCCACTGCCGCTCCATGATCACACTTTTTTACTGTTTTTCATTAATAATTCATTCATTCATATACTTATCTGCGTTTCCCATTTTTGCAGGTCACAGTAAGTTGCTGGAGCCTATCCCAGCGGATTTATGGACGAGGGACGGGAGACACTCCGGACACGAAGCTAATGCTATATGGAAGGGCCAAGGGCGCATCTGACTACAGATCAGACGTTTCTACGTTCGACTCCTAGTTGGCTCGGAAGCTTTTTCCTGGGATCGAGCTGACTGTTTGTTCCAGCCCCCTATCCTCGGCAAATCTTGGTGCCCCCAACCAAATGTCCCTTAGGGTCCAAAGAGTTTACTTTGAGAAAGGGGATTAATTTTAAAGTAGTTTAATTTTAACATTTATTGTATTGCTGCAGCTTATACCAGGCATGGTACACCCTGGATGTGTTGTCATGCATTCATACAAGCTTTCATACCTAGTATGTCAATTTTGGAGTGACCAAATCGCTGATTACATACTTTGAAGGTGGGAAAAATTACTGTTTAACAGTGTTTCATCATCAATACAAAGAAAGGCGCAAAAGTTGAAAGCAAGAAAAATGGAAAACAACTGCATGTGCACATGCAAGCACGACCGTCCACTCACACTTACTGTAGTCTAGAAGTTTTTAAACTTCTTTACTACTTATTTCCCACTCTCATTTTTTTAAGCATATAACTATTAGTTTTTCTGTGGTAATCATGGTGCTACTTTCCTAGTCAGCAGAATGTGACTTGTGATTCCATTGGGCAGACACTAGATGGCTGATCAAACTGTCAAAATAATTGTAAAATTGTACTTACAAGTACCTGGGGCTGCAGCTGGACAGCAGACTGGACTGGTCGCACAACCTGGACTGTGTATACAAGAAAGGTCAGAGTAGGATGTACTTCCTGAGGAGGCTGGCCTCCTTCGACATCAGCTCTGATCTGCTCAGGCTGTTTCACCAGTCCATTGTGTCCAGAGTGCTGTCCTACGCCATTGTGCATTGGGGTGGTGGTGGTGCCAGGAAACGGGACACCGAGTGCCTAGACAGGCTCATCCGGAGAGCTGGTTCTGTGATCGGTCAGGAACTGGACTCTGTACAGACTGTCCTAGAGAGGAGGACTATGTCCAAGTCTAGATGGATCCTGGGTAACACCACCCACCCCCTGCACACCACCTTCACCCAGCAGAGGAGCTCCTTCAGTGGCAGACTGCTGTCACAAAGCTCCTCCACTGAGAGACTCAGGACCTCCTTTGTGCCTCGTGCCATCAGGGGGCACAACCACTCTCTCAGAAGGAGGGGGGCCGAAGCCGCAGGGTCATCAAGGTTGACTGACAAGGGGTAGACGAGGGGGGCCTGGGACGCACTGGGGATGCACTGTGGGATACTTTGTGGGAGTCCTTAGTGTCAGGTTGCAGCTCGGTTCATCCACGTGTTCTGATCCTACGTCTCCTTCTACATCTTCTACATCTAATGCTCTTTCAGGTTCCTATGCTTCCTTTTTTATGTTAGGTTCTTCTGTTTTGCTGTTGTTGTAATTATGTCATTATGTTAATTATGTAATTTAAGCAACGTCTTTTTGTCTGTGTCAGTCACTGTTATGTGTATTTATTTGTATCTTATGTGAGCAGATGTCACCCTGAATTTCCCTTGGGATTATTAAAGTATCTATCTGTCTGTCTGTCTGTCTGTCTGTCTACCTAATGTGCATGCGTTATACTATATACATCTTGCTTTCTTTTTCTGACAACTAATGCATTTGATGAACATATGCTTCCTGCACTGTGCATGTTCCTCTCATTTATTGACAGCTCAACCTATCAGCACCATATCGTTATTCATTATTGTGCTTTATAAATAAAAAGTGGAAGTGGATTCATCACTAAATCATGTTCCATCTTGTGTACATAAGTCCATCCCACTTTTATATTTTACTCTTCATTATCTCAGCTCACTACCTTCTACTTTCTTCAAGCTATTCCAATTGACCTTTTGTTCTTGTTTGAATCCTCAGCAATGCCTGGTAACTTCGACAGATCCTTATAGAGCACAAAGGATTGATAGGAAGCTTATAATATTTTTTTTTCTAGGTTATTGGTGCATGTAAAATAATCCATTGAAGTAATCACAAAATAAGTTATACGTATAGCTTCCAAGTAAATGTGGGGAAAGATTGTATCTCCAGTCTCAAAAATGCATACAAAGAAATAGCAGAAAATCAATTTCTGTTGAGTATAATGACTTACTGGGGCGGTAGTGGCTCAGCAGTAGAACGGGTGGTAGAGCGGGTCGTCCTATGATCCAAGATTGGCGGTTCAATTCCCGCTCCTGCCTAGTCACCCAGAGTGTGATCTGACAGTGGGAGGTGTCAGCTTTCCTCCCGAGCACTGCCAAGGCGCCCTTGAGCAAGGTGCGTCCCCTTTATAATTTGCATATTAAGGGCGCACCACGAAGGAGCTGCCCACCACTCTCCTGCTCCCCACTGCATGCTCACAAGCCCCCTGTGTGTGTGTGTGTGTGTGTGTGTGTGTGTGTGTGTGTGTGTGTGTGTGTGTTACAGGGCCTGTACATACTATATATATTCATGTGTGTGATTACTAACCATGTGCTAGAGTGAACTTCTAATTTAGGGAGTGGTGTAAGGTGAGCTGACTCATAACATCTGTCAATCATCGTGAGAATAACCATGTTACCCTTTGAGGCTGGAAGTCCAGTGGCAAAGTCCAATGATATGAGCAACCATGGACGACGGGGTAGAGGTAGCTGTTGGAGAAGGCCACAGGGTGGAAGGTGTAAAGTCTTTTGTTGAGCACAGGTGGGGCCAGCAGCAATGAACTTGCTCCACCTTTCCCTTGGATAGCTACCCAAACCGCTGTCATAGCAAGGCCAAAGTGAGTCTCACCCTTGGGTGACAAGCCAAGCGAGAACAATGACCCCCACTGCAGGACCTGGGGACGGAGATTGGCAGGGACAAATCAACGATTACTTGGGCATGCACTAGGAGGAGAAAGCTCCTCCAGGTAGCGCTTTACCTTATCCTCCACCTCCCAGGTTACTGAGCCAATCACACACGTAGAAGGGAGGATACCTTGCAGTGGTGATGGGCAATCGTCTGACTGGAATCAGCGGGAGAGGGCATCAGGCTTTGTGTTCTTGGAACCTGGTTGGTATGAAAGACAGAATTGAAAGCGGTTGAAGAAAAGTGCCCACCTGGCTTGTCTGGAGATCAATCGCTTAGCAGAAAGAATACAGGTCCTTCTCAAAAAATTAGCATATTGTGATAAAGTTAATTATTTTCCATAATGTAATGATAAAAAATTAAAGTTTCATATATTTTCGATTCATTGCACACCAATATTTCAGGTCTTTTATTGTTTTAATACTGATGATTTTGGCATACAGTTCATGAAAACCTAAAATTCTTATCTCAAAAAATTAGCATATCATGAAAAGGTAACTTACACGAGCTCATCTGAATCAACAAATTAACTCTAAACACCTGCAAAAGATTCTGGAGGCTTTTAAAAACTCCCAGCCTGGTTCATTACTAAAAACTGCAATCATGGGTAAGACTGCTGACCTGACTGCTGTCCAGAAGGTCATCATTGACAACCTCAAGCAAGAGGGTAAGACACAAAAAGAAATTTCTGAGCAAATAGGCTGTTCCCACAGTTCTGTATCAAGGCACCTCAGTGGAAAGTCTGTGGGACGGAAAGGGTGTGGCAGAACACGCTGCACAACCAGAAGAGGTGACCGGACCCTGAGAAAGATTGTGGAGAAGGGCCGATTCCAGACCTTGGGGGACCTGCGGAGGCAGTGGACTGAGTCTAGAGTAGAAACATCCACATCAACCGTGCACAGGCATGTGCATGGGCTACAGGTGCCGCATTCCCCAGGTCAAGCCACTTTTGAACCAGAAACAGTGGCAGAAGTGCCTGACCTGGGCTACAGAGAAGCAGCACTGGACTGTTGCTCAGTGGTCCAAAGTACTTTTTTTGGATGAAAGCAAATTTTGCATGTCATTCAGAAATCAAGGTGCCAGAGTCTGGAGGAAGACTGGGGAGAAGGAAATGCCAAAATGCCTGAAGTACAGTGTCAAGTACCCACAGTGATGGTCTGGGGGGGCCATGTCAGCTGCTGGTGTTGGTCAAGTGTGTTTTATCAAGGGCAGGGTCAATGCAGCTATCAGGAGATTTTGGAGCACTTTATGCTTCCATCTGCTGAAAAGCTTTGTGGAGATTAAGATTTCATTTTTCAGCACAACGTGGCACCTGCTCACGTGCCAAAACCACTGGTAAATGGTTTACTGACCGTGGTATTACTGTGCTCACCTCGCCTGCCAACTCTCCTGACCTGAACCCCATAGAGAATCTGTGGGATATTGTGAAGAGGAAGTTGAGAGACACCAAACCCAACACTGTGGATGAGCTTAAAGCCACTATTTAAGCATCCTGGGCCTCCATAACACCTCAGCAGTGCCACAGGCTGATTGCCTCCATGCCACGCCACACTGAAGCAGTCATTCTTGCAAAAGGATTCCCGACCAAGTATTGAGTGCATAACTGAACATAATTATTTGAAGGTTGACTTTTTTGTTTTAAAAACACTTTTTTTTTTATTGGTCGGATGAAATATGCTAATTTTTTGAGCTAGGGATTTTTGGTTTTTCTTTACTTTTTGGCAGAAATCATCAATATTAAAACAATAAAAGGCTTGAACTACTTCAGTTGTGTGTAATGAATCTAAAATATATGAAAGTTGAATGTTTATCAGTACATTACAGAAATTAATGAATTTTATCACAATATGCAAATTTTTTGAGAAGGACCTGTACACTCTAAGCTCTTGTGGTCAGTCCAGCCTGTAAAAGGTTGCTCTGGCCCCTCCAACCAGTGTCTCCACTCCTCAAGAGCGACCCTCACCACCAGTAGTTCCCGTTTCCCAATAACATAGTTGTCACATCCCGATGTCATAGTTCTTTTCTGTGGGTGACAGTTTGCTAAAGAAGAGGGCCCAGAGGCGGATCTTCTGGTTTTCAGCTGACCACTGCGATAGCACTGCCCCCACTCATGAGTCCGAGGCATCCACCTCTACAATTAATTGGTTTTGGGAAGGTGAGAATAGGAGCAGAGACAAACCTGAACCTTAACTCACCACATAGCTTGATGGTCCCAGGCAGCAAAGGGGGCCCTTTGCTGCCTGGGACCATTTGAAGGGCACCGTCTGGGAAGTGAGGGCCATTAGCAGGGCTGCTTCAGTGTTGTAATTATGTATGACTCTTTGGTAGACGTTTGCATAATCCAAGAACCACTGTAGCTTGTTGCAAGTAGAGGGAATGGACCAGGATCGGAGCGGGACCAGAGAGAGGCAGTGCAGAAGCTTGATGATTCCTGGGAACACAAGGAAAATTAGTTAGTAGAATGAAACACAAGGACAAACACACTGAAAGTGAAAGAACTGGGATTTGGCCTGATGTGGGTTATCGCTGAGTAAAATGTGACGATCTGACAGAGAATGACAGGAGAGCCGGGATATGGAAGCTGTGAGGTGATTAGATGATGTGCTCCAGGCGTGCCTGGGACCCGCCCCTATGAGAGAGATAACCAAGGGAGGGAAGGAAAAACACAGGCTCCATAGGGTGAATATGACATATCTTTCATTTGGTGCTTTTAAGCAAGGAAAATCATTCCTGTTAGATTAACATATTTTATAACCTATTACATGGTGACATGTAAAAGCTAGCATATACCATGTTAAAGCTAGCATATACCTTAGCACTGCAATTACAGCCTTTGAAAACTTTGTCTTCCTGCAGACTTGTGATTTTTTTTATTATTATTTAACATTGATGATACTGCATCAATGCAGTATCATTTACAAATGAAACAGTATACGCTTCATTTGTAAATGAAGCTTATTTCTGAGCTTCATTTACAAACTTCACACCAGCATTAAAATGTGATAATTTATAGAGCATTTGTTTCCTGAATATATCGAAATATGCTGAAATGGTTTAATGGAGGTTATACAGTACAGTTTATGTAGACATTGGATTGTTTTTTTGGTTAAAAAGATTACTAAAAACGTGTGAATGGATTTATTCATTGATGTAGAATGAATATCATTTTGAAAGTAGCTGTTGGACATACAAAAAAGAAAGTAATTTCCCTATGAGGATTATTAAAGGATTGACTTCCATCTATCCATCCATCCAATCTCTTCCGCTTATCCGGGGTGGGGTCGCGGGGGCAGCAGCTTGAGCAGGGAAGCCCAGACTTCCCTCTCCCTAGCCACTTCGTCCAGCTCCTCCGGGAGAATCCCAAGACGTTCCCAGGCCAGCCAGGAGACATAGTCTCTCCAGCGTGTCCTGGGTCGTCCCCGGGGCCTCCTCCCAGTAGGACGTGCCCGGAACACCTCACCAGGGAGGCGTCCAGGAGGCATCCTGACCAGATGCCCGAGCCACCTCATCTGGCTCCTCTCGATGCGGAGGAGCCGCTGCTCGACTCTGAGTCTCTCCCGGATGACCGAACTTCTCACCCTATCTCTAAGGGTGAGCCCGGACACCCTGCGGAGGAAACTCATTTCGGCCGCTTGTATCCTGGATCTCGTTCTTTCGGTCACGACCCACGGCTCGTGACCATAGGTGAGGGCAGGAACGTAGATCGACCGGTAAATCGAGAGCTTTGCCTTTCGGCTCAGCTCCTTCTTCACCACGACGGACCGACACAGAGTCCGCATCACTGCAGACGCTGCACCGATCCGCCTGTCGATCTCCCGTTCCATCGTACCCTCACTCGTGAACGAGACCCCGAGATACTTGAACTCCTCTACTTGGGGCAGGATCTCATCCCCAACCCGGAGAGGGCACCCCACCCTTTTCCGACTGAGGACCATGGTCTCAGATTTGGAGGTGCTAATTCTCATCCCAACCGCTTCACACTCGGCTGCGAGGCCACCAAACCGGACACCCTCAACGCCTTGGCTGCGCCTAGAAATTCTGTCCATAAAAGTTATGAACAGAATCGGTGACAAAGGGCAGCCTAGGCGGAGTCCAACCCTCACTGGAAACGAATCCGACTTACTGCCGGCAATGCGGACCAAACTCTGACATCGGTCGTACAGGGACCGAACAGCCCTTATCAAGGGGTTCGGTACCCCATACTCCCAAAGCCCCCCCACAGAACCCCCCGAGAAACATGGTCGAACGCCTTCTCCAAGTCCGCAAAACACATATAGACTGGTTGGGCGAACTCCCATGCCCCCTCAGGGACCCTGCGGAGGGTGTAGAGCTGGTCCACTGTTCCACGGCCAGGACGAAAACCACACTGCTCCTCCTGAATCTGAGATTCGACTTCCCGACGGACCCTCCTCTCCAGAACCCCTGAATAGACCTTACCAGGGAGGCTGAGGAGTGTGATCCCCCTGTAGTTGGAACACACCCTCCGGTCCCCCTTCTTGAAAAGGGATTTTAAGGATTGACTTATTTTACTTATTTTAATTGCATAATAACATCCATGTAAGAGCCACCACATTTTAGAAGAGTCATTTAAGATGAGTAATATTTAAATGATATTGAGACTATTTCAGGAGTGTTTAAAGTTATCAGACTAGACACCAAGGAATAAGTAGTCAATCCTTCCCCACAAGTGCATTTCACTGTGGACAGATAAATATCCTGACAATCTCAGAGGCGAATCCTACTTGCAGAATACATGCCTAATTTGTTCACATAGAACATATACAAGTGCAAAACATACAGATCAATGAAGTTAATTATTTTAAATCTCACAAGGTTCAGGACGTTATGTGATCTCCTCTGAAAATAACACCAACTTCCAAAAAAAATATAAAGTCCCGTACTTGAATGTTGTGTATGGAAATATTCATGAATATAATGAATTTAAAAAAGGAATGAAATAAACTGATAATGAATTCAAATAAACTATAATGTTTGAATTATGCTTAAAAAAATTTGGAACTTTTACGGGTTGTTTGCGTCTGGACCCCAAGGAGCAGAGACTGACTCAAGTGAAAAAAATTCAGTTTTATTGCTCAGGCTGAAAACACGAGTGAGCAAAAGACAAAAAGCAAAAGCAGCAGCACAAAAATGACAAATCCACAAACGAGGAAAAGAACAGGCAGCTGAGAGACAACTAAGTACACTAACATCACTGAAACAGGACAGAATTATCTGGCACCCTCTGAGGAGAGGACCCGGCGTTTTGAGCAGAGGCTGATGAGCAGAGTGACAACTGGTGTGCCTCGTCAGCCTAGTTGTCAGAGTGGAAAAATCTTCAAATTTTTAAATGTCACTAAATTTGAACAGCTGTTTCTCTTGAATAACAATCAGTACAACACAAACAATAATGACACTAATGTGATTCTCAATGCTCGACAAACGCTTTTCATGGTTGAGTCCTGAGAATAAAGCTATCCTGTAACGAGTGCTCCAAGGCACAATGTTATAATAGGGAATGTAAATGTCTACCTTTTTTTTTTCATTACAGCATTTACATTTGTTTTGGAAACTGCTGCAGAGGTAACCCTGAAATTATGTGTTTATCAAAGATTTACAATTGTTACAGTTTATTTCCATTATGTCCAGTCCACTCCATAACTTTCTTTTTGTTACTGTCACTACAAAAATACCCCACCTAAGAAGGTATGATGGAAAAGGAAGCAGAGGTCTTGTGGCGATGTCAGGATAAACCACATTAACTTTAATCCAGAACGTAAAGAGGTTTGAGGTTGTTTCAGGCATACTTATGAGTCAACATCATTTGGGAACTCAACCAGTGGATACTTTTTTTTAGAAAGATTTGAGTTGATTCATCTGGCCTGTTCACAAGTGGGTTTCCATCCTGGTCCAGGGATCCAGTCCTTTTTCATCAATTCTTCTTGATGGAATCCAAAGTAAAAAAAAACCATCTCTTTGCTAATAGTGAAGTATTAAACAAATAAGAATGATGCTTTCAGCATGGACAAATTTGTTGAATTTATGGCCCTCAATAACTGCTTCTCTCCTTCATCTTCATGTTTTTTTTCTTTGAGAAAAATTCCAAGGGCCTGTCGTTTGATGCAGGGTACCCGGTCTCTATGTGGACGAGTAGTGTTGAGGATATCATGGCTTCATTAGCTTACAGGAATCTTCTGTATATTTCTTTTTTTAAATGTAGTTTGTTTTTTCTTTTTGCTGGTAGCCTTCTGCTGTCTCATTATTGACCCCTCTCCCTTTTCAAAGATGCTCTCCTGTGACATTTTCTTGTGGGCCATTTTACTCAGGGTTAGCTTGCTGACTTACTGATGCATGGGGGGGAAAAAATCTGCGATTTAGAAACTACATATAATTCTAAACGTCATTTTTTTTCTTCAAACCCAGGTAGCAAATAGTTCAGGTCCTCTGTCATAGGGGATGCAGTCATTAGCTGTGTAATAGTTATTCCCATTATTATTGTCTTAATTTGTGGTTCTGTATTGAAATGCAACAAAATGCACAAATGTTGCTACAGCATCAAAAGGTTTTTGTGAAGAGAGTTGTGGGCACTATGAAGTTGAAAGGACTAAAACAGGAATGCCACACATACATCCCCTTCCTCCAACCCAACTGTGTCCCCCCCCCCCCCCCGTCTCATCTGTCCATCTCCTCTCCTCTTTCTCTTTTTCCCCTTTCCATCCCCATCTCTGCTCAAAAGGTTAGTAAATGTCAGATGGGAGTTGTCATCATCTTCAATGGCGTCATCTTTCTTTATGAAACTCTTTGTCTCGTGTGTTTTTGTGAGTGTGTGTGTGTGTGTGTGTGTGTGTGTGTGTGCATGGGCGTGAGGATGCATATGTGTGTATTCCGGAAAAAGAAACGGAGCGAAATAGAGAGAGCAAGAAAGAGAGAGAGAGACAGAGGGAAAGAGAGGAAGAGAGAGAGAGAGAGAGGCAATAAAACAAGTGTAGAATGGGATATTGAAAATGGAAAATTACAGCTTTGAATGGTGGACACACACACACACACACACACACACACACACACACACACACACACACACACACACACACAGAGTCATGTAGGAAAACTTGAAATAGAGATGAGGATGCAAAGTACACAGTTTACTGCACACTTCCCTCTGTGTCTGTCTTTTTTATTTTCTCTTCAATCTCTTCCTCCGTGTTCATTATTAAGACACCACAAAACTTAGCATTAGTGTAGCTCCCCGTGATTTATGCCATTTGCATACACACACATTTTATCTGTCTCCGTCTCAACACTGCATCTTCATCACATCCTGATTTACCTCTCTATATATTTTATGACTAATGGAAGGAGCAGGGCTTCATGGTGATGACAAATCCCCACACTTAGACAGTTTTACAGCCCCTAAAGAGCCTTTTGACAAACAACTGGGCTCTAAGCCTAATATACTAATGCTGCATGTTATTTTAATGCGGTATGTGTGCATGAATAAATATTTAGGAGATATTCAGAATTACTTATCTATGCCAATTATGAAAGCACTTTAGCATCAAAAACAAATCTTACTATAGACACATATATACAAGCACACAAACTATGTGGTTTACTTACTGATGATATGTCTGCTAATGCACATTTGAAATAACTAAAATATACTGCATTCTTGCATGTATGCATAGGGACTCATATATTCATTTATATATACTTCTTGACATATTAGTTTTATACATGGGTACCCTATTCTGTACCGTCAAAATAGTCAAGGTAACTACCTCCTAAACACAAGACAAGACATTTCATGGATAGAGACCCCCTCTTTCAACCTGACTGAATTGTTTAGTTCAAGTAGAACAATTCTGAAAATGCCATAATAAAGACAATTTGAGGAATGAAAAACAGTTATGATATAAAGTGCTTAAAAAATTGAAAGTAACTTAAGACATTGAAGGTTTATCTCTTTTAGCATAAAATGAGTATGAGGCATGAGAACCGTCAGACGTCAACCCCCACCGTCCCTGTCATCCCATTACTAAGGCCACATACTTTATTTATACTGTGGAAGCAGTGGACCAATTGCTTTGAATGCCATATTGTCAGTGAGGTTAAATCTTTGAAGTATATTGTGGGCAAGGCCCGACTCTATCCATAGGTAGTGTTAGGAGATACTAATATATGAATTACTGTGAATTAATTGATATGGTAGTTCAGATGGAGTAACCTCAGTAATGCACAGGTAATACCTGACATACTGAAGGAACATTAGCACAGGAAGTAGTGTACTATAATCACCATGATATCTGAGCTAATCTGCCAAAGAAGCTATGTTTTCAGCGATGTGTGTTTGTCTGATATCATCTCCACAATAAATCTACTTCACAGAATTTTATGAAACCTGTTATAGAGACGCTGGGGGAATGTGGCACGGAAGAACTTTCAAAATGATTTCTTCAACATTGCAACCCAGGTGTTCGGTGTGAAACTGACAAATGTGTTAACCAGAAAGTGAGTGTGACACTCGTTCTTGAGACAAAGTCCTTAAACTGTTAATTGTATTGTTTTATTAATCTACTCAGCCTCTACCTGAAGATCTGCCAGAAGCAAAAAATTAAATAAAGGAAATATTCTTATTTCTATGTTTGTGTGGCGTTTATTGAAGAGCAGTGGTTCCCACACTTTTAATGTTAACATGCTCTCTGACCCATTTTTCGAACTACCCACAAGTCCAGGTCCATCTCTTTGTCTCTCTCACTATATTTATATATGTATATTACAGTATATACTAGTGGGAACCCGTGGAAATTCCACGATAAAACAATAATATCAGACATCGTTTGTTTTCTTTTTTTTCTTTCACGTCACAAGAAAACACACCTCTGTGTCCGACGAAGCCGTGACGGCTCCGTGTGTGTGGGATTAACAAACGCAAAGACAAAGGCGTCTTCAGCGTTACGGTCCGGCCATCCGGGTCGACGCCAGCTTTGTGAGTTGGGTCCTGGTGAATAAAGCCTCGTGGTTCCCCACACGACAACGTGAGGTTCGTCACAATCAAAGAATATAAACCGCTACGTTTGACGAAGACAAAACGGCTCCGTAAGTGAAAGACATGGACAAATGTGAAGACCGGACCTAACTCTGCTAGCGGCCCCAACTTCTGGCTAGACGCCGGGAGCGTCTTGGTCTTGGACCTCAGGCAGTCGGGGCCCTGTGGTCCTCACCAGGAACCTTATTATGTCTGCTGGAGAGTAGATGGACTGGGAGTCCTGGGACTGAGAGAAGTCAGTCCCAGCTGATGCATCGATTCAAGTTGATTCCTTTTTTGGGGAGTTTTTTCACATTTCATTGTCATACGTGTCTTCATCATTGATGATTTCATCATACACAGACTTGTTTGCATTGCTGTATTCCTTATTAATATCAGAACCAATATCAGCCGTCTCTGACTGATCAGTATTAGTCTGTCCCAGGGCAATCTCTGTTCTGTCCCCCACAGCTGGAACCTGGGGGGGGGGGCGCTGGAGACACGGACCACCCGGAACCAGTCCAGAATCAGCACCACTTAAGGATCATGAAAACCTGTCTCCTGTGTCAAACGATATACATTATGTTGGGAGATTTACACCCTAAGGATATTATCGTAATAGATGAGACTAGCTGGCCATACATTGACAGTTGTTAGCGAACACCTCAGTCTTTATTAATGGAGGTGCGTTGGAAATTATCACCTCTTTGGCTGGGCTGACGGGGAGGAGAAGAGGAGTAAGGTGTCCTGTATTACCACTCCTTTCTCCACCACCTCGACAACATTAGCCTTAGCACGGCATCACTCCATTCATGAGGGTGGCAGACTTCACACCCCAGGTGAAAACTGCGTCAATTCAACTTGTTCTAATAAACTTGATCCAATCTAGTTGTATGTTTAACTTTATTAATTCCATTTTCAGGCCCTATTTGGGGAATACAGGTAGATCTTGACTTGGGAGGAAATAAAATAAATAAATAATGACAAATCCAGTTATCTATGTTGTCTTCTTCATGACTGATTCTGTATAATTGTGAAGCTGCCGTGTGTAAAGGATTCCCAATGCTGCTTTTAATACTTCCTGTAAGTTTCTGTTTGTTTACGTATTCAAAATTTTGCAGTGATAGAAACCTGAGCATCATTCTTGTTATACTGAACATGTGTGAGTCCAACTAGTTCAACATGGTAACACTGTTTTCCTGCAGCAAATCCCAGGATTTTTGAGACACAACAGTGGCTTTAAACAGTCAGAGTGTTTTAAAGGTAATACAGATAGAAGGTGGTTTAATATCAGTATGGGGAGGGTTCAGAAACGTTTAGATTACCGTAAATAATAAGATAAATAATTCATCGCTCTATCGTGGAATTCGTTAATCACGTGTGATTTTATTCCTGGAATGCATTAACCACGTGGAACAAGAGTGCGCACTACCTTCATATTATTGAATTAACTGTTGTTGTAACAGAGGAGACCTGTACCGACTAGAATTACCAGGATAAAACCATGGAAGTTTGTACTAACTTTTTGTATCATTTGGAACACAGAAGCAAGCATGTTGACAACTGGTCAACTCACAATTTTGTAGATGCTGAACAAAAATAGCACAGCATAACAGCTGTGTGTCTGGCACATGCAATAAATGCAAATCTAATTTCCACTGGTCCACTGCTTGATCCTCTCCTAATTCCTGAGGGAAATATCAGGTTTATTGCTGCTGAATAATCCACCACATGTGTTAGCTAAATGCTAACTTTGTTTGTCATTAAGTGATGGTATGGTATCACAGTATACCAGCGATGTTGTTTGGTCTAGAGACAGTGTCACTGAGGAAAAGAGAGGAGACAGAGCTGGAGGTAGCAGAGATGAAGATGCTGAGGTTCTCTCTGGGAGTGACCAGGAAGGATAGGATCAGGAATGAGTACATCAGAGGGACAGCACATGTTAGAGGTTTTGGAGATAAAGTCAGAGAGGCCAGACTGAGATGGTTTGGACATGTCCAGAGGAGAGATAGTGAATATATTGGTAGAAGGATGCTGAGTTTTGAACTGCCAGGCAGGAGGCCTAGAGGAAGACCAGAGAGGAGGTTTATGGATGTGTTTTCTGACAGGGACACATGAGCATCCCTGGGACGCAAGCTTTAAATGCACTTCCATTCAACAAAAAATATCACAAGTTTTCCATTTTTCCACTTAGATTTCGAACCCAGAAATCACCATTATGTTTCGTTTCTCGTCACAAGACTCACCTGTGTGATTCTGCCTTATTTTGACCCTGTTTATCTGTGCTCTCCATTTCCTTCCAAGAATTTTTAAGTACATAACTCCACATGTGTTCATTCATTATTTTGATGCCTTCAGTGAGAAGGAAGAAGAATATACCAACTCCGCACAGAAAGGATTCAAACACAGAAATTTCTGGCTGTGAGACAACAGCAATACCCATTGTGCCACCGTGCGGCAGTGCACAGCACCAAATTCAATTAAATATTATTTATCAAAATATAAAGTCCACATGTATTTCAATAATTGGATGTAATTTACATTTATGCTATTTCCAATACATTACAAAACCTTTAATTGTTGAGATTAAATTACTTGGACTGAAAAAAAAACATTTTATTTATTTATTATTTTTTTTTATGTGACATTTGCTCTTATGGGAAGTTTTCAGAAAATTCTTTGTTCAAATTTATTCTTCCCTCAATTTCTTGTTATGTGTTACTTTTTTATTCCGATTTTTTATTTTCAGAGTTAACTCAAGCTTTAAACATGATCCACACAGACAAGGACAAAACTATTTTCTACAGTGCAAATCTTGAAACTTGAAATGAAGCATTTTATTACTTTGATTTCTTCATATATTAACAACAGAGTCGTGTGAATTATTTGATCCATGGTCCAATCTGGCTATCAGAGTCTATCAAAGTGTGGGAAATGACCATGTCCAAGGGCCAACAGTCCCAGACAACAATATAGAAAACAATCAGATGCACATAATTATGCTGTTATTTAATATTTTCATTTATATGCGACACACAATGAAGTTACCAAATTTAAGGATTCAGGTAAAAACACAAACGTATGTAATATTCCAGCAGAAACTGTGGTCTGGATCTCAGTACGGGTGGCAGGTCTGGTTGGAGGGCAGTGGTCGACATGCATACAGTGTTTTTTGCCAAGTGTGTACAAGTACTAACAGTATTAATATTAACAAAGAAACACTCAATGCAAGTCAGGCAGGCAGTTATTTCAATGGAAAAAATATTTTAATTCATCCCTTTTCTGGAAGCAGCAGCTTCATTGTCAACTTTACAGTTGAAGAGTCACAACAAATTTAATTCGGACAGCTGCAAACACCCGCAGAGCTCTCTGGAGTGACGACCCCCCCAGGCAGGAGTACCGGTGCCATGCAGCATGGGCTGTGATTGGTCCATCATTCAGTCTCCTTCTCCTCGAAGGCTTATGACAGTTGACATGTTGCGTGACGTAGGAGTGCAAATAATAGGTGATATCATTAAAACTACAGAGGGGGAATTTAATTTGAGGCTGCCAGTCTGTTCACGGGGCGACTCTTCCTCTGAGTTCTGCTTAAGTCCAGCACTTTGTGTTCTACTTACTCTAAATAAGCCGTGAGCTGCTTGTGTTAAACAAAAGTGACCCTAGAATTCCACTGTGGTTGATGTTATGTGGCTGAAACAAACTGTCAGGCTTTGATATGTGCATTTCTCTCTTCATTTTTGTTACTGAGGCTTCTTTATATTGCTTGGTGTAGACACAGACAAATATCTTTATTCACATGTAACGGGCTCTGCTACAGTATTACTGCATGGTGGTCGTCACGCAGAATTTGCAATTCATTCAGGACAAGATTATCACATCAAGGTCATCGTTGTAAATGAGAACTAGTTCTCAATTGACCTGCCTGGTTTAAATTAAGGTTAAATAAATAAATAAATAATAAATCAACATATAAAACATGGTTATCAACGAACAGCTCCACTAAAGTTGTGTAAATTAAAACATGAAACATGTGTGATCCAATGATTCCCAGTAGCAGTGGCAGTACATCGAGAAAAAGAGGAGTGATGAGGATATGTCACGAGCAGGTTTTAAATTGTTGAGTGCTTTTTGTTTCATTTCTCAAAATTCTGGCTTGTTTTATTCAATCACTGCCCATCATGTAGATCAGAACAGGTAATGATACATGCCAGTGTTTTCTTTGGTCTATCTGTGTTTTCTAGCACGAGACAGAGAGTTTCAATACTTGAGAGAACATCTGGTTTCTTAGCCACTGTTTGAAAATCTCTTTACTTGAAGTATGAAAGAAACAAGCAGTGAAAAACGAAATATGATAAAAGTGATTTCTCAATTTTTGAAAGCCTACACCAATTTTCTTGTTTCAACAAGTCTTACCAAGTGCTTTTTTTTTTCTTTTCAATTCACTGGCAGATAAAACAAAGTCAAAGTCAAAGAGCATCTTCTCAACTCTGATTTTATTACATTCAGATATTTATTTTTTTACAGTTAAATACATAAACAGAGTGATATTCGCTAGAACAACATAAAATGCCCACCATTCAAAAGATGAACTATAAGTGAATTGTTGACGGCGTTGCCTGTAGGTTTGCATGTGAACAGTTGTTGTCTTTTTATGTAGCTTTTTATGATAAACTGTCAACTTATCCAGGGTGTACTTCATCTCCCGCCTGAAGTCATGCAGGATCGGCTTCAGGAAAAACATTTACACAAACTGAGCAAACGAATGAGTGAATGAATGAATGAATGAATGAATGAATGAATGAATGAATGAATGAGTGAATGACATGCTGCGTCTTCTCAAAGCAATTTGAACATTTTCATATTCAGAAAATGGTGTTCTTGGTGTTACTGTAATTATAGAATGTAGTAGATTGAAATTAACAGCTGTTGTCAAAATGAATTGTGTCACATATTTGGTATACAACAATTCTACATGAAAAAAAAATTGCTCAAGCATAGATTGTGTGCACTCATGGACTATAGTGGTATAAAATTTAGTTATGAGCACAATGTGAACTGGCTCAGTTATGTTAAGACCTAATAAATCCTGAGTTTGTCAGTATGCTGAGAAGGCCTCAAAGCCCACGAGCTCAATCTTCCACTCATATTCACAGCATCTGTTGTATGTCTCACCACCTTTTCTTCCTTTACTCGTCCATAATCCCCTAATGGCTACACGGTGTTATTTCCCCCGAGGCTGAGTGAGCCCCCCCCCCCCCCACCACTGTGGGAATGCATTAAATTCAAGAGTTGTTGTTGCATGCTCAATAGAAAGCAATAACATGTGCAGGGTCATTTTTCTCCCCATTTCCTTTCATTTGCTGAGGTTGAACAGAGGTGCTTGTCAGCGTTAGTGTGTGATTATGTTCCATTTAACATGGGAATTATGACAATTACTCAAATTAGAGCATGCCTTGAAGAAATCACTCGGTGGGAGAAAGGCACATCAGATGGAAAGGAGTATGGAAAACATGCTAGAAATCTAACCCGACAGTAAAATGCATACACATATTTTGAAAATTGGTTACATTTTTATCAAAGGTTACATACAAGAACATGTACTACTTAGATTTCAAAAAAGTATGTAACTTTAACTTTAAAAATTGTAACTTTTTCTCATCCGTACATTAACAGTGTATTAACAGTACATTAACAGTACATAAGTTCATTAACTTCCTCTGCCAACATTAATCTGCTAAAAAATCATGATATGTCGGAAAATTGGCAAATCTAAGGTGCTTGGCACAAGTTACTTAAATAATTTCCAACTCCCTTTTGCAGTTTACAGTTTATACTATGGGTGAAAAGGAAGATACAAAACACAGAATGTTTGCATTTGGTTTCTTATGTATACATAGATACCAGGTCTAGAAGATGGGTACACCTGCACCCCATGTATTGCTATCCCTACAGCTCCATCCATCTCACTGATGGGAAATGTGAGCAGTCCTTGGCAGGTGCACGTTCTGCCCCTGCTGTCTTCCACTCCTCATCCTATGAATGTGAGCAAGTGAACTGATATTGAACTGATGGTAGCTGTACATCCCTGTATGTGTCATAGATCTAGCAATGCACATGGATTACTGTCTGCAGATTGACTAGAAAGATCATAACAATAATTATTTGAAATAATTGTGGATGGCATGCAGATGGAAGCATTAATAAATAACTGATTTAACAAACAATAATAACATTACCTGCAACATTCCCATTGCAACAGCAAAAAAAAAAAAAAAAAAAAGTGCATTTCTGCATCTAGAAGGTCAAACTCATAATCCAGGGTCACAGTAACATTGCTGAAAGTAAACCATCCGTCCTACTTATAAATCTTTTGCCACTGGAAACGGTGCAGAGAAATGTCCATGTGGGCGTGAGTCTCTAATTTAGAGACAATAACTAACGTAGCTCACTTCCATGTATTAAAGAAACACTTAAAAGCGTTTAAACAATTGATCAGAGTGTGGGAAAAGGTAATACAGAGAGAAGGTGGTTTAATATCAGTATGGGGGGGGGGGGGTCGTAAACGTTTAAATTACCGTAAATAATAAAATAAACAGTTTGTCGCCATATCTCGGAATTTTGTTATTTGCGGGTGGTTCCTGGAACACATTAACCGCGATTAATGTTTAATCGTTAATTAATTTAATTAATTAATTAAATTAATTAATTAAATTAATTAATTAATCCATCCATCGTTAATTAATTAACGAACAGTGTGCTAACAACGCACATGAAAACTGAGCCCGTGCTGATCGGACAGTAACAAAATGTGATGGAGCCAAGTGCATCCATCCATCTTCAACCGCTAATTAGGGGTCAGGTCGCGGGGGCAACAGTTTCAGGAGGAATGCCCATACTTCACCTCCTCCAGCTCCTCCGGGGGGATCTCGAGGCATTCCCAGGCCAGCCAAGAGACATAGTCCCTCCAGCGTGTTCTAGGTGTCTTAAATGGGGTAGGACATGCTCCCCCGACTGCCGAGACCTTACCTTGGTGGGGCAGTTTGAGTGCTTTATGCTCCTGCTAGGGTCTCTCTTGGCAAACAGGTCCTGGGTGACGGACCAGACTAAGAGCAGTAACAAAACCCATTTGGCAAATAAAACAACAAGGACCATGACGTCGCACGTTATGGCGCAACCGGGGCCCCACCCTGGAGCCAGGCCCGGGGTTGGGGCTTGCTTGCGAGCACCCGGTGGCCATGCCCCTGCCTGTCCACGCTCAGTCCGAAAGGACATCGTGGGCCCAACCTCTGGTGGACTCACCACCCGCCGACAAAACCGTAGGGGACGGGTGCAGTGTAGATTGGGTGGAAGGAGTCAGCATGGGGCTCGACGACCCAATCCCCAGACTAAGAGTCTAGAACCAAGTGTATTGTGGAAAACTAGTGAACTAGTCTGTGTGTTAAAGCCCACCTGACTATATGAAAATTTGAAAAAAAAAAAATGGAGCTCATCAATACGTATGGACAATGTGTAAATTGTCAACAATCAGTATTTGGTGAAACAGGCATCAATGAGAGGGGAAACCCCTGGTAACACAGCCCTGACAGGCAGAAGTCACGTCCCCTCTGGGCCACTACAGGGAGGCCGAAATTAAATGACTGGTGAAAATGTCTTGAAGCCTCTGTCCCTCCAATGCTAACTAACTTGATTATCATAATCACAGGTAGAGCATTCAAGCCTCAGGCACAAGACAGTTCATTAAAGACCCGCCGCTGCTTTGTTACCCTGGCAACTCCCTGGGATTGATGCTTAATGTGCCTTTTGTTTATGGAGAAAGAGGAAAGGGGAGAAGAGGACAAACTAATTGAGCTTGTCCAATTATTGTCCTGATAGCCTCATGGCCTGTTTGATGACGAGCCAACCAAGCAGAGATCTTCCCTGTGAGCAATTAGTGTTGCACTTCCAACACAGAACTGTCACAGGGACGGGTTTATGTGTAATTGTTCCTGGCAGATGCACAGTCAACTTTTTAAGCATGGACGGAGCAGAGTCGTAACCCCCCCGTGCCTCTTGTCAGCAGATTTTTTTTTTTCTTTATCTCCTTTATCTCCTCCAATAGACTCAATCGGCAGTAATAATTGAATTCATACTCACACACACGGACAAACGGCCCTCTTGGCTATTAGCATCTGAGTCAAAATAAACAGCACTAATATGGTGTCTCACACAGTAATTACAACCCAGTGTGTTTTGTGTCTCCTGTTTGCCTATTAATTGCTCCTCTCTCACTTTACCAACCATTTCTTAATGCTTCCGCTCCTCCTCCTCTTCCCTCCATCCCAGTCTGTCGTTCTTCACCACACTACACTTGAAAAATTAGCCACGCTAACGTCGGCCCTAATTGGCTGTCACCATGTGCTCAGAAATGTGGAGCCACTTCCTCAATATAATCATGTTTACACGCAAGTGCCGGGTGCCAGACTGCTGGGCTTGTCTCTCTCACGCTTGTTTAGGAAGTAATTTACTGTAAAATTGCCGATGATAGTCAGTCACAGAAAAAGAGAGCAAGGAAGTAGCTGAGCGTGAAAAAGCCTGTTGTTGAGACGCAGCAATTCTTCAGTTTACTGGTTAATTTCTTTCTTCTTGCTAGTTGGTAGGTTTTTTTTATTTTTATTTTATTTTTTTTAGGGGGCGGGGGGTGTCTGGTACCCACCAAGCTCATTATGACCATATTATCTTAACCACTTTAAAAAAGTAAATGGGCTTAACTGTCTATTACCATAACAAACAAATTACATGTATCATGGGATGTCTACTTTCAGGAGAGTGCATATCATCATTTTTCTGTTAAATTTGTTTACTTACATCTTCTTTCTTTTGTTCAATTTATCACACTAATTGGGAGAGATAAACATTTTAGACATTTCAATGACAAATTGAGATGTAACTTTGGTAAAAAAAAACAAAACAATGCTCTATAATACATCCATCTATAATTCAATTCCACTCAGTATAAAAGACCTTGATGGCAAAATGATCAAATGTGTTAGCTCAACTATAACAGTCATGCATCATTGTTCGCTTTTAACTAGTATCATTTTCCATAAGTGTCAAGAGGATTTCAGATTAAAAGCATCTCAATTTGGAAGCAAGCGACCGGAGGGCAGCTCTCCTAGGAGCATATTCCTTTTTACCGGTCCTGTTAATTCCCATTCCCTGCACAGCAAGGGTTCGGGAGCCACTTGAGAAGTCTGCACACTGTGAAGTAGACCTGACATTTTTCTCCTCTAATTGTGTTTTCTTCTCCCTTAGCTGGATTGCAGTGTTCGTTTATTTATCTCAGTTTGTGTGTGTAGCTGTGCAACAGAAACTGTATTTACAATATGCCTGTGCGTCCATATGTTCAAGTATACTTATTTATCTGACTGTGTGTGTGTGTGTGTGTGTGTGTGTGTGTGTGTGTGTGTGTGTGTGTGTGTGAGTGTGTGTGCAACAACAGTGTGTATGTTTTTGCCAATTAGGCACTCAATGACAGGACATGTGGTGAAGCAGCTCGTTGGGCTATTCATGGATCAGCAGTTATGAGAGGAAATTTCAAAATACCAACCGGCCACACACACAAACACACATTCACAAACACACACACACACACACACACACACACTGCAAGAGAGAGCTAAAGTAATTTGATATCCTCAGTGTATGAAGCTCATCTTTGTGACTGAGACAGCAGGACGCTGTCTGTCGGCGCATCACGTATTGACACGATTGTCTTTCTCCAAAATTACACATTTCTAAAGTTTTGATATGTGAAGTCAAACTGAGTTAACCACAGGGTAGGAAAATGAATGACATCATGATCAACCATCAAAGCCCTTGACAAATGAGAAAAATTTTAAATTTTAATCTTATTTGGTTTCGCTACAGATTAAGAATATATTAGCTCAGATTTTGCAGAACTGTATTTAAAACACTTGGTTTTTCACCGTGGAATTCAAATGACGCATCCATTATGGAGAAAGTGGAAACTCATTGAGCAAACTCTGAGTTATTGAACACTTTACTGGATATTCACTGTAATGGTTTGGTAAGAAGGGATTACCTGGACCATCTTGGGCTTCAAGATCAGCTGACTTGACCATTCCACTATGCCTTCTTTACTCACGGTTAATGTGTTCCAGGACCACCTGTGAAAAATGAAAATTTGGGATATAGCAACCAAATATGTATTTATTATTTATGTCAGTGTTTGTGTTATTATTAACAATTATTTATTTAGTATTTTTAGAATGTAGCCACAAGAGGATACAAGCCGGTGTCTTATTGTGCCGGTCCCAAGACCGAATAAATACAGACGGTTGCGTCAGGAAGGGCATCCGATGTAAAACTTTTGCCAAATCAAACAAGCGAATCAAACCTATGACTTCCATACCGGATCGGTCGAGGCCCGGGTTAACAACGACCGCCATCGGCGCTGTTGACCTACAGGGTGCCGGTGGAAATTGGACAACTGTTTGTCGAAGAAAGAGAGAAGGAAAGTGTGTTCGTAGGAAGAGAAGAGGAGCGCCAGGAGTATAGGACTAAGAGTAGGGACGTTGAATGTTGGAACTATGACAGGAAAAGGTAGAGAGTTGGTTGACATGATGCAGAGGAGGAAGGTAGACATACTGTGTGTCCAGGAGACCAGGTGGAAAGGTAGCAAGGCTAGAAGTTTAGGAGCAGGGTTCAAGTTGTTCTATCATGGTGTAGATGGGAAGAGAAATGGAGTAGGAGTTATCTTGAAGGAGGAGGACAAAGACATGTGTCCACCCATCTTCTTGTAGACAAGAGGACCACAGCTTGCTTGTTTTTTTACCTATAGCCACTTATCTCCTTTGCAGGTTGGGTCTATTGGAGCCTACAGGTGGGGTACACCCTTGGCGAGACACCAGCTCATGATGTGGCCACGTGAAGGACGAACAATCATTTGCACTCACACACACACCTACTGTACATTTAAGGTGTAAGGAATTGACCTAGGTTACATATTTTTGGAGATAGATCTAGAGATGAATCTGTCTGATTAAAAATTCTTTGAAACAGGTAGTTGATGGAGAGACATCCATCCATCCATCCACCCATCTATCCATCCATCCATCCATCCATCCATCCATCCATCCATCCATCCATCCATCCATCCATCCATCCATTTTCTGAACTGCTTTACCCGCTGTCATGGGTCGCAGGGAGCTGGAGCCTATCCCAGCTGGCTTAGGTGTGAGGTGGGGAAACTCCGGGAGTGACGCCAGTTCGCTGCAGAGCTGCACAGTGACAGACAAATACACACACATGCACATAACTACAGTCAATTTGGAATGGCCAATTAACCTGAAGCGCATGTTTTCGGAGGTGGGAGGAAACCGGAGAACCTGGAGAGAACCTAAACAGACATGGGGAGAACATGCAAACTCTGCACAGAGCGGGACGCAAACACGAAACCACCTTACTGTGCAGCAACAGCGCTACCCACTGCGCCAAGTAGAAAACTAATTCTAGGCAAAATATTAAATTCAGTGGTGGAAACATAACCAAAGGGACCACACTGCAAAAAAGAACAAGTGTCTCCTGACTTTTTGTAAAGCCAGACTGAAATAGTCTCTGACGATTTAGGGGGTTGTATAACTGTGGGGCTGAATTGATTGTTAGATATTTGACAGATTCAGTTTTGACAATGTGCGGTGGGGGGGAGTAAGGATAGATTCTTGATTTTATAAACTTGTGGCATTGCATGAGGAAGTCTGGAGTGGCAGCAAAGTACATTAAAATAGTGCAGGACATGTATGAGGGCAGCAGAAAAGTGGTCAGGTGTGACTGGAATCCCCACAGACCATGATGTTTGCAGATGACATTGTGGAAGAACATTTAGAATGTTGACGACATATGTTGGAGAGGAGGGGAATGAAGATTTGGTTAAGTAAAGCAACAGTTTTGCATAAATTAGAGGAGTAGAGAATGACGAGTGGAGGTGGAGGTAGAGGACATTAAACACTTGGGGTCAACAGTCCAGAACAACGGTGAGTGTGGATAAGAGTTGAAGAAATGGATGCAAGCATGCAGGAAAAGGTGGAGGAAAGTGTCCGATGTGACAGAAGAGTCTCTGCTGGAATGAAGGGCAAAGTTTAAAAGACAGTGGTGAGGACAGCCCTGATGGACGGATTAGAGACAGTGTTGAGGACAGCCATGATGGACGGATTAGAGACAGTGGTGAGGACAGCCCTGGTGGACGGATTAGAGACAGTGGTGAGGACAGCCATGATGGACGGATTAGAGACAGTGGTGAGGACAGCCCTGATGGACGGATTAGAGACAGTGGTGAAGACAGCCCTGATGGACGGATTAGAGACAGTGGTGAGGACAGCCATGATGGACGGATTAGAGACAGTGGTGAAGACAGCCCTGATGGACGGATTAGAGACAGTGGTGAGGACAGCCCTGATGGACGGATTAGAGACAGTGGTGAGGACAGCCCTAATGGACGGATTAGAGACAGTGGTGAAGACAGCCATGATGGACGGATTAGAGACAGTGGTGAGGACAGCCATGATGGACGGATTAGAGACAGTGGTGAGGACAGCCATGATGGACGGATTAGAGACAGTGGTGAGGACAGCCATGATGGACGGATTAGAGACAGTGGTGAAGACAGCCCTGATGGACGGATTAGAGACAGTGGTGAAGACAGCCCTGATGGACGGATTAGAGACAGTGGTGAGGACAGCCCTGATGGACGGATTAGAGACAGTGGTGAAGACAGCCATGATGGACGGATTAGAGACAGTGGTGAGGACAGCCATGATGGACGGATTAGAGACAGTGGTGAGGACAGCCCTGATGGACGGATTAGAGACAGTGGTGAGGACAGCCCTGATGGACGGATTAGAGACAGTGGTGAAGACAGCCCTGATGGTCGGTTTAGAGACAGTGGTGAGGACAGCCATGATGGACGGATTAGAGACAGTGGTGAGGACAGCCCTGATGGACGGATTAGAGACAGTGGTGAAGACAGCCCTGATGGACGGATTAGAGACAGTGGTGAGGACAGCCATGATGGACAGATTAGAGACAGTGGTGAGGACAGCCCTGATGGATGGATTAGAGACAGTGGTGAGGACAGCCCTGATGGACGGATTAGAGACAGTGGTGAGGACAGTCATGATGGACGGATTAGAGACAGTGGTGAGGACAGCCATGATGGACAGATTAGAGACAGTGGTGAGGACGGCCCTGATGGACAGATTAGAGACAGTGGTGAGGACAGCCATGATGGACGGATTAGAGACAGTGGTGAAGACAGCCATGATGGACGGATTAGAGACAGTGGTGAGGACGGCCCTGATGGACAGATTAGAGACAGTGGTGAGGACAGCCATGATGGACGGATTAGAGACAGTGGTGAGGACAGTCATGATGGACGGATTAGAGACAGTGGTGAGGACAGCCCTGATGGACAGATTAGAGACAGAAGTGCTAAAAAAGACAGGAAACAGAGCTGGAAGTGGAGGAAATGAAGATGTTGAGGTTCTCTAGGAGTGACCAGGTTGGATCAGATCAGAAATGAGTTCATCAGAGGAACAGTGAAGATGAGATGTTCTGGAGACAAAGTTAGAGAGAGCAGACTCTGATGGTTTGGAATGAATGGCCCACTGTAGAATGTCGGGCGCAGCTCGCCCAGCTACAAGTAGAGAATTCAGACCTGTGTGCAAAGAACCAGGCTATCCGACAGGAGCTTACAGAAATCCATGTTGTTCAGGTGAGAATCCCTGCCGCTCCTGGAACACAAAGTGAGTTCTATGACCTTGAAGAGGACCCTGTTTTGTACCAAGTCCAGGGACAACTAGTAAATTATGTATTAAAGGCTCACAGGACAAAATCAAATTCCTGGACCTTACCGTATATACAGGGGAAGTTGAGTGGAAATGGGAACAGAGAGTGACGGAACACGGACATGCCATTATCACTTTCATATGTGTCATAATGGTAGTCTAGTTTAAGTAGAGGGTATTGAGTTGGTAGACTAGTCTATCAGACGGCACAATTGTCTAGATAAATGACTCTATAGAGAGACTTATTGGATATGTACATACAATACTCTGGTGTATTAACATCTTCATGAAAAAAATAAACTTAGAATGTCAACAGAAAATTCTGGTAGAGAAAAGGAGTTCACATTAAAGTGTCCCGAACATTTACGGAATCGCACACCGAACTCCGCTTTCAGCATTTCCAGTGCTTCCACACCAGTTTCACCTCAAATGCTTTTACGTGGGAACGCATGTCTCAAATGAGTTCCGCCTGGCATCGTAGCTGCAAGTTAAGGTTGTTCAGCATTTCTGTCACGCCTGTTAAAAATGCAAGCTGCCTTCTCCATTCAGGATCGATCAACTCTGGAACCGTTTTGTCGGGTGAAGCATTTTTCTGGTACCGTTCAGGGGGCCTTGCCAAATTTGGAGGCCGGCCACATCCGGCTCGTGGGCCTTAGTTTGGGGACCACTGCCCAAGAGCATAACCTTGGTACAGCAAGATTTGTTCACATTATCGATGGTCAAAACAAGAAGAGGACCTTGCCAGTGTTCTCCACGAAAATATGATGATCACATTAACCTCCCTCAGCAGACAGTGATTATCTAAGAATTAACCAGTATGTCACAGACACTTCCACAGGTCTGTTATATCATCAACAGATGTCTACATGCTCTTTAAAGTCTCAAACTTAATGTTATCTCTCCAAACAGAAATCCATGTCTTGGTTTTCCATGTTTGTGCCACTGATGATGTTGAAAGGTATTCAACTGTTCTATGTAATCCTTAATGAGTACTGATCTTTTGTGTTAGATATTGTAGAAGTTGTCAGGGTCAATAATTCTATTTAGGGTCAGTCAGGGCATAATTCACAAGCTCCTCAGCACTCCTGATAACCATTGATTTCATCTGCTCTGGCAAAATGTAAATTTAAAGAGTAACAAACATATAAGACACTCTTGGTATTCACAATATTTTCCACAGACGGTGAACTATCCCCAAACAGCATTTATTACAGCAGTGGAGGCTGTTCATGCTGTCAACCACACATCACTCTCTCTCTTGAAAATCCTACCATTATTTGTTCTGGAGATGTGAATTCCTTTTTGCTTGAATCTCTTGATCTGTGTCATAATTTTGTTATTTGCTTTTTGTGAATAAACATGCTTTTAACAATCTCTCTCTGTCTCTCTCTCTTTCCCTATCTTTCTCTCCGGAGACAAGTTACAATGATCCCTAATCGATGAAGAGCTGAATTTCACACTCACGTTTAAACACTATACTATATACTAGGTGTACAAAACTGTGGCGAGACCAGCGATGTTGTTTGGTCTAGAGACAGTGTCACTGAGGAAAAGACAGGAGACAGAGCTGGAGGTAGCAGAGATGAAGATGCTGAGGTTCTCTCTGGGAGTGACCAGGAAGGATAGGATCAGGAATGAGTACATCAGAGGGACAGCACATGTTAGAGGTTTTGGAGATAAAGTCAGAGAGGCCAGACTGAGATGGGGACATGTCCAGAGGAGAGATAGTGAATATATTGGTAGAAGGATGCTGAGATGCTTAGATGGAGGCAACTGATTCGCTGTGGCGACCCCTGAAGGGAAAAGCCGAAAGGAAAAGAAGAAGAAGACTATGACTACACGATTAATGTCACCAGTGAGGGCATGAAATGTTTCAAGTGCGCATGGGAGGGACATCTCAAGCGTAACTGTCCAAAGGGAGAGGATGAATGCTGGTTGTCGGCTGCCACGGGACTGTCGGCTGCACCCGCGGGGGAACCAGCGGCAGGAGCTGCGGAGCCAGTAGTTGCAGGTACTTTTGTGGCTATGGCAGCGTCCGGCGCTGTGGCCCAGTCTCTGGGGCAGTGGCCTCGTTGGATTCCGATTCCTTTACCCGCTGGGCCGCCGACTGCCATCGCAGAACCGCAGAATAACACGAAGGATACAGGTGACAAAGTAAAGGTTAAACAACTGGGGGCCGCAATCCCTCTGGTGTCTTCCAGTACTGCGGTCCTGATTTCACAATCGCAGGAATCACTAGGCATCAACCCAGAGGTCACAGGTGACAGCGCTAAGGTTAAACAGTCGCCGGCCACCAACCTGGAGCCAAAGAATAACACAGAGGCTGACAGGGCCAGAGAAACAGCCACCAGGATGGTTAAACAGTCGCCGGCCACCAACCCAGAGCCACAGAGTAGTACACAGGACACGGATAACAGTACAAAGGATGGACAAAGTGATTTGGTGAAGGCTAACAAGGCCAGAGAAACAGCTGCCAAGGTAGTAGTCTCTGCTAGAGGACGAGGAGGATGATGATGTTGTGGTAGACGAGGAATTATTAAAGATAGCTCTTAAAAGGAAAAACACTAACACAAGAATGAATAAAGCGAACAAAATTGCTAAAGAAAACACCTGAGACACCTCCTGATACAAGTAGCTCTAACAACGAACATGACAACAGTCTGACAGAGGCCGTAACAGAAAAATATGATTCATAAAAGATAAAAAAAATTCCTGAAAGACACAAAAGGTTCGAGGGCAAAAGTAGAAAAAAAATTTCCTGACCTCAACATGTTTCTGGATAGCGTCAGCTTTTATATGAAAAGTAAAACAAGAAGTGGTGAACCAGTTTTTACAAAGAGGAGAGTAGAGGAGAGTAGAGTAGAGTAGAGTAGGACTTTATTGATCCCTTAAGGAGGTTCATTAAGGGAAATTAATTTCTCCGTCACACTACACACAGCACAGTGAGTTTCATAGATTGAAAACACTAAGGAAAAAAGTAAAAGACAAGATTGTAGAAGAGATTATTGTGGAGAATGGATAATTGTTTTCTTAATTTTGTCTGTTTTTTTAGTTTGATAAATGTTAAGGTTAGATGTTCAGAAAACGCACAGTACTATTAAAAATCCTCTCTACGTGAATCTCTTTTGGATTGTGTCAACCTGATTATTTTGTATATTGACTTTTATGAATAAACGCAATGTTAAAAATCAAAAAGATCAAAATCTCTCTCTCTCTCTCTCCACTTTACAGGTAGAGCAGAAAAAGACCTGCAGGGAAAGATCAAACCCAACTTGTCCCACATGAGCATGCACTTTGGCAACAGAGGCAAGGAAAATTTTCCTTTTAACAGACAGAAACATTGAGCAGAACCAAAGACTCGTAGTGGGCTGCCATCTGGCTTTTTTCAGTGTAGAAAGAGAGAGAACGGGGGGCGGGGGGGGGGCGTAGAAAGACATTGAGACAATAACAGAGAGGGAGAGACAGTGACAGAGTGACAACAACACGGAGCAGGAGAGAGAGAGACAAAACGACAAGACAGGGAGAACAGGAGCAGACAGTGTAATACATTTACTATGAATCCATTGGGAGACACATCACAGCAGAGGTCTGATGTCACAAAACTGAAATCAGTCTACAGATCAAGATTGCTCAGATTTTTGCCTGACGTAATTTTGGTACATTAAGTGACTTAATAAACATTAGCATCCACCTTTACATTCGTTCTATGTGTCTTATAACAAACACAGAAGGAAGTTGAACATGCACTATGAAAGCAATATCTAGTTTGATGTGATATACATTTGCAACAAACAGTAAGAAATGCATTATGTTTGTTATCATATTGTTATCATATTGTTGAAAACAAACAAAATCGCCTGAAGTTGTTCTACATGGTCGGTGTTTTTTTGTCTGATCAGCCCTATAGAGCTGTCACTGTTCATTATATTCTGCTCTTTACTCTGTAACTCCATGTTCTTGTCTATCACCTGCACTCCCCCATCACCTGAGCTCATAACACAAAATCAACACAGTCTGGCTGGCACACAATAGTTCTGAGTCCAAAATGCCATGTGTGTCTGTGTTTTTCTTTGCTGAAATATATATGCAAGTGCCTACAGATGCATTCAATTCGACTTTGGTGTAGTCATTTTGGAGCATGAATGAATAATGTCATGAAATATCCACAGAACAAATGTGACATCTATGACAGGAGATGCAGTGTTTGGTCCTTTAGTAGCACGTGTTTTTCTTAAATGTCATATTGATTTCCTATGAACCACACAACATATTTAAGTTTTACTTTTTTGTCCAGAACATTTCGTCCAGTATGGTGTGACATGGAACAAGCAGCAAAACATAACAGACTGTTGCAGTGTTGAACATGGTCAGCGACAAGGCTTGGTCGGTTCAAAAAATTGCCAAGTGATTGGTCAAACACCACCCACCAGTTAACTAAGATTAGATAATTTCCCCTGCAGTGGACAATAAAGTTCATTTCATTTCATGAGAGTATGAAGTGCCAAAGAACCATACAACCAAAATATAATTGAGGCAGCACTGAGAAAGTGTTGCTTATCGTCTACCAGTGGTTCAGTCCAGGCTTCACTCAGCTGACCAGCGCGCCCGGGTCAGATCCAGAACTGAGTAATGTGGATATTTAAACTCTTCTGGGCTTGCCAACACATTGACAGTTTTTTTAATGTCATATCTTAACAATTAAGCAAAAAGTGTTTGAGTTGTTAAAATCATTGAATACAAATGTAGTTTGTTTGCCTAACGGGGCATCATGTGAGTCATTTGCAGTATTATCAGATTCACTTGACTCAAGGTGTGAACAGTGAAACTTTCACAATTGGAGAGAAGAATAACAAGAATTAAAATGTCAGCTACCAAAACAACAATAATTACAGCAACAATGATTACACCATGACACCAACTTTAGATGAATCTAAATGCAGTGTGCCCTGGACGCCTGCCTATCCATGTCCATCTGGGAGGAGACCGAGAGGCAGACCTGCCCAGTTCCAGTCTGGAGAGGCCAAGACCCTGCCCTCCCTCATGGCCCACTGGTCACAGTCCAGGTGGGATCACTGCCCCTCCCACAAGGCTGCATTCTAACTACTTCAACTGGGGAGGGCAAGTGACAGGGGTTTAATAACCATTGCTGCTGCAAGTAAGACAAAGTCCAGCACAGTGGAGATGAATGTGGCTGGTCGATGTCCAGTACTACTCTGAATTGTTGTGTCAATGACAGTTGTAACTCTACTAGAGATCTCAAGAAAAATCTCCAGTAGAAAAACAACGAGGAGATCATTTGCCCATCGTGGGATCAATAAAGTGAATTTAATCTTTAATCTTAAAGAAAACATGAAAACAACCTATAAATGATAAAAACGACAGCAACAAGGCAGTCAGAGACCCCAGAATTCAAAATTGTACCCTGACCTACTTTTATAATGGTCGCAGCAATGAATTTTATATTATACTATCGACTTTTTGGATTTTAATTCCATATTTGTAAGTTGACCACTGCTAGAGGTATACTGTAGCAGACAGACTCAGGACAACCTACAATATTATTCTGGGCAATAAAATTGTATAAAAGTGAAAATTTGACCTTGACTTAGTTTTTCAAGGTCAAGGTTGCGATCTAATTTTCATCCCCTTGCCTCCCTGAATATAATACCTTTTGTTTCGTCTTTCTATCTTATCCGGTTCTTCAGTTATGTGCAAAAAAAAAGTACAAAAGTTAAAATTTGACCTTGATCTAGTTTCCTCAAGGTCATCATCTCATTTCCATGCCCTTTGCTGCCCGAGTTAATGTGCTTTTCCTTTCATATTTATATCTGTAACCGTTGTTTGGTGGACTAACGGATGGACGAACACACAAACACTGACAATTACAATACATCACCGCTTGGCGGGATGTAATAATGATAATAATACTGGCAATCGATATCACTACTGAAGCAACAACAAACAAAATGATGGGGTTGTTCGACAGTCAAGTGAAAAGTGAAAAATTATGAGGCGCTGCCTCTGAAGTGAGATTGGAGTGGACGTTAAGGATTGAAGCTGTTGGTGAATGGATTCCAGATTGGACCAAATGTGTAGCTTGTCCTTAAATGGAGGGATGATGACGACGTATGAGTAATGATTGGGACTACGGAAAGTATGATTGTGGCTGTTTTGTTTGGGTAATGTTGGATCAGTTGCCAAATAAGCAGTCAGGGCATAGAGTAAGAATGATAAATTCTACAATTTACTCTCTTCCCACCGAGTCTGTCTCACTGTCACACGATTAAGGCCTGTTTAAAAGAGATTCAGGCAAGGACTGGTTTATGGTAACACACGGTGTACCTTTAATCATCCGCGATTGTGAAATAACACATTGTTAAACTGCAGAATTCGTTCTTTGTTGTTTGATTAGTTTTGCATTTAACATGTTAACAGGAGAGACAAACGTTCATTCAGTCCCTCAACACGCCAACGGAACAACCCCCAGCTCCAAACGCCACCATGTGAACAGCAGGGGGTAGTGAGGAATTGCATTTACAGCTTTACAAAAACCACACACAAAACATATTTTGTTTTTTTAATGCACATCAATATCCACATCAATGCATTGTTTCATCAGTGGCTTTATTGGTTAGATTTTATTGCAAAAATGTGTGTCATAGGAAACAAGAAAAATAGCACACATTTTAACCAGATGCCAAACAAGGGGAAATGGGGCCATTTTGAAGATGTATAGAAAAAATAATAACATGAATAAACTGTAAGTTGAAGCTGTAATGCAGAACTGAAAACCAAATATAGCAATGTGCAACACAATTTTATGCTATGTTGATATAAAACTTATCAAAGATGCCAGTGTTAATCGATTTCAATGAATTTATTTTTATCTACTATATGCTGGATATTAACTGAGGGCATCCAGAAGTGCGCTCGCTCCGTCAGTCTCAGACTTTCGTGAGACACAAAAGTGCTTTAAACAGTCTATCAGAGTGTGTGAAAAGGTAATACAGATAAAAGGTGGTTTAATATCAGTATGGGGAGGGTTCATAAATGTTTAATTTATCGTAAATAATAAGATAAATCGATTGTGATCTCGATTGCGGATTCCTCCATCGCGTGTGGTTCCTGGAACGCATTGACCACAAAGACCCAGGGCGCACTGTAAACCACATTAAATGTTTTAACGTACCCATGATTGGTATGTTTGTCTTCGGCACAACTTCAGCTATATGAAGAGATAGTTATTGTGTCCATATAACTTACTATATTGACATATAAGGGAAAAATAGACACACACAGTCAGTTTTTCAAAATAAGACAGTGACACATGAAATGCACCAATCACGAGACATGTTCTAATCACATGAATAAATGTGTCCCTGCTTGTCCGATTATTGGTCTGATTAGACCAATAAAAGAAGCCGTTTGAACCGTTTGTCTTAGATCAAATGTAAACAATCATATCTCCAGTTTTCCTGGTTCAATCGGCTTCGATTGTGTGTGTGTGTGTGTGTGTGTGTGTGTGTGTGTGTGTGTGTGTGTGTGTGTGTGTAGGTGTAGGTGTGTGTGTGTGTGTGTGTGTCACAGATCTGTACGCATATGTACTATGCGTGTGATTAACAAAACAACACTAGAGTGGGGAAAAAAAAATCCTTTTGGGGATTAATAAAGTTGATTTAATCTTAGTCTTTAATCTTTAATCTTAAAGTGTAAGGGTGAAATTGCCAGTATTTCCCCAACATGCACAACAATGGTGAAATTTAATCAATTATTACCCTAAAATATTTTTGAATGATGTTTTATTTGAATGAAAGAATAAAATGTATGCCAAGGGCCTAGTATGGAGTCATATTAAATGATATTGTCATGACAAATGGGAGTTCAATCCATGGACTCGAGCCATGGTCATTACACCAGGTTGAAATGGCACATAAAGATTCAGTAGTCTTTACTGTCACAGAGTACAACTTTGAAATGTCTCCAGATGTGATTAAGCGCTATATAAATAAAAATTGATTGACTGATTGATTGATATAATACAAAACTACTCGTGCAGTCAGGAGAGGCACGGCCTCACCTGCCATCATGAAAGAAAAAAAAGATAAATTAAGTAAGATAAATTAAATGGTTATATTCATACAATAATGTGTATTATAAAGTTAGTTTCTATTTAACGTCACCAGTTTTAGATTATTTTTACTCAAAATCGCTGAATTTTCACATTCAGAGCAGAGACCTGCGGTGAGGCACCAGCCAGCCGAGTGACTCCACTAGCTGTGCTGGTAGCTATACAGTGAGACCGTAATGCCATCTCTCCATATGTCGCTATTAAAATGTTCAAACACGTTTGCTCTATGAACTAATTTTCCATAGTTAATGTATATAATGTACAGTGGGTTTTTTTTGTTAACAACTGTATGTGTGTAACGTCTTTCGGGGGTTGAGCGGTCCTAAAATCGCTGAGAAGAGGCACTAAGTGAGGCAAGCAGTTCTCCTGCCTCATGGTAGGGGGCGCTGGTGATCTCATTCAAACTGTTCCAGAGGCGACTAAGTTACTCCAACAAGTGCTGACTGTTCTGTCCACCACCGCACTGGCAGTGATCTCAATTGAGACAGAAAGACTTTTAAAACAGAAGGAAGATAAGGAAAATTTCTACGAACAAGTTGTTGATGCTTTTATTCAGAAGGAGCTGCGCGTGGCCTTCATTTCTAAGTAAACATCACATATAAACAAACGTATAGGTAACAGCATGTTTTTTTAATCAAATGTGCTTATTTGTGTGTTACAGTATTAATTCTGCTACGAGACTTTAAAAATAACCCACTCACTGTTGGTAATTAAATGGTGAATAAGCTACACTGTGGGTTCATACGTTTGTAAATGTGATTATGATGAAGTCAGTGCCTCACCACCCATGAACGCTGGCACACACACGCACACACACCTTGATAAACTTTAACTTTGTGTGAAAAAAATGGCAAGAACATTAGGTGGTAAAAATAAATAAATAATTCTGAGTTTATAAAAACTCTTTAAATAGTTCTCTTACTTTTGTAAGTAAGAGAACCTTATTTACCTTTTGAAAACACAGGTTCTGTTAGCGGGACAAAGGGTGGGCCAAAGGCAAGGGCTGTAGAGATAGTCAAAAAGTTCTAGAGACAAACAATCATGGATGCATCTGCATTTGTGCAAGCCAGAGAAAATTGCGAGTGCAGTATAGGTCAAAGGTTATCTGTCATTTGGATGAAAAAAATGCAAGTCTATTCTTTTTCTTCTGTCTAGATGTCAGTCTGTTTCTCTACTGGTCATTATTGTTGGCTGTACATCTGCCCTCCTGCCCATCTGGCTGGAGTGAGAGGGCATTGGAAAAAAAAAAAAAACTGTGTATGGCAGCAAGAAGTAAGAGTGTGTGAGTGTGTGCATACTCTTGGCAACTATATTAAGTGTGTGGACATTTCCATAGAGCTGAAAATATAATGCTGCATCAGACCCAGCTGTCAGCTTTCTGTTGACATTGAGAGGAGAGGTGAGGAAAGAAAGAGGGAACAAAGAGGAGGAAAATATAGGACTGCAGAAAAGATAGTGAGTACACCTCCCCCTACACACACACACACACACACACACACACACACACACACACACACAAGCATTTGTTTGTTATGCTGTGACCTGCAGCAGACAATTACGCTTCTCTGCTGTGCCACAATCAAATTACAGTTGGAGGACGGGGCCTCTGGAGAGACTTGCTGTTGTGAGAAAAATTAACACACATACACCAACACATATTCGCTCTGTGTCATGCACACACACACACACACACACACACATCGCATTATAGACAATCAAACGGACTACTTGACTAGTCTAAGCACAATTAACTAAAATTAATTTGTAAAACTGAACGTTACCCAAGAAATCATTGTGTACAAGAGTCGCCTAAGTGTTCTTCATCCCTCTGCTGAATTTAAAGAGAATTAGAAAAGGAGATACAACCACCAAGTTTCCAAAATGTCAGAAGTCTAGACCATCAGAAGCTTCTCTCAAGGCTATGTAGCCTGATGGCAGCCTTCTTCTAAATTTAGTCATGGAAGTCATGTTGAACAGCTTGTAGGAACCAGTTCAGCAGAAATGCATGGATCCTAATTGGTGACACATGTATTAAGAAAAAAGGGTTTGTGGCACATCTTCATACGCCAAATACACATATTTACACTGTATCTATGAATGTTTGAGTGTAGTTATTATTTCAAAAAGGGTCGTTTTTTTTTCATGCCTGACAAGCATTGTTAGGATTTTATGTTGCTCTTGTTTTTTTTTAATAGGAATAGGAATACACGTGCTGTACATGCAGTCATGCACAACAGAAATGTTATACTGTGCAAGTTGAGGACAGAATATGCACATTTTCTTTTTCTTTTTCATTCCCTCAAAACATGTATCATCAAAATATATTGAAGAGTTGAAGTGTTAAATAACAAAAGCTGGAATTCTGGAAAGGTTTTGTAAATCCTCTTACACTCTTACAAACTTACACATTCTAGAATCAGATTAAGCTGACAATGACAGGACCACAAGCCAGTCAGAACACGAAATAAATATTATTATCTACAATGGAGGGAGTTGGACAGATATATCAATAGCTGTACCATTTAAATTCCAAAAGTTTTTTTTTTTCTACAATGTCTGATTTGGATCAGTCTTAAGCTATATTTTACCAATATACAGGTAATCTATTGTGGTTACCAGAGCTTAAAAACATGAACTATAGAAGAAGTCATAAAGCAAGGATATAGAGCGATAGGTAGGGCAAATGAAATGGATAACCGGGTTGCATTGTTATCGGATTACTTTTTTCAGCTTAAATATGATTTAATTTGCTTCCAGTTGTGTAGAGTGCAGTGGATGACGATACCAAAATTAAGGAGTATTGATGACATGGTTCCCAGTTCTATTTCAAGCCAGTTTGGTGAGCATGCTGGGTCACGCCAATGGTTTTTGTTGCCCCACGAAAAAGGCACTATGATTGAGTCCATCTGTTTGTAAAAAGGATTTGTGAAGATCCATCAGGATGCTTTTTAAATCAGTACAAGAATTGATGAAGAAATAATATAGTGTTAACTTTATGCAATCAGTGCCTTTACAAGCTAAAAGTAAATTTTGTTAGTGTTATTGACATTAAGTCTAACATATTTTCAGTGAGTCTGTACCTCACTGAAGACTGCCTATTTTCTTCTATCTTGACCATTACATTCATTGATCTCACTGTGTTTGAGCTGTGGATCATCTATGCTCCTCATAACTGAAGCTCTATTGTTGGTTTCATTTATAAATGAACTTCAGCACATATGAGACCCTCAGTATGAGAGTCAGCACCAACAGTTGGTAATGGTAGCAATATTTTTAATTTTTTAATTTAATTTTATACACTGTTATAATCCCCGAAGGGAAATTAAGAACGCACACTCTAGTTTTTGTTAGTCTCAATCACACACATGCATATCAGTGTGTACAGACCCCTGTAATACACACAACCACACACAAGGGGGCCTGTAGGCATGCAAGGGAGGTAGAGTGGCAGGCAGCTCCTTCTTGGTGCGCCTCAAATTAGCAATTTTTAAAGGGGAAGGCACCTTGCTCAAGGGTGCCTCAGCAGTGCTCCGGAGGTGAGCTGACACATATATACATATAGCTACAACTCTAGCCAAGTTCAGGTGTGACGATCAGAAAGGGTGTGTGGATGAATCTCAGGTGTGTAGCTGTGGCTCTACCCACCAGCCTGGCCTCTCCCCGCCACACACCAGAACTGCCACGCCAAACCGTGACAGTACCCCCCCCCCTCAAGGGACGGCCCCCGACGTCCCAGAAACGGTCCCAAGGGGGGTCAGGGTCGTGCCCCCGAACCAAATGGAGTCCAGGCCCAGGGTCAGGAACAGGAGCAGACTCGAGCTGGGGTGCCGGATCGGGAGCAGACTCGAGCTGGGGTGCCGGATCGGGAGCAGACTTGAGCTGGGGTGCCGGATCGGGAGCAGACTCGAGCTGGGGTGCCGGATCGGGATCAGACTCGAGCTGGGGTGCCGTAACGGGAGCAGACTCGAGCGGGGGTGCCGGAACGGGAGCAGACTCGAGCGGGGGTGCAGGAACGGGAGCAGACTCGAGCGGGGGTGCAGGAATGGGAGCAGACTCGGTCTGGGATGCCGGAACGGACTCAGGCTCAGGTGCCGGAATGGGCTGGCGTACAGGCGTGGGGACGGGAGCAAGCTGGCGTCCGGGCGTGTGGACCAGAACAGGCTGGGTTCGGGACGCGGGCACAGGAACAGAACCGGGCTCAGGTGCCGGAACAAACTCTGGCATGGGGACGGGAAGAAGCTGGCGTCCGGCCGTGGGAACCGGAACAGGCTGAGTTCGGGATGCAGGGACCAGAGCGGGCACTGGAACAGGCTTGAGGTCAAGCAGAGAAGGTGGAGCTGGAATTCCAGCATATGCTGCCAGCCATGCTCAGGTGTCTCTTCCCCGATGTCTCCACTCGCCAGCCTGTTCCGGATTCCAGGACTTGCTGCTGGTCAGGGCAGCAAGATAGTCGGTGTCCGCTGGGTCCAATTGTGGCTGGTTCGTTCTGTCACGAGTGGCGGAATATGGACCCAATTGCAGGACACCAAAAGCGAATCCTTTCTCCTTCATTTAATAACAAACTCAAAAATACTCCAGACAGACAAGAATTACAAAATCAGAAAATATCAACAGGAACCAAACTAGAGAAAACGAACCAGCACCAAGCTCTCATCGAGCCAGGCTTAAAAAGCCTCATGGTCATAAGCACCAAAACAAGTTCAGGTGTGATGATCAGAAAGGGTCTGTGGATGAATCTCAGGTGTGGAGCTGTGGCTCTACCCACCAGCCTGGCCTCTCCCTGCCACACACCAGAACTGCCATGCCAAACCATGACAGAAGGAAGGGAGACATACTGTGTGTCAGGAGACCAGGTGGAAAGGTAGCAGGGCTAGAAGTTTAGGAGCAGGGTTCAAGTTGTTCTATCATGGTGTAGATAGGAAGAGAAATGGAGTAGGAGTTATCTTGAAGGAGGAGTTTGTTAGGAATGTTCTGGAGGTAAAAAGAGTGTCAGATAGAGTGATGAGTCTGAAGCTAGAAATCGAAGGTGTGATGTTCAATGTTGTTAGTGGGTATGCTCCACAGGTAGGATGTGAGCTGGAGGAGAAGGAGAAATTCTGGGTGGACTTTGATGAAGTGATACAGAGCATGCCTAGAAGTGAGAGAGTTGTCATTGGTGCAGACTTCAATTGACATGTTGGTGCAGGAAACAGAGGTGATGAGGAGGTGATGGGCACGTTTGGTATCCAGGAGAGGAACGCAGAAGGACAGATGGTGGTTGACTTTGCAAAAAAGGATGGAAATGGCTGTAGTGAATACTTTCTTCCAGAAGAGGCAGGAACATATAGGGTGACCTATAAGAGTGGAGGTAGGAGCACACAGGTAGACTACATCTTGTGTAGACGATGTAACCTGAAGGAGATCAGTGACTGTAAAGTAGTGGTAGGCGAGAGTGTAGCCAAACAGCATAGGATGGTGGTGTGTAGGATGACTCTGGTGGTGAGGAAGATGAAGAGAGCAAAGGCAGAGCAGAGGACGAAATGGTGGAAGATAAAAAAGGAAGAGTGTTGCATGACCTTTAGGAAGGAGTTAAGACAGGCTCTGGGTGGTCAGGAGGTGCTTCCAGATGACTGGACAACCACAGCTAACGTGATCAGGGAGACAGGTAGGAGAGTACTTGGTGTGTCATCTGGAAGGAAAGTAGATAAGGAGACTTGGTGGTGGAATGAGGAGGTACAGGAGTGTATACAGAGAAAGAGGTTAGCTAAGAAGAAGTGGGACACTGAGAGGACTGAGGAGAGTAGACAGGAGTACAGGGAGATACAGCGTAAGGTGAAGGTAGAGGTAGCAAAGACCAAACAAGGGGCTCATGATGACTTGTATGATAGGTTGGACAGTAAGGAGGGAGAGACTGATCTATACCGGTTGGCAAGACAGAGACACAGAGATGGGAAGGATGTGCAGCAGGTTAGGGTGATTAAGGACAGGGATGGAAGTCTATTGACAGGTGCCAGCAGTGTGATGGGAAGATGGAAAGAGTACTTTGAAGAATTGATGAATGTGGAAAATGAGAGAGAACAAAGACTAGAAGAGGTGACTGTTGTGGACCAGGAAGTAGCAAAGATCAGTCAGGATGAAGTGAGGAGGGCATTGAAGAGGATGAAGAGTGGAAAGGCAGTTGGTCCTGATGATAGAGTGTCTTACAAAAGCATTGGCCCCCCAGTAATTTGTTGACAATTTCCCACATTTCAGGCTTCAAACTTAAAGATAACAAACTGAAAATATGTTTAAGAATCAACAACATGTGAGACACAATCGTGAAGTGGAACCAAATTTATTCAACATTTTATATTGTGTTTACAAATAAAAAACTGAAAAGTAGGACGTGCAAATGTGAGACCAAATGACACACAGGTCACTCTGTTTGTCATTGTTGTCATTTAGGTCAGCATTGGATCATTCAGAAGTCATCAGGGAACTTCTGAAGTCGGTTAGCTGAGCTGAGAGAACAGGGGGCCAATACTTTTGTACATTCTACTTTTCAGTTTTTTATTTGTAAACACAATATAAAATGTTGAATAAATTTGGTTCCATTTCACGATTGTGTCTCACATGTTGTTGATTCATGAAAAATGTTTTCAGTTTGTTATCTTTAAGTTTGAAGTCTGAAATGTGGCAAACTTTCAAAAGTTCTTGTGGAGGGCCAATACTTTCGCAAGGCACTGTACCTGTAGAGGTTTGGAAGTGTCTAGGAGAGGTGGCAGTAGAGTTTCTGACTGGGTTGTTCAACAGGATCTTAGATAGTGAGAAGATGCCTGAGGAATGAAGAAGTGTGCTGGTGCCCATTTTTAAGAACAAGGGAGACGTGCAGAGTTGTGGCAACTACAGAGGAATAAAGCTGATGAGCCATACAATGAAGTTATGGGAAAGAGTAGTGGAAGCTAGACTAAGGGCAGGAGTGAGCATTTGTGAGCAGCAGTATGGTTTCATGCCAAAAAAGAGTACTAGAGATGCAGTATTTGCTTTGAGGATGTTGATAGAGAAGTACAGAGAAGGCCAGACGGAGCTGCATTGTGTTTTTGTAGATCTGGAGAAAGCTTATGACAGGGTGCCCAGAGAGGAACTGTGGTATTGTATGAGGAAGTCTGGAGTGTCAGAGAAGTATGTTAGAGCGGTGCAGGACATGTATGAGGACTGTAAGACAATGGTGAGGTGTGCTGTAGGTGTGACAGAGGAGTTCAAGGTGGAGGTGGGACTGCATCAGGGATCAGCTCTGAGCCCCTTCTTGTTCGCTATGGTGATGGACAGGCTGACAGACGAGGTTAGACAGGAATCTCCATGGACTATGATGTTTGCAGATAACATTGTGATCTGCAGTGAGAGCAGGGAACAGATGGAGGAGAAGCTAGAGAGGTGGAGGTTTGTCCTGGAAAGGAGAGGAATGAAGGTTAGCCGCAGTAAGACAGAGTACATGTGTGTGAATGAGAGGGACCCAAGTGGAAGAGTGAGGTTACAGGGAGAAGAGATCAAGAAGGTGGAGGATTTTAAGTACTTAGGGTCAACAGTCCAGAGCAATGGAGAGTGTGGAAAAGAGGTGAAAAAACGTGTCCAGGCAGGATGGAACGGGTGGAGGAAAGTGTCAGGTTGTGATAGTTCAGCTAAAATGAAAGGTGTACAAAACTGTGGTGAGACCAGCGATGTTGTTTGGTCTAGAGACAGTGTCACTGAGGAAAAGACAGGAGACAGAGCTGGAGGTAGCAGAGATGAAGATGCTGAGGTTCTCTCTGGGAGTGACCAGGAAGGATCGGATCAGGAATGAGTACATCAGAGGGACAGCACATGTTAGAGGTTTTGGAGATAAAGTCAGAGAGGCCAGACTGAGATGGTTTGGACATGTCCAGAGGAGAGATAGTGAATATATTGGTAGAAGGATGCTGAGTTTTGAACTGCCAGGCAGGAGGCCTGGAGGAAGACCAAAGAGGAGGTTTATGGATGTAATGAGGGAGGACATGAAGGTAGTTGCGTGAGAGAAGAGGATGCAGAAGACAGGGTTAGATGGAGGCAACTGATTCGCTGTGGCGACCCCTGAAGGGAAAAGTCGAAAGGAAAAGAAGAAGTGGTGGTGTTGGTGTTCTGTTTCAACCTAACCGGTCAACTAGACCCAAATAGACACCCACCTTGAATCAAGATCAGCTGAAGGTGGTTTTTCTCACTACCATCACCAAATGTTTAGTCATGGGAGAATTGAAGGATTGCTGCAGCCTACATAACCTTTGCTGTCATTTGTTATCATACAGCAGCTACATAAAGAACATCTGGACTCAAATCTATTATCATCTATAAGATCTGGATTCTTATATTAATATACACACTGCATCAGACCAGACATGACTTCAAATATGTGGGATTTTTAAATCACAGTTTCACTTCCTGTGTAAGTAGACAAAATGTCAAAAAATGTCATAGCGTAAAGGAGGGTTAATATAAATTCATGCACCTGCCCATTTATCTGAATCTACAACACAGGACCATGGGCCACCCCTCCAAAAAGTTTCAGTTTACAGATTTATTTTAGCAACCAGGTTTGTTGGCCTCATCAAACCTGGACCTTCAGCGTCCACTGGGACGGTTTGCAGCTGAGTGTGACGTGAGTGGGATGAGGATCAGCACCTCTAAATCCGAGGCCATGGTTCTTGACCGGAAAAGGGTGGTGTGCCCTCTTCAGGTCGGTGGAGAGTCTTTGCCCCAAGTGGAGGAGTTTAAGTATCTTTGGGTCTTGTTCACAAGTGAGGGAAGGATGGAACGTGAGATTGACAGACAGATCAGTGCAGCTTCTGCAGTGATGCAGTCACTATACAGGTCTGTCGTGGTGAAGAAGGAAGTGAGTCGAAACACGAAGCTCTTGATTTACCGGTCAATCTACGTTCCTACTCTCACCTATGGTCATGAGCTTTGGGTGATGACCGAAAGGACAAGATCCCGGATTCAAGCGGCTGAAATGAGTTTCCCCCATTGAGTGGCTGGGCACACCCTTAGAGATAGGGTGAGGAGCTCAGTCACCAGGGAGGAGCTCGGAGTAGAGCCGCTGCTCCTCCGTCTCGAGCGGAGCCAGCTGATGTGGCTCAGGCATTTGTTCCTGATGCCTCCTGGACGCCTCCCTGGGGAGGTGTTCCGGGCATGTCCTACTGGGAGGAGACCTTGAGGAAGACCTAGGACACACTGGAGGGACAATGTCTCTCGGCTGGTCTGGGAACGCCTAGGGATCCCCCCAGAGGAGCTGGAGGAAGTGTCTGGGGAGAGGGAAGTATGGGCATCCCTGCTGAGACTGTTGCCCCCGCGACCTGGCCCCGGATAAGCGGTTGAAGATGGATGGATGGATGGATGGATGGATGGATGGATGGATGGATGGAAAACATTAACAAACACAGAAAACCCTGTAACAAAAAAATTGCCTCTTTCGCAGATATTCCAACAAGAATTTGTAAGATTTAACAGACTAGAAACAAAGTGCTGATAACCTCCAGGTACTGATCAGCCAGCTATGTTTGGTTTTATTTAACCCTGAATTGTAAGTAACTTTATCTGTCAAACACATGTGGATGTCTGACTTATTATTCAACTTTTATGAGGTTAGAACACTAACTCTTCTTTAACCAAGCTCTTTTGGTTGTCTAAACATAAATAAACCTATTATGTGGTTTATTATTCTTGTTGGCATTTGAGCAAAAATAGAGCGTGCCTGTTTAGACTTCATACTAACTTACCTTAACGAATCTGAGTGACTATACAAATAAACATCCTAAAGTGTCAATGCACACATGGCATTGTAAAGCCTGTCTGCAGCATCTCAACTTGTGATCACATCTCAGCACTTCTTTGTCTTTGGTCATTTGATGAAAGCCAAAGTTTCGACATGAACACTTCATCAAGAAGTTGTAGCTTTTCTGATCTAATTTGTGGCACATACAGTCAACTGGCTAGTCAAACTAAGAGCTATTCTACTAGATACTATCACTTTGTCATATGAATGTCTTCTGTGGTTGAGGATGGATGCATGGATGGATGGATGGGATGTCTTCAGGGTGGGACTCGTGTCCTCATGAAGTGGAGGCCAATTGGACTATGTACAATGGTCAGTGAGGAGCGCTAATGAGTGGAACATTACCTGAGGAGGTTTTCAACTTCTTACAACATACAAGGTCTTCACAAAAAACTTGAAATTTGTGGCTTGTTAACACCTATAGCCACCAACACTAAAAGGCAAGCCTGTTTTGATGTTTTGATGTTGTCATCAAATGTTATGTGTGTGATGTGTTATTTTCTTTTAGTTGTACAGTAAGTGTTTGAATATTTATCTTTTATTACTGTATATTGTAGATGTATTTTACTGCTTTTACTGCTTTTTGTACTTCATGGCCAGGGGACTATAGATGAAAACTAGCCTTCTGGCTAATTCTTGCTTTTTTTAACCATGTGTAATCATGTGTTTTATGAAATTGCATTGTCCCCTTCAAAATAAACTAAACTAAGATATAAGAACTACTGTTTTGTTTTGTTTTTTTTAAAGAAAGCTCCTTAATTTTCAACCCATTGTCATTGTACTGTGGTGGAGGGATTTGAGTCCCCTAATGATCCCACAAGCTTTGTTGTCTGTGCAGTTTGCAACTGTAATTTGCTCCTCGTAGGGTATCCCATTATCTGACAAAGTGCAATTAAAAAGTTCCACAATGGCAAGAACTCTAACCCAGAAGTTTACCCAACCCAAAGGGACACAAGGGCCCCACCCTACAGCCAGGCCCTGGAAAGTGTGGCTTGTGTGGGAAGTTCAAAAGTTCCATTTAGATATAGTCGGCCTCTCTACCTACAGCCCTGGTTCTGGAAACAGCCATCTTGATGGGAATCGGACCCTCTATTTTGATGGAGTTTCATCGGGTAAGAGGCGGAAGGCAGGTGTGGGCTTACTCATAGCTCCCCGGATCTTTGCTTATTTATTGGAGTTTATCCTGGTAGATGAAAGTGTTACTTCCCTGTGCCTTCCGGTGGGGGAACAAGTTTAACTGTTGTCTGTGCCTATTTGTCAAACAGCAGCTCAAAGTACCATTACTTTCTGGAATCTTTGGAATGGGGGCTGGAAAGGGCCCCTACTGGGGACTCGATTCTTCTACATGGGACTTCAGTGATCATGTGGGCAATGACAGCATAACCTGGAGGGTTGTTATTCGGAGGAGGCCTGCCTGATTTGAACCCGAAGGGTGTTCAGGTGTTTTACAGGTGTTGTAGTGTGCTAGCCAGTCTGTCCATGACAAACACTGTGTTAAAGGTGAAGGGTATCCACAAGTACACATGGAACCAGGACACTTTAGTTTAATGATTGACTTTCTACTTGTATCAGCTGATCTGGGACCATATGTTTTAGACACTTGGGTAAAAAGAGGAGCTGAGCTGTGAACTGATCATCACCTGCTGGGGAGTTGGGACAGGTGGTAGGGTAAGTTGCTGGACAGACCTGGGAGGCGCAATTGGATACCAAGGGTCTGCTGGGAAGGTCTGTCTGAGAAACAAGTTAGTCTACCAGTTCCACCTTTGGCAAAGTCTTGGGGGTGGAGAGGGGGCATGGAATCTGAATGGTTCGTGTTGCTCTCGTTGCTGAGGTGGCTGCGTGGAGTTGTGGTTACAAGACTGCCAATGGCTAGTCGTGGCAGCAATCCCTGAACCTGCTGGTGGACACCAGAGGTGAGAGATGCCGTTAAACTGAAGAAGTCCTACAAGGCATGGTTGGCCTATGTGAGTCTAGAGGCAGGGGCCTGCTAACCTCAACTGGAGGAATTATCAGACGGTGGAAGGTATACATCAAGGATCACTTCTGTGCCTCTGGAGTGGCAGACTAGGTTGATAGTTCCCTTTTTTAAGAAGGGCGAGTAGGTTTCAACAAAAGAGGGGTCACACTGCTCAGCCTCCCTGGGAAAGTCTAATTCAGGGTAATGAAGAGGAAAGTCCATCTCTTCGCTCAACCTCAGATCCAGGAGGAACGGTGCAGTTTTTGTCCTGGTTTTGGAACACTGGACCATATGGACCAGTCTCGCAAAGGTGCTGAATCAGAATCACTTTTATTTGCCATCGTCTGTTGGAGAACAGACAAGGAATTTGTTTCCGGCAGGTGGTGTCTCACTGTACATTCATACATTAATTTAACTATCTAAAATACTTTAACTACTATAAATAACTAAATACAACACAAGATGCAGAACGCAGTAGGTGGGGTGGGGGGGTCACATCGTACAAGTGCTGAGTGCTTGTGTAAACGGTTGCAAGGATTGGGGACAAATAATTAACAGTTGCCGTTCAAGTGACTTATGGCTTGGGGGAAGAAACTGTTCTTTAGTCTGGTGGTTTTTGAGAGGAGGGCTCTGTAGCGCCTCCCAGAGGGTAGACTTTTGAAAAGTCGGTGTCCAGGGTGAGTTGGGTCTGAGATGATCTTCCCTGCCCGACTCCTGACTCTTGAGGAGTATAGCTTTTGGAGGGAGGGCAGGGAGGTCCCAGTGATCTTCTCAGCAGACCTGATTGTCCTTTGCAGTCTTGTCCTGTCCCTTTGGGTGGCAGCACCGAACCAGACTGTGATGGAGGAACACAGGACCGATTCAATGACTGCCGTGTAAAACAGGACCAACAGCTCCTGTGGCAGACCGTGCTTCCTCAGTTGCCTGAGAAAGTACATCCTCTGCTGGGCCTTTTTGAGGATGCAGCTGATGTGGAGACTCCATTTCAGGTCCCGGGAAACAGTAGTCCCCAGGAACTTGAAGCTCTCCACAGAGTCCACAGGGCTGTCTGCGATGGTGAGGGGGAGCAGAGGGGAGGGTAACTTCCTAAAGTCCACTGTCATCTCCACAGTCTTGAGTGTGTTTAGCTCCAGGTTGTTACGACTACACCAGTCCACCAGCTGCCTCACCTCCTGTCACCGTCCTGGATGAGTCCAATGACAGTTGTGTCATCTGCAAACTTCAGGAGTTTGACGGCTGGGTGTGAGGATGTGCAGTCGTTCGTGTAGAGGGAGAAGAGCAGTGGAGAGAGGACGCAACCCTGGGGGGCACCGGTACTGACGGTACTGATGATGGTGTTGAATGCCGAGCTGAAGTCAATGAACAGGATCCGTGCATAAGTCCCTGGGTGGTCGAGATGATCCAGGATGAAATGCAGTCCCACGTTGACTGCATCATCCACTGACATCCACTTGCCCGATAGGCAAACTGCAGGGGGTCCAGCAGGGGTCTTGTGATGTCCTTCAAGTGGCTCAACACGAGGCGTTCAAAGGACTTCATGACCATGGATGTCAGAGCGACAGGCCAGAAGTCATTTAGTCCTGTGGTGGAGGGTTTCTTGGGGACCGGGATGATGGTGGAGCGCTTGAAGCAGGAGGGTACCTCACACAGCTGGAGGGATCTGTTCAAGATCTGTGTGAAGACTGGAGCCAGCTGTTCCGCACAGACCTTGAGGCAGGAGGGGGAGACACCATCAGGGCCTGGCGCCTTCCTGATCTTTTGTCTGTGGAACTGCTGACTTACCTCCTGGACAGTCACACTGAGGGGGGCTGGGGGTGGGGCGGGCTGGGGGTGTGAAGGGGATGGGGGTGTGGAGAGGAGGGGGGCTGGGGGTGGGGCGGGCAGGGGGTGTGGAGGGGGTGGGGTGCAGACAGTCTTTGTTGAGGGAAGTGGAGGTGTGAATGGTGGTGTGATCTGGGCTGCAGGTAGTCGGATGGGGGTGGTGGGTGTGAGGTCCTTTTCAAACCTACAGTAGAATCTGTTGAGGTCGTCAGCCAGGTTCTTGTTGGCCTCAGCAGGGGGGGACGGGCGTCTATAGCCGGTGATGTCCTGCAGACCTCTCCACACCGACGAGGGGTTGTTGGCTGAGAAGTTCTCTTTCAGCTTGTCAGAATAACTCCTCTTAGCTGCTCTGATCTCCTTTGTCAGTGTGTTCCTGGTCTGCCGGTACAGAGCCCTGTCCCCAGATCTGTGGGCCTCCTCCTTAGCCAAGCGCAGTTGTCTCAGCTTGGCTGTGAACCATGGCTTGTTGTTGCTGTATGTGTGGAAGGTCTTGGTTGGCACACACAGGTCCTCACAGAAGCTAATGTAGGCTCTCACAGTGAAGGTAGCATTGATGTTTGCCCAACCAGTTAACATGTGCTTTACGGACCTGGAGAGAAGGCTTTCCACTGTGTCCCCCAAGGCATTCTTCGGCGAGTGTTTCGAGAGGTGAGGGGCTTATTGCTACGGGCAGCCCAGTCTATGTATTTTAGGAGTCAGAGTCTGGTTCACCAGCAGTAAGTCAGATTCATTTCCAGTTGTTGGTTAGACTTCACCAGGGCTGCCCTTTGTCACCAGTTCGGTTCATAACCGAACAGTAGCTCTAGGTGCAGCAAAGTGGCAGGGGGTGTCAGATTCTGGCAGTTTTTGCAGATGATGTGGTCCTATTGGCCCCTTGCTCTCCTCTCCTCGCAAAAGAATGGTTTGCAGTTAAGTGTGAAGGGCCAAGATGAAGAACAGTACCTCTAAATCTGAGACCATTGTTTTCAGGGTAGAGTGTCCACACCGGGTAGGAGGAGAGTCTTTCAAGGGTAGTACAAGTATCTTCAGGTATTATTCTTGAGTGACGGAAAAATTGAATGGGAAAAAGAAAGGCAGATCTGTGCAGCATCCACAGCGATGTGGTTGCTCTTTTGGTCTGTGGTGATGAAGAGAAAAGTGAGCCACAAGGCAAATGAGCCACAAGGCAAAGCTCTTGATTTACCTTTCTCAAGGTCATGAGCTCTGGACACTGACCAAGGATAAGATCATGAGTAGAAGTAGCTGAAATTCGTTTTCTCCGCAGGGTGGCTGGGCTGAGCTTTAGAAACAGGGTGAGGATCTCAGACATTCGGTAGAGGCCCAACGTAGAGTTGCTGCTCCTCCATATCAAGCTGAGCCAGCTGCGGTGGTTTGAGCATCTGCTCAGAATGGCTCCTGGACGCCTTCCTAAGGAAGTGTTCCAGGTATGTTCACCTTGGAGGAGACAGGGAGGCAGACCCAGAGATTGCATCTCTCGGATTTCCTTGGAATCCCCCCACCGGAGTTGTTGGAAGTGGCTGGAGTAAGGAGTGCCTGAGCTTGCCTGGTGAAACTGCTATCCCCCCAACCTGGATCTGGATAAGCAGCTGAGAATGAACCTTTGCTATGTCAGATAAGCCTCAGAATATAATCACTTGCTCTCCTCTCCAGCGCCAACCTTTTCACAAAATGCTGAAATCCATTCAACAACTTATCTCGCCAATATATAGACACAGACGTACACCCACACACACACACACAGACTCACACACACAGCACCAATCACATTACCTCCTCCAACTCTCGTTGGCAGAAGTAAAAGAGAAGAAATGAAGTCAGATGGAGAGAAAGAAGGAGAACTGGAGGATGAAGGGATCTGGAGGAACTGGGGGAGATGATGTGATGTTGCTTTATTAACCTAGCTCTAATTTTCCCCCTGGAACTCATTACGAGTCTGGAGAGAAATGAACCACAAAATCTTAAAAACAGACAGAGTGGCAAAAAGGAGAGAGGGGAGGATGGGTGGGGGTTGTGTCCAAAAAAAAAAAAAAAAAAAAAAACAGATAAAATTGGAAAAACAGGAATGAAAGAGACCATTTATAGGATCCAGAACACCGACAGGCAGAGAGGTAAAGCAGACAAGGCATCCCTAGGTGTAAGAAAAGAGAAGGAAAAAGAGAGGGGAATTCCATGATATGGTGCACGATAAACAGAAAGAAAAGAAGAAAGACACACATCAATACAAATGAGGTTGTATATCTGACTGCTTAAAGATGATGAGTGGGTTCAACACGATAAACTGCAAGACCACGCTTAAAGGAAGTTTAAGAAAAATAAAAGCACGCTTTCAACTTTATTGATTTCATCAGAGCAAATAAATAAGAAAACAGTAGATAAATCTTTTGATTGTTTGATCATAATTATTAAAATAAATAAAAGTCTTGATAGCTGTAGGTTTTTTCAAATAAGTAGTATCCTCAGCATTATAACCACAACTTGGTTTGACCCTTAACAAAAACAAGAAGCATGTTTTTAATCAGAAGAGCAGAACAGCAGCCTCAGATTTCAACACACAATCACTACTAAAATTACTTTAGAATATTTTCTTTCATATTACATTGAAATACGGAAATACAGATCTCATGATCACCAACCAGATTCAGTTGTCGGTATTTGTATTCTAATTATTATCATAATCATACAAGTAGAATAGAAATAGTGACTTAGATTCCAATATATGTGTATGTATATATGTATTGTATATCTGTGATATAATCTTGCAAACACAAACTGCATTGTTATGTAATCCACTTTGTGTCTGGGTTTGTTGGCTTCAGTGTCCAAAGTCCAAGAAAAGCAAGAAAGGACATGTGGTGGGAGGCAAACAAGTGCTGCAGCAGATAACAGACATTGATTAAGAATAGAGAGGAAGATGGACCATGAGGAGAGACCACGGGGGGGAACAGGAAGATTAAGAAGAGAGAGTATTTGCACTTGTACGTAAATGGCACAGTTGAAAGGAAGAATGGAAAAAGACAAAAAAGATGAGGAGATGGTGCATAGAGTTGATGGGATGATACCGGATGGTGTTAATGTGGCACTAGAGAGCAGATACCAAAAAAATTAAATAAATAAAATCGATCTATAATTTCTTCATGACATATTCCAGTGTAGTTGGTTATATAGTATATAGACAGTTACAAGGCAGTCACTTGTAGTACATATTTGTTCATATTGGGCACATGACCATGGAGTGAAAAAAGTTTTCATTACATCAACATTAAAAATCCTATTTTTAAGTTCACTTGTTGCCTTTGATATTTCCAGTTCAGTGAAATTTTTGAAATTGTATTTCCATGTAACAGCTGCTTGACAGGAGTGTCTGCACCTCCTCACTACATGCTACCTGAGGTATGACTGCTAAAGTAGCTCCGCTGTTTAAATGTGAGTGCAATAGTTTTGGCGAATGCTCAGTGTATTATAACTGTGATCTGTTAAATTTCATGTGACCTTTTAATACCTGCTCAGCTCACTTAACAGAACAGGTACTAAAATAGAAATGACAGGTACCAGACAGGAGATACTTTTTTTTTTTTTTTTTTTTTGCAAATGGAAACAAAATAACTGATTAGAGCTAAGAAGTGGAAATGGGGTTAAGAGAATGCAGGTAAATACTTGTTTGTTTTTCAAGTTGCATTTTAGACAGAAACAAAATTGCTGCATGGTAAGTGTGTCATTTACGTAATAATAGTGTAGTGGGGGTAACAAAACATTTCCATGCTGGCAAAGCACGAGAAAGTATTGCCTGTGAAGAATCTACATGTATTTATCCATTAGAGGTGATTTTGTTAACTGATCCTTCAACTGTTCAGAACATACATTATTTTGTTTTTAAATAAGATAAATAACCCATTTTACACCACTTGCTAAACACTAAACAAAAACATGAAAAAGATTAGCTTGTGAACCCAGAAGTGGCATGTGACAGGCAATCCGAGTTCACACCAAAGAAAAAAGCAAGTGGAAATACACAATATACTGGAGTTGGGCATCATCTGGATGTTACGACATATTGTTTCAGAGTGGATTCTGCCTTACAGTCCTCAGTTGAATTTCTTTTTGTTTTGTGGATACTTCTTCGAAGGAAAACATACTCAAAAAGAACTTTGTAACAACAAACTATCTGCATAAAGAATTAGTCATTCATTGTGCGTTCAGATTGGTATGGTATGTTTGTATCCAAAAAAATCATAATTATCATCATGATTATAGAGTGATTATAGATTATAGAGTACATAAATAAAGAAAAGTTTATGAATTTTATGAAGTGTTACAATTATGAATACAATTTTATGTACAGATGAACATTAATTCATTTGTGATGGTTGAAATGTAATAAGGAGCACATTTATCTGTTTTGCTAGATGGACACAATTCTTCTGGTCAAGGCCTTCCTATAAGATATTTAAGTTGTCAATGTCAATGTTTCAGGCCGAAGAAGACCAAGAAAATGAAAACTTTCAAAAGACTTTCAAGTATTTTTGATTAACTTATTTTATATTTTATTCTCGTTACCTACCAGATTTTTTTTTTCTATTTGTTTTCATGTTATGTTTTGATTTATATGTACTATATTTGTTCAGAAATTAGTTTCTATAGCATTACTTACAGTAGTTGTCAATGCATACAAGAAGTTATTGTTCAAGCAAAAAATGCAGTTGTCAAGGTTGACCTGTGTCTATTTTGTGCGGCGCGATACATTCGGTCATTCATTGGAGTCTCATCGTGGGTCACTGCTAGCTTGGCGGTAGTAAACCGGCTATTAGTGTTAACAATCTGCGGAATTTCGTCCAATGAAAAAGCATATTTTGGTGTTACATTTGACACAGCTTGCAGTTTCAATCAGCGACAACTTGTTTGCCGTCTTGCTGTTGGCTCAGAGTTGAGGAGGAGATCGACGCAGCACATCAGACCACGGTGCACTTGCTGATTTGCACACTGTAGGCGAAGGTGTTAAGTTGTGCATCTTTCCTTGCAAGATATATGTTTGATACGTGTTGCAATGTGATGACTCTGCATTAATCAGAACATAATAGAGTCACACTATTTGTGTGAGGTGGACACCAGGAATGGCCCATGCTAGTACCACAGAAACTGAATTTAACTAGGATTTAAGAACGAGTTCTAATTTAGAACTGGTTCTCAATGCCAAACCCTAAAATATAGTAATATGGAAAATCGATAATTAGCTATGGGGGTAATAATGAAATAACACAAAATCAGATTATTTGCTCTGATAAAACTGATGGTAATCACCTATTTTTGAATTTTAATCTATTGTTAAGCCAGATCCCCACTGGGGGGTGAATAATAAATTATTAAAATAATCTGTGATGGGATAATCATAACAATAAATATGAATTCAATTATGTGATTTATATTTTCATCCATCTACTTTGCATTGAATCACATACTTCTGTTATTTATGTTATGCCAGAAAAAATTGTAAAGAGCCAAGTTGCAAAGGGTTCATATTGGGATTTCTGAGAAATTAAACAAATCAATACCATAATTGGGGTAAATACGTCATTTACCCCAATTACAGTTGGGGTAAATTACGAGGTTGCTAGAGTTTAGAATACAACAAGCAGTATTTGCAAGCATGAAATTCTCCAATTACAGAAGTCCATCAGTTGCATTGGCCGTGTTATTTATGTTTCAAACACTGGCACAAAGTCTATAAATGGAGACACAACACACTGCTCACGCCAGCTGAAATGTCCCCCAGGCTGGGTAACAGGAGCTCTGCCTTACTCACCTTCACGTCAGCGAGAGCGCCAAGAAGCTGTAAGGACAATAGGTCGCCGTCAGCTGACTGGGTTCTGCACTGTTTCCCTGCCAGTGTGGACTCAGGTTATTGCAAGTGTTATTTTTTTTGTATTTCTTTTTTTTGTTAGAGGTTAAACTGTCACATATGTGGGTTGCTCAGCTGTAGCTTTAAGCTTCAAGTTTAAGCTTTTGAGATGAACGTGACTGGGGGGGCGGGGGGGGGGTCCCCCACAAGGGTTCATTTTGTTACCCTCAACCATTAAAATGACTTACTAAAGAGTGGTCAACTTCTCCAAACCATGCCTATCTTCAAAAAAAAAAAAAAAAACTAGACCCACATATCAGTAATTTGTGATAATTTGAAGTTTTTATTGATTTTTATTTTTTTTTTTTTGTGTGGTTTCTGTTGAAATATGTTGGTTTCTTTCTTAATGACTCCAAATTTTTCCAAAGTAAAAGTTTCAAGCTGTTGTTTGTTGATTCACCAATATTCACAAATAAGTGAAGCTAAGAAGCTGTGCCTTTTGGTATTTTGTTGTCTGCAAATTTCATTTTGAAGACAAATGGTAATATTGTTCTGTGATGTGTGTCAGCAGCACAAAACTGTCCAAAAAAGGTGACGGTGTCTCCTGTTCTCAAGAAAACACCCAGAGTATTATTGCTGGTTTAGCCATGCTCTTATACCAGGTGTGTGGCTGCTTAAAACTCACCACAAAAAGGAGGAATAATCCTACAGTTACTCCAAAGAAATGTTTAAGGGTGACCTAAATAATCTACATTTTGTGTTTTGCATCCAAATACCATGTTTTACATTTTGTACCTCATGATTAATTTGTTGTGCCTATGTGAGCTGACCATTTGTCATGTGATTGTTATGTTTCATTATTGGAATACCAGACATAGTTACAGGAAGCAGATGAGTCTTTCATGAACAAAGTTTAAAATCCAATATTTGCCATGAGACCTATAGCACACAGTTGACACGAAATGTAAAAGTAGGTGGAGCACCTGGTTTTGTGAACATAGTTTAGTATCTTCCTCGATAAAAAATTGTAGATTGTGTTTACCGGAGAGACTAATCCAAAACCAGTAGCATTTATCTCAAGCATTAAAGAAAAATCAAAAAAAAAACTGCCACAGTAAATGGAAGATGCGGTGAACAGTTGTTGGTAAAACATTCTTTAAAGCTTATGTTGATAGAAATGGATGGATTAATGACTGAATGAATGTTCAGGAGGGGACGGGGGGGGGGGATTACAGTGACGATTTAGAATACTCTATAACATGTAAATGATCAATCGCGTCTTTCAGCAGAGAATAAAAAAATGTTTTGGCTGTCCAAAGCTGCAGTCAAGCAACAGAGAAAACAGAGAGGAGAGAATGGTGAAAGGAGGGCATTAATACTGTGAACTGCCACCATACTACTCATTTACCCCCAGATCATCTGGGGTCATGATCTTTCATCTCTAACGTCTCTCATCTTCCTTCTTTCTTCTCACTTCAGTGTCCCAAACATAGTTGGTTGTCCTCTTCTCTCTTTTTCATATTATTCACACCGTGTTCTCTTCCCACGCCGCTCTCCCGTCTCCAAACGCTTTTCCACCATCAACTTCATTCTCATCATACTTTCAGACTTTCTGTCTTCCACCAGCTCCCCCTTCTTCCAGTTCTGCTCCCAGCTCCTCCTCCTTCTCTGCCTCTTCTCCTACATAGGGAACACCAGGAAGCCGGAGAAGGTGGAGTATTTCCATCCTCCCATTAGGTTTCCTCTCTCCAGTTTGAGGTAGGCCCGGTCACCCTTCTCCATCTGGATCAAAACACCATTACTGGCCGCCTCGCGTGTCACGTCCTGGTCTCCGGCAAAAGCTGAAATCACTGGCCAGCCGTTGTGCATCAAGCTCACCTTGATGGAAGAGAAGAGGAGAAAATGTTGACAGAATGAAACACCCTCACAAACCAGGAAGAAAAAGCAGGAGAATATTCTTTCATATGCCGAAAGCACACTGCTGGTTTACAAGAAGTAGTCATTGAAACTCAAACTGGCCCATCTGCCTCTCTCGCTCTCTCTTTTCCTTGACCTATCTCTGTCCCCAGTGTATTTCTCTTTCCCAACCAACAGGTCAAGGCGGATGACCGCCCTCCAGAGCCTGGGTCCTGCTCGGAGTTTCTTCCTCAATGAGGGAGTTTTTCCCCGCCACCGTCGCCTATGCTTGCCCTGGAGGGCGTTGTTGGCTTTCTATCTGTAAAGCGCTTTGAAATGTCTTCAGATGTGATTAAGCGCGATATAAATAAAAGTTGATTGATTGATTGATAATTGCTAGAACGAGTATTACTGGCCTACTACTACAGTGGTGCATGAATTAGTTGGATGCACCAACACATGTCAAGCATAAGCGACGGAGGCGGGGAAAAACTCCCTCATTGAGGAAGAAACTCCGGGCAGGACCCAGGCTTTGGAGGGCGGTCATCCGCCTTGACCTGCTGAAATCACTGCAACAACATGTGCATGTTGCTGCGTGTTAAACTCTTTTTTACATGTATAGCATCATAGCACAGTAAGTTATCTCAAGGCACTTTCTGAGAAGACCAAGGGCTTCATGTACAAAGGGTGTGTGTGCATTAAAATGTTGTGCTCACTCTCTCTAAGGGAAAGTTCAGTCGTATCAAGAGAGAAGTGATCGTGTAAATGTACGGGGCCTCGTGTCAAACTTCACGGCCAGCTTACACACACTTCTGTTGATCCTTTGGTGATTGCTAGAGGTGATGCTGAGAAACTGCTATAATAAATAAATTAGAACACAATTAGTCCTCAGACTGACCAAAAGCGGAGGTAAGATGACCTCCTTTTTCTTTTTTTTTCTGGATTTAAGTTTAAGCCAATTTCAGTAGGAAAATCCACACAAGTCTTTGTACATTTTAATACAAAAATCATATTTAAATGAGTCCTGCAGCTGAGATTCCCCTCTCTGCACAATCAGAAAACGAACTTAACAGAGAATGAGTAAGAAGTTCATGGAAAGCAGGTTGGAGGTTAATCTTTGGCAAATTGTCCAGTAGCATGAACAACAGCACAGAGTGTGTGTGTGAGTGTGAGTGTGAGTGTCAGAGTGTGTGTGAGTGTCAGAGTGTGTGTGAGTGTCAGAGTGTGTGTGTCAGAGTGTGTGGGAGGGTGTCAATGCTGTGGGGTCAGAGAAGTGCACGCAAGCAATAGTGACAAAGGAGTGGTCTGATATCAAGGGCACTGTGGAATGGAGGATGGTGGCCCAAAGTGTGAACAAAACTGGTGGGGGGGGGCAGGGGAAGGCAGTGCTTTCTCAGGGGTGGTGGGGGCACATGTAGGTGACTGATTACACTCAAGGCAGACACTTTGTATTTGTGTAACTTACAACAAATGTGTTTTTACAGTAGCATGCAGAAGTTCATTTGTAAATGATCGATGTCTGCTATTATTATTAACATTATGATAATTAACATTATTCCTGTTTTAGATTTTTTTAAGTGAAACTCTTTTTCACATTGGGGACACAGACACAATAAGACAGACACAAGAAATAAGACTGACTTATTAAGTCAGTCTTATTTCTTCACATGAGCTCACATGCAGCTCATGAAATAAAATTCGATTCAAGCTTACTAAATAATATCTAATATTAGACCTAATCTAAATAATTAGACCGATAATATTGTTTTCTGTACCATTTGGCATAGTAACTCAGTGAGTGTCAGCACATATTGTAATTATAAGGACGTAATTTTATATGATTACATGTTTTCTTCCTTATTTATTGTGTAATAACATTTTTATGCCTTTAACTGTTTTCTAGTAATTTTTAAGAGTCCAGTATTTGTGGCTATTATTTTTCGTTTTTTTTTAAACCCACGTATAATCGAGAACGACTTAACTCGATATAAAATGCACCTGTATTTTTTTTTTTTTTTTTTTACCCATGTTTCTGCCATGAAAGGTGAACCGCAGTTTAGCAAGAAAACACTCTATAATGTAGGCTGTACAAACTACCTGTATATATGAGGAGTTGTCAAACTTCTTTTAGGGCCAAAATTTGTTTAAGCAGGCAGTAATGTGACTAGCATTTTAAATAAAGCAAATTTAGAAAATGTAGGCTTAGAATACTGTCTTATTACATTTTTACATACATTTTTCACACAATTCCAATTAATTTGCAGATTTTTTAGTGCAAATTTGCAAGCATTCACTTTGTGAATCAGTGACTGCAGGAAAAAAGAACATTACGCAGGATATGAAGAGTATCCACCCATAATAATACTAGACTTAATTTTTTTTATTTAAAATTTTAAAGATGACGAGATTTTATAACATATTCTTGTTTCTTATACTGATGGAAAATATTATCCTTTGCAATTTGCGTATTAGACACATAAAAGTGTGCAGCATGAAAAACTCTTTAAACTTGTTCCAGGGTTTTATTTGCTGACTTTTCATCATCTTTTAATAAGATACGAGCTCGTTCTAACTGAGACATGTGTTTGTCATTCTGATACTATCACTGCTCTCTGTCAGTTTTGGTGAATGGAGAAATTTCCAACACAATTATGTGAAGCACAGGTTCATCTCAGGATTGTGTGTTGAAATACACACTCACACCTGCAGACAATTTGTCACCGGCCAATTCACCTGAAGTGCATGTTTTTGGAGCCAAATCATAACCAAAATATCATGACCTCCAAGATCTACCAGGGCTCCAAATATTGTGAAAAATTAACACAAATATGAAGGACCTTGTTAAAATTTAACAATCCAACAAGCCAAGTCAATCAATATTAGCAAATCAGGCATATCAGACAGTTAATTTGGCATCTTCAATAAAACAAATGCAGACTAATAAAAATTCTTCATTATTTTATTTATTATATTTTTACTTACAAAATCCATGAAACAGCCCTATAGCACCATGTAAAGCATACCATATGCTAAAATAATCCATGATAATTAATTAAAAGGGGAAAAAGCAGCTGGTTTTAAAGATTGCAGATGTCGATTGGATAACATATAAGTAAAAAAAAAAAAAAAAAACAGTTTGAGTTCGAACTGTTCGAAAGTTCGAGACTCACAAAACCGAGCGCACTTCCGGATACGGTCAGCCAATAGAATGCGCGGACGGCATCACGTGACTGCCTACTAAAAATCTGCGATGAGGTGGAGTCGCAAGCGTTGATGCGCGAACGCGCGAGGGGCGCACTGTATGTGTGTGACTTTAAAAATGCATCCTCATTGATTTTGCTGTTTGCGAATGTGCAACAATAGCAAAAAATGTATATATGATGTGCTGTTATAGAACGCAAAATAAGTCAAACTTGTAAACCAACAACTTATTTTTTGCTGGATACAAAATTTCCTTGTCAGTAACTACAAGGCAGTTCCTGGATACGCAGGTCTTTGCTATAGAGTGACTTATCTGCTCACTGGGGTAAAAGGCAAACACCGGCTTTGTCTTACTGTAACATCTGTGACTTTGTAAATTGACTACATGTTAAAAGGAGAAATAATTACAACAATATGTGTCGGAGTGCTGGAGTTTGTCCAGAGGAGCTGCTCTTGGTGCAGCTGTGGTGGAGGATCAGTGGTAAAACATGGAGCTGGCGTCTGTGTTGTTTTTCCTCTGGTGCTGTACTGCAGGGAGAGTACAGCACGCACACACACACACACACACACACACACACACACACACACACACACACACACACACACACACACACACACACACACACACACTGAGCCAGCATGTGGTCTGTCTCAGTGATGTATAGCTCCAATAAAACTGTGACAGTTGCTTTAGAAGGATGAGACTGTAGTCACCACACACACACACACACACTCACTCACACTGTCACCAACACACACACACACACACACACACACACACACACACACACACACGCACACACACCTGTAATGAATACGGACCATGTGCTGGTTTTGCCTTAGACCGATCACACACTCCCACCCAAACTGTCAGCTACACCCTAACAGTTTTACAGTTTGTGGCCATAAATTTAAAGGCAGGATAATAGAACTGTAGATTGTGTCGTACCTCAATGACCTGCATTCATTTATGTATAAAAGCACCAAATATCTGGCTGAGTAATAGAAAAAAAAAATGGCTCCAAGAGAAAGAAAGAGAATAAAACAGAGCAAGAATACACCACAGAAGAAAATCTGGGAAATGGAAGAAATGGAGCGTTATGTAAAAACCAAAAAGTGTGTGTTGTGTTGTGTTTAGCACAGTACTTAACACAACAACATGACATCCTGCTATGGACCATCAATCCCTGTCCTGTTGACTGTCTAACTTCACAGTGAGACACCCATTTTTATTTGTTGATTGTTTTTGCTAACCCCCCCCCCCCCCCCCCAAGTTGTCTCCTTTCTGTACATGAATTTTCTTTATTGTGTTTTTCCCATTCATCTCTATCAGTCTTTATTAGGACTGTCACCTTTCCTCTTTTCTAGGTAGCCTCTGCCATTCCTCTGTATATACTGCATGTATATATATATATATATATATATATATATATATATATTTTTTTTTTTTTTTTTTTTTTTTTTTGCTACTGGCTTCTACTTATTTGGTGAATCAGTCTAGATTCACTGGATAAATCTAGACTTAACTCAATATTTCTGATTCAGTTATCTTATTCTGGAAGCCTTTTTTTTTCAAAATGATATTGCGTGTAAGTCTATTAATACATCTAATGTTCATGTGTTTTATCAGCTTATTTCTGGTTTTTAGATCCTTTCTTTGCTATAATAAGCAACACAATTAACACAAATGTGAATATATTTCAAATAACTCCCATTGTAGAATTTTTGTGCACATTTAGACTTTTCTAACTGCCAACCAAGCAAAGTTGCACGGTATACCAAAAGTCAGTCAGACATACCTTAAAAACAATTTTCCATGGAAATAAAAAATACAATTGATTCCAGTATTCCAACTGTCAAAACTACTTCTTTTTTGTGATCAGTTATGGTTGAATATGAAATGCACCTTAAAATTAAGCCATGGAAACAAAAATACTATTTGTAGAAAAGTCAACATATCAAAAGACACAGATATATAGTCTATTGAATATAAGTGCAAATGTTGATGAAGACTGAATTTATATACGGACAAGTGGACAGATGGGCAGATGAATTACATCATCCCATCAGTGTTTTCTTTGGACGATACTTAGGTTTTCCAATATACGTCACTGCTGCTAGTCATATGTATCCCAGGAGTATTGTTAACAAGTAGGTATTATAGAGCTATTATAGAGCTATGCTATAGAGCCATCAAATCTTATGGTGGTACACCGTGAACATAGTAACCACTGCAGCCCCACTCAGGTGTCATCGTTTGGGAGGATGTAATGTATTATTTGACTGAATGTACCCACTAGGTGTCAGTACTGTCCTTTCTGCCAGGTCAAGACCTTTTACAGTATCTTTACAGCTGGACAAGCAGATGTTCACAGATTTGAGAGACAGACAGAGAGTTACTCTTTACATTAAGATTACCATTGAGCAGTAATATGGAATTTCACACGACACCCTACCTGAGCAGTATATAAGTAACTGCAGTAATGTAGTTTTAAATTCTGTGAGTACACAGAATTCTCGTAAATCAAGTAGTTTGACAAAAAAGACATACTTCCTGTTGCCAGGAGGGGGCACTGTAATTTATGCTTGAATATCTATGCACATATCATCCAACATCTACAATTTAAAACAGATTATAACACGGGTTATGTTAGCTCACATTTTTAAGGGAGTATTAGGTTTGCAAACAATACCTTAGAACATCTCCCAGTGCTTTGCCAGTAATGCTACAAAGGTTGAACACTGAAACCCATGTTCACACAGTTTATAAAAGACACAGTTAACCAGACACGATGGGATGGGTGGATGTTGTCTTTCAACGACTTTGCAAAGACGGTGATACATGTCATTTTTTGATAAATGTCAATTACAGCTGAAGAATAGTCTAACTGCAATGCTGCCAAACGTGCAGATGTAGCTACGTTCTTTTTCCACATCCTGCTGATGCAGTACCCCATTGGTGCCACCAGGGCAAGCTTTTTGAGAACCAATAATATGTCCTTTTGATTACTTTCGATAGGTTATCAATGTTGTGAGACTGTGCAAACATGACTTCAGATACCGTTTTCTACATGAACTACAGAGCCAGGTTCTTCTAATGAGCTTCTGGTTTTGTTTACTCCCATGAAGGTGTTTAAAACGACCTTTATGCAGGTCTCTCAAATGAATAGATTCAGATGCTGCATGGTGACAAAAATGTATTCAATTGGTGCAGATTTTTTAAAAGCCCCTAACACATGCATCAAAGAATTTCATTTGTATAAAACTGAACTTTGTTCAGTCCTCCTATATGTGGGAATAGCGTCTGAATCGAGGTGATACAAAACACAACCGACGAGTCTCCCACCAGACTCCTCTGCTCGGAGAAGTCACCCAGGACTGTGATCGTCTTTGCGGTGGGATGCATATGTCTGCTTCAGATTCCGCTGCCCGGGTCAAGGTTTGTCTTTTAAAAGAACACAGAACTTGAGCTTTGTATGGGGTGGGGGGGTGACACGGGAGGATGTGGGAGTCTGGAAGTTGTGTTTCTGTGATGTGTGTTTCAGATGATCTGCATGAAAGAAGTCGCTGAGAGCAAAACTCGTGTTTGGGTTTGTTTTTTTTTAGTCGTGACGTTACCACTGCGATGTAAGGTTGTGCTTTCTGTGCTGATAACTGAATGTTAGAGGGCGATAAAAGCTGTACAGTGTGATCAATCATGAAATACAGAACGTACAATACATGAAACAATGAAAAAAAACAAGGAAATTGTTCCGACACAGAAAGGTGACGACAGAAAGGTGACAAGAACGAATTCTATCGCTGCAGGAAAATAGCCTTCACTGATCCATCACCGCTAAATCTCCATTCAGCACAAAGGCCAGTGACATTATGTTTTATCAGAATGGTTCGTGTAATTATTCCTGGCTTTCCTGGTAACTTTTTGTTTCCCGGATCATCTTAATTACGGTGTTTAGCTCTTTTTTGTTTCTTGGTTTCACCTCCACCACAAGTCCTTCAGGTCGTGTCCGATACGTTTAATTGGTTTCAAATTGTGCAATAAAGTGGAAATACCAGACAGGAAATGGTGCCTATGAAAATCACAATTCAAACTATTGTTGCAAAGATTTTAGTCACTTACTCTAGTGCAGTTAATTCCCTCCCTCCTGTTTGCTGCTATTGTCTTAAAGTAAGAAAGTCCAAATTTATTTATATAGCTTTTGAAAACAGCCAACAGCTGATCAAAGTGCAAAAATACAAATAACAGAAATACATTTAACACAACAGTATTAAAATAAACATTAAATCACAGTTTAAAGCTTAGCTGAAATACAAAACCCTAGAGAAGTGATGTCTGATGAAGAGCTGATGAAAGCTGGACCGCAGCCTGGTCACCTACTTTTTGGCTGGATCTTGGCAAATCCAGCAGCAGTTCACTAGTATACTGTACGTCAGTGCTCATGTGCATAAAAGTGTAGTAATTCTGATTTAAATTTAAAAAAAAAGAGCATCCCAAAAGAGCTTAATGATCCCAGTGATTTTTTTTTTTTTTGTATGTTTAAGGATGCATTATGGGAATGGTTTGGGTTCTGCTCAGGAGGGAAACCTCTGGCTTTATCAAGCATGCAGATGTCAGTTTGACAAGTATCCGTCACACTGGAGCGAAGAACAGCCTATGTCACAACTTTCACTTATAAACCAGCGCATCAAGGGCTCTTGTCATGTGTTCACTTCCCAATCGAGACTCAAATAGATTTGCAGACCAAGGGAGGAGAACCATCCGTCTCCTGTATCTGCAGCTCAAAGTGTCAGCAGTCCAAAGAGGATTTGAACACATGTGCTGTCCATCCACCCCCACCAGTGGCATGAGGAGACCTGAAAAATCCACACTCAATTACTTTTGTGGAGCCAGATTACAGTCATAAACTTAAAAATCCAGTCTATGAGAAATGAATACATAATTTAGCATGAATACGTTATTGGCTACCTGTGAGATCTATGCAAACAATCCATGTGTGTTAATATTTGAAGCCTAAGTCAACACGTGAAGGCAAAAAACGATTTATATTTTAACAGACTTATTTACATTACAAAAATGAACATAAGTCTAAAATAGAAGAGGGCTGATAAAGAATCTTTTGTCACTATTGAGGCATGGTGTGCACAATTAAACAGCAAATTACTCACTAATTCTAATGTGTTTTAATCTAATTTGAAATTCAACATTTGCATTAGTTACTCATTGTTTTGATAAAGTAACCGCCAGTTGTTGCACTTTGATGGAATCGGCTCCTAAAACACACACACACACACACACACACACACACACACACAATCACATCGTTCAAGGCTAGTCATGGTAATTACCTCATTAATTGCTCATTAGTTAGCGCCTGCCCCGCCCGTACGCCCCTCAAATCCACCATCGAATCACCATTGATGGCTATCTTTAGTGATTCACTGAAATGTATGCGTGCTCCACACCGGTCCCTTCTAACACGAACCTCTTTTTGATTTTTTTTTTAAAATCTTTATCTCAGAAATGGGAATATGGTAGGCCAATTAACACATTTATATAATCAAATAAAACAAATCTGTCAATTCCACCCTAGTTTGGCAGCAAATTTCTTTTCATCTGAAAGTCAGATTAGATGTCCAGTTTGCTCAAGCAACGTGAAAACATGACAGTATGATAAGATCGTGCAGGCGTGCTGCTGGTACCATCAACTAGGGACAAATATAACCTAATATGAAGGACAAAAAAAAAAAAAAAAAAAAGACCAGGTAAAAATGACATGAACTGTATGCAAATGCATTTGCATGGACCAAAACTGCATGAAAATTGTGTGAGAAAATAGCACATAAATAGAACTTATTCTCATGTGCAAATTACAATTATCCTTTAATTAATTAATTTGTATCTGCATTAAACAGATGTTCCTATGAATTAACATTTTTGCATGATTATTTGCAAAATATATTAACATTTATGCACTTTTAAGGTATTATACAGAAACTATGTGTTTGATGTGTTGAGATTCTCAATATTTCTGGAATTCTCATTGTCAAAGAAAAAATAATCAAACAAAACAAGCAAAGGAATGCATTTGGAATGAACACTGTGGGATTGTGCAGTAACAAATTAAAAAAAACCTTGACGGTTTCACATGAATTTTGATTTATAACAAGTTATGATTTAAAAAAAATAAAAAAAAACTTGAATAAGTGTTGTTTTTGAAGTTTTATTTGTGAAGGTTCTGTATTGAAGAGGCCTTATGAAGTCAACGCCGGCCGCGGTGGTGAATCCGTTTGTCCTGGAGTGATTTGTTGAACTGAGCACGACAGCAGAAGGGTCGTCCACCTTGAACTCTGAAAAGCTGCTTGAGTTTTCCACCAAGTGAGAATTTTCTCACCACTTCTGATAAGACTTTGCTCATGTGGAAATTGTTGGATCTTGTAAATGACTTTTAAGTTTTGTTTATTTGGAGACAGAAGATATGTGACTTGACTTGCTTCAGAAGACGTTTTATGGTGCAACTTACCAACAGTTCCTTCTGTTTCCATCCATCCATCCTTTCTTGAAGACGAGACGACTTATCGTCTCGTCATCAGTCACTTATCCCTGATCCAAGAGGCTGTTCTTCTGTTTTCCAGCTTCTGGATTTTATTATTATTCATTTTATTTTATTTAAGTGCTTTAGTTATTGTACCAAATGTATCTAAATGCTTTTATCGTTTCAACTGTTCATGTTTTTATTGGGTCATTTGGACAAACTGGTTTCACTTTTCCATCAATGGGAAACATCAGAGGAGACATTTCTAGCATTATCAAATAGTTTTCAACTTTCACAGGCAGTAAAATATTAACATTTTTGAAATAATTGATCTGAGGATGCAGAGAAATGTTTAATTGATTTAGTTAAGTATTGCTTGAAGAGCCCTAAATGTCATAAATTAAATATAAATGTGCTTTTTTTGGGGGGGACGGTATCTGCCATCCAAACAACTCTTCTTCAGGAGCCTTTGGGGGGGGGTTATGAATTTTTAAAAATATTTACTTGCACTTTTCCCCTGTTTCACACATGAGCCCAAACCAGAAGAATTTTTTTCTGTAAACTGCCAAACTAAAGGAGACGGAGCACAGGTTGACTGGACAAAATGAAACCATACATCTTACAGACTGTAAGGTTATAAACTGTGTGTGTGTGTGTGTGTGTGTGTGTGTGTGTGTGTGTGTGTGTGTGTGTGTGTGTGTGTGTGTGTGTGTGTGTGCGTGTGTGCATGTGCGTGGTGAACAATAAAAAACAGAAAAATGGGGTGCTTCATTTCAGTGAACTATGCAGACGTGCATCCTGCTGTGTTTTTCTCCTACTCTCTCCTACTTCCTGAGAACAACGGAGGTCTCAGATGCTGACCGTGCATCTGTAGTGTTCTTCATGTCCACATCCACAGAGGAATTCAGATGGAAAGACAACAAAAACTGTCGCAGCTACAGATTTCAACAGATCCAGACCAAAGATTGAACAATCATCAGACAACGTACGTCCCTGGGACACAAGTTTTAAATACTTCTTATAGGATAGAAGCCTATTGGCTTCTATGCATCTGCCCTTTTTTTTTTTTTCGGATTGTCCGAAAAAAAAAATTAACTAAATAAATAAATTAATTAATTAATAATAAAAAAAAGTTTGTTGATTACATATTCTAATGAGAGAGATATTGGTTGATTCTGGGGGACAGGAATTTTACAAGCCTATTGGCTTCTGTCCGTCTGACCTTTTTTTTTTCGGATTTTCCAAAAAAAATAAACTAAATAAATCAAAATAACTAAATAAAAAAATTGATGCAACTTTTTTCCATGATATAATATTGTGATAAAATGCACTTCACTTTAACAAAAATATTCTCAATTCATCCTTTCTCCACTTAAATTTCGAACCGGAAATCACCATTATCATTACGTTTTGATCTCAAGCGAGTTTGGGTCTTATTAAAATCGACCAAACGGCGACACAGCTTCTGCTCCATCTACACGCTGCAGTGAGAGCGAAGAGTTAGTCTTACATTATCAGCATGGCTCCGAAAAAGATGCAAAAGTTGGAGAAAAACCAAGTGACAATGAGTGTTTTTCTTGAACAAAAAAGACGCAGAAAAGACGCAGGAGAAGTCGAGCGAAAACCAGCAAATATACTAATATTTTTATCGTAATGGACGCGATTGTTTCAGTCTGGTGCAGTGTCCACAGGAGAATATATGAATTAAAGGCAAAGAAAACGAGTGAGTGAAAAACAAAAGTGAAAAAGTGAAACTTCTAAAAACTTCTAAAACTGTTTTTTTTTTAAGAATGACTACGAGGCTTTAAATAATATTTAAATGTAATAGAATAGAATAGAATATCATAATGTTGCACATTGTTTGAATTGATTTCTTTTTGACAGTCTTAGTTTGGAATTCTGCTTTTGAGTTTCTTTCCAGCATTTACTTTATACACTTTTGACTAATACAACAAATTTCTTTCGACTCATTTCAGAAGACTCAGCTGTCACTGTTATGTTGTTTTTTTTAACATATCAACCAACCTTGTAACCCTGCGACCAGTACGCAAATGTGCAGCTGTTTAATTGTGTTTTTAATCTGACTTATTTTTACTTTTATTTTAAAAAATCTGAATGTTCACATTGTAGATAACAGTACAGGCAAGAATAATCTGCCTATTTGGTTCTTCCAAGCCCTTCTATAGATGGTCGTTCTGATCTGTTGTCCTATCAGCACTTTTTTGAAAGCCTAAACTGTTTGGAACATGTAGGTTTGTACATAAGAATATTTACAAAATGATCAAATAATTTATCCATCAAGCAGTCAACAGATTAGCATCATTTCTACCTATATTGGCCAAAATGCATCACCTGATTTTCTGTTCATTCTCTAGGATGAGATTTAATATGAACTCATATCCAACAACTGGAAAACATATTCTAAAATTATGCAGTGTAGAGGAATTAATTTCATTAATATAATCTGCACCATCATAATGTTTTTTGCATCAAGCGACCAGCTTGCATACCAATGTCCGAATTAAGCAGCATTTGTGTTACCTTGAGGCTACCAGAGGGCCAAACTCCAGAGCTGACACACACACACACACACACACACACACACACACACACACACACACACACACACACACACACACACACACACACACACACACACTGTGGGAATGTGCTCCTCTAAAGATAGTACAAATAGAGCAATAATGGTTGTTGATTGCTGTTGTTGACTGTGTCACAGAACAACAACCGTGTGCATGTGTGTAACGACGCATGTGGTTAAAAAGAAAAGGACATCCTTGTCGTAACAGCAGATACAGAAAACAAAACAGTTGTCATATGACTCCAATGACAAGTTAAGAGTTAAGAACGAGGGAAAAAGTCTGAATGACTCTGATAAGTCGTCTCGCACTGAGAAGTGATTGCTGCTAAAGTTAGCTTAGCACTGCTGATGGTTCATGACGATGAACAAATGCAGTCAATTACTATACTGATTGGACCATCACCATAGATTCAGAGACGACCTTTGACCTCCACACTGAATTCACGTCCGACTGCAAGCACAACTGTCTGCTGGGTGGGAACTGGATTAGGACATGTGAGAGATGCATAGAATCAGTTCGGGTTTGTTTTTGTTGCTTTTTCCGTCCTGTCTGAAGATATCCTCTTTGTCTTCAGTTAGGAGACAAATGACACAGGTTTGCTGAGAAAATCCACAAATGCTTTATGGGCTTTCAAGAAATTTCGGAGTAAGGAAGGTGATTAGTGGTGCGCCAGTCAGTTGTCCTGCTGATTTATGGGTGCTGGGAATTTTATTTTGTTATGACTGTTGACCGGCCGACCAGCGTGGAATACTTTAATGTACAAATAAAAAATCTTCCATATTGTAATAAGAGTAAATCTATAAGATATACAATATGCAGCAAAAGAACAACCTCCAAATCTTTTGGAATAACAGGCCCAATCAGGTGTTTCATGAATAATAACCAGAGATATATATTACACATTTCTAAACGTAGAAAAAGGATAGAGCCAAACAAATGATATTATGAGCACAAGTATTTATATAATAGTCCTGTAAGCACTTGATGTCGACTGTGAAAAAAACATTTTAGATTAGGTCATATTTTATTATAATTATTACACAAAAACTTGTGTTTATAGTTTTTCCATTGTTTCCATGGAAACAATAAAATAAATGTTTTCAAACAGAAAAACTCCTTACAGACAGAGGGATGGACAAACTGACATCGCTATATGATATATTATATTCCCTCTATATTCCCCCAGCCCTGTGAGTTTAGTGTAGTGACTTGTTTTTGATGTGTGATTCGCCTCCTTTTATTTCCTCAACATTTGTGGTGGACAAACTTCACTTAAACAGGATAGTGTATTACCGACCATCCTTTTATAACCTTACATGTAAAATATTACAAATTTTAATTTTTATGTAGGCCATTAGTTGGAAAGGAAGGAAAACGAACTAAACTTAGATTGGAATTCAAATTTATTCCAAGAAATACGCAATAACGCACTCAATAATGAGAGTGACTCACAATCACACTCCAGCACTGCACAACTGTGTGGTGAAGAAAATAATTTTTCTACTATTCAGTTTGGCAGAGCAGTAAAAAGGTAGAGAGAGCAGCATGACGTCCTGAGAAAGAAGCACTCTTTTATTCTTAAAGTGTTAAAGTAAGTTGAGGCGTTTGTATATAAAATGCTAATGCTAATGCTAAGTAATTTTATATATATATATATATATATATATATATATATATTTTTTTTTTAAATTTGTTTTAATTTTTTCAGAACAGTTGAACATTCATATTTATTCCAAATTGAAAAACACATGAAACATTTAATTTTCTGCCACAATGTGAAAAATGAAGATGACAAAGATGGTCAGATCACACCGACATGTCAAGAGGATTTAGCCTAATGCTAACGGTCAATAAAATATAACATTAAGATCCCATAGATTCAGATTTCACATCATGTTAACGTGACTCAGCAAACATCAGACTCAGTTTGCTCTGATGTCACTTCCTGCGGTCTTCTGGTCTTTCCTGTTGGCGTCACCTGCAGAATATCCTCCTTTTTTTTTCTCCACATCTCTGTGAACTTCAGGAGGAAGTGAACCCACAATGTATTTATATTCATGAAGACGTTCACCAACACCCAATGTTGTCTTAAAGAAGAGTCGCAGGGAGGAACTCAGCCAATAGCATGCGCGTGCGGTATCACATGACTGCCTACTAAAAATCTGCGATGCAGTGAAGCCGTGCATCTTGAGGCGCAAACACGTGAGGGATTACTGTATGTCTGATATTATCAACATTATCATTAACCTGAAGCATGAAAAACCAGTACTAGTCCAATAAGTGTCTTCTAAATGTTCATCAGCGACATCGCCATCATCGTCTGTGACTTTAAAGAACAATTGTCTCGCGCTTAAACATTCATTCACATAGAGCGCAAGCACCCATAAAGAAAATGCAGGCGCTCATTTGAAAGAACAGCCCTTATATTTAAAACTGTAAACACGTGTGGATGTAGATGTTTATTCTATTTAAAGTAGAACATTTGTATCCATGGACACAGGATGCTGCCACCAGTGGATGGTCTTTGATTTTCGACCACGATCTCTGTCACCACAATTTTCCAAATGGAAAATAAGAGGATGAGAACAGAATGACGTGAAAATCTCTTCAGGAGAATTTGGTACATTTTTAACTTCATTAAACAGACAAACCAAAGCAGTTGTAAGATCCACTTATAATGCAAGTAAAACCTGTCCATTGGTTGTTGAGAGGCCAGACTATATACTCACTCATGTAGGTACAGTATGTATAAGCAAACTAAAATTAAAGTTTTCTTATTTAAAATGTGTAAAAAAAAAAATTTTTTTTTTTTTTTTAAAAAGTAAAAATGCGTGAATCAATGAAGCCAGATTGACACGGTAAACATGCATGATATTTTCTTGAGTACGCGTTCAAACTGCCACTGTCACTGCCAAAGTGGTGCCAAATGAAGCTCCAGATGAACTGAACAAGACTGCTCTGTTTTCAGTTCTGAGTGAGGAAATGACTGCACACCCACAAGTCATCAGCGTATACGGACTCCAAATGCTGCCCAGTAGCTTTCACACGGGAAAAGGTTGTGATGGTTTCTAAAGAGAACTCAGAACGTTCCAGATCAGAGGAGAATCTGCACACGCAGAAGTCACGCTTAGAGGTGTGTGTGAAACTTGTTTGATGGCGTTTTAAGGCATCTCAATGAACTGAATATTAAAATTCAAAGCGAAGACGATGGCTAGATAAATAATATAATATATGTATCATATAAAAGCAAAACCGCGTGGCTTCAGATAGAAACTCATACACCAGCATTCATTGGTGGAACTGTTCAGTGTTGACAAGTTTCCCTTGAGCAGTAAATATTCAAACTACAGCAAAACTTTCTGACCTCAACTTAGTGTGTGGTCCTTGAGTTTGGAGCTCATCTGCTCCAGAAAGAATTATCCCTTTCACAAGGGCAGAGATCAGCTAGAACTGGACGTTAAAAAGATTTCAAAGCGTGGTTTTGGGAATGGTTTTCAATGTTTCCACTGGATTCAGTTCAGTGACGTTGCTAAAATTCTGCGATCCGACTGACCATCAAAACCCCAACTCTCCCCAAAAACAGTGTGTGTGTGTGCGTGTGTGTGTGTTTGCGGCGCAAGTGTGTGTGCATGAGGATGTGGAGCGTGCAATTGGCTGAAAAATGCTAGCGAAGCAACATGAATGAATGAATGAATGAATGAATGAATGAATGCTTCATTTCGAACATGTGCAGAATAACAACAATAATCAAGACAACAACAATAATAATAATGTTATTATTATTATTATAATACGGATGAAGCATAAACTTATTTAATCCTACCCCTTCTTCACTTCTCCATTAACATGAAATCACTACCTATATTAATAGAGTGTATAGTACAAAAATAAATAAATAAATGGAGTATTAAACATATGCATATGTATGAGCTTTCCAGTTAATCCTGTCATCTATTATCACCCCCAGAGACACGTTCTTATACCCTTTCAACATCCACCCCATCTACCTGTACATGTGCCTGAATGTTCTTATTGCAGTTGCTGAATATCATGAATTTGGTTTTTACTTAGATTTAATGATAATTTGTTCCCGTCAAACTACATTTTTTTAATTTGCGTAATTCATCAGTGACCCTCCCCAGTAGTTTGTGCAATCCCCCCTCCCCAGAACAAAAAATGCTAGTGCCATCTGCAAATAATACTAGTTTTAATACCTTTGAAACTTTGCATATATCATTTATATAAAGAATAAACAGCTTAGGACCCAACACTGACCCCTGGGGGGCGCCACAAGCAATGTCCAAGCATGACGATGAATGTTCACCCACCTTCACAAACTGTTTCCTGTTGCTCAGATAACTTTTCACCCAGTGAAGTACTAACCCCCTGATCCCATACCTCTCTAGTTTATTGATTAACATGTCATGATTGATTGTGTCAAATGCTTTTTTGAGATCTATGAATATTCAGTTTCTGATCTATGGCATTGGTGATCTCCTCAATTGATTCTATCAATGCTAGGGATGTTGAACTGTTTGCTCTAAATCCATACTGACTATCAGAGAGTCATTTATGTTTATTGATGAATTTATCTAGTCTGTTATTGAAAATTTTTTCTAGGATTTTGGAGAATTGTGGAAACAAGGAAACAGGCCTGTAATTTGTGAAGTGGTGTCTGTCCCCAGTTTTATACAGCGGTACAACTTTAGATATTTTCATGCTGTTGGCAAATTTACCAGTCTGGAATGATAAGATGCAGATGTGTGTTAGTGGTTCTGAAATCTCCTCAGTGACCTTTTTTTTTACAACTTTCATATCAATTTCATTTAAATCTATAGATGTTTTACCTTTACATTTATTTACAATATCTATTATTTCCTGTCCTTCCACTGCTGTGAGGAACATTGAACTGGGATTCCTCTCTATAAGGTTGTCACTCCACTTCTCATCTGAACATGGATCTGGGATTTCTTCAGCCAGTTTTGGTCCAACATTTACAAAAAAAAAAACTATTAAAACTGTTGACAAGATCATCCATATTATCCATTTTCATGTTATTTTCAACAAAATATTGAGGGTAGCTCTGTTGTTTAGTACCATTTTTAATAATACAGTTTAATATGTCCCACATTCCTTTAATGTTGTTTTTGTTATTACATAATATTATGCTGTAATATTCCTTTCTACACACCCTTATAATATTAGTTAACTTATTTTTATGTTAAACATCAACTAATTTTAGCTTAGCTTTAGCTGTCTTACTAGTTGGACTTTAATATCTTATATTATTAAATTGTTAACACAGAGAGAGATTTGATTCCAGTTCGAGATTTATTTCACTGTTTTATTTTACTATCTGATCCACACTAGAAATGATGAGACTTACAAAGTTATAGTTTAGAATTTGTACATTTTAGTAGTTTTTTATTTATTTATTTATTTTTACTTCTGTGATACTGCACTTAGATGTCTATACAGATCATTTAAAACGCTGAATGACCTCAGTATGGTGATGAAACCAGGCTGAATGAATGGGCTTTTGTTACAGAATATATCAATCCATCCATCCATCCATCCATCCATCCATCCATCCATCCAGCTTATTGAGACAGTGTCAGCATTGTATGATCCTTCTTTAATCGTTTGATCATATGGTCGACATCAGTTTTCTTATCTACTTTACTGTAATGTGATATTTTTAATCAGGAAAATAACTATAAAATAATCATGTGTGAGGTTTTTTTTTTTTCATCTAGATTCAAACTGAAGGTCTCGTCTAAAACAGGTGTTTTATATTGAATTTTGTGCCTGTTCTCTCGCATCCACCGTTATTATAAACCACAAATATGCAGCCAAACTGATTTGGCAGCATATGTCCAACGTCTACTCCTGAAAATAAACCTGGAGTAATTAGTTTTTACTGGGAATCAATTTGTGGCACTTTTTCAACTGTAAGAATATGCAAATATGCAGAAATAAAGCACAAAAAATAACTAAATACAAGCAAACCTTGGTTTTCGAACGCTTTGGACATCAAATAAATCGAAAATTCTGATTTTTTTTTTTGTCTTGGAAGTAGAACAAAATTTGGAAGTCGGAGGTGAAACACACGCAGTAACATCCATCCTCCTCCTCACCTGAACACTCAGCTGAACACAGGCACATTAAGCATGTCACACTCAATAGAACAAGAGTATTATATTTACTTGTAACCACTTCCGGGTACAACAGGAAGTCCCAAAATAAGAGCGTCACAGGATCGTACGTAACACAACTGCTCACCACCACAAAGGTAAAAACTCTCATCTTTATTGTTCTTACGCTTTAACTGTAATGCGCTTTTTATTTTAGTTTACTGAATTCAATAATTTTTCTCTTGATCTGCGTTCCATTGCCTTTGGTTCGAGTTACGGTACCGTAAACGTCTGTCCTAAAGACGACGGTAACTCCTACCTTAGGCTAACCTGATTACGTCCATGTTTTTCTCTCTTTCTTTCCCGTGTTTGCTTCTTTCTTTTACATTTGATGTGTTTCATTACTATTCAATTTGAGATATAAATGACATTATGAAATAACATTTTCTACAGGGCAGAAAATGGATGGATATTATGTTGAAAAAAGGTAGTTTTCTAGCATCTTGGAACGGATTAAGACCATTTACGTTATTTGTAATGGGAAAAAAATGTATTTGGAATTCAAACAAGTCGCTATTTGAACAGCCTTCAGGAACCAATTGTGGTCGGAAACCGAGGTTTGCCTGTATGTTGTAATAAGAGCATTGCTTCAATGGAGGAAAGCAGTTGCAAGGAAATTGAGAAAATCATTTCATGCACATTTTATTCACTGTTGATAACTGGATGATAATAAAGAAATGGAATTAACAAATTTATAGAAATAGGATTAAGTAAGTGTCTAACCTGCTTCACGCCTGTCAGTGGTTTTGTTCACAAACACAACAGTTACTGCAGTATTTCCACATAAACTGTGTTCACCTCACATATATTGTGTTCACACTAAACGTTTGGATGTCCTACGAGCTTCGGTGGACAAATATCCATGAACAGGCGCCGCGGGGGCTGCAGACACGCAGCTACTGCAGCGTGCTCAGCGCTCAGGTTCATCACACGTCTCCGTTCTGATGGCCAGGTATTTCCTCAGGTGACATCTGTGGTAACACTGGCCCCAGCCCTGAACCCGACCCCCCCCCCCGCTGCAGCCAACACTTACGAGGGATTAAATCTCCTCTGCAGTCACTCTCTCACTCAGATGCATCATCACGGTACAAGAAATTGTCACCAATTAATTTCACGTGGATCAATAATCAGAAGTGCTGACAGGATTCAGTCTGTGTTGGATTTCCTCACACCGTTCAGTATTTAGAACCCATCCAGCACGTTCACCTGTTTGTCTGTCAAATCTCTGGACTCTTTGTTCACAACTACAAGCACAAGATGTTCACAAACAGAGATGGAATTTAATTTGTTCCAATTTCATTCCAAATACAGAACAAGTTGTTTGTGTCGGTAAAAAAGGGTTCAAACCAAATAGAATCCTGTTACAACAGGTAATGTAAGGGTTGTTTTTTTGTTTTTGTTTTTTTCAGAAATATTGCAAGCAGCTTTTTCCTTTCAAGGATGGTTAAGAGGACGGTATTTTGGATGGTGAAGTGGAAATCTCTTTAGATGAGATGATATAAGTGCATTTAATTTGCAATACTTGTATTTAATTGCTGGGAAAAAAAACCCACAAAGGTTAATAAGCTTTTTCAGACACCCACAACATTTCTCTCCCTCTGATAAACACATCCTTTACTATGAAAGGCCTGATGCGCATAAACCCACCATCCTCTGATCAACAGTTCCTCATCACGTCTGGATTCCTCGCCTCCCTGTTTCTTCCTCCCTCTTCTTCATCTGCTTCTCTCCAGTTTTCGTCCCGGTTTTCTCTTCACTTTCCTTTCACTCCTGCTTGATTCGTCCTCTGTGTCTCATTCCTTTCATTCTGTTTTACATTCCCTCTCATCCTGTCGTCTCAATCTTTTTCCAAACTCCATCCCTACCGCTGTCCTCTCTCCCCGCTGTCTCTCATCTCTCCCATGCACCACAGTCGCTGCCTCTGAGGCAATCAAACAGTGGGAGTTTTTCCACACAGCAGATGTGCTCCACGGATGGCATGATGAGTGGTAGAGGTTGAAGGTCGAGAAGGGGAGAGAGGACAACCTCAAACCTGTTTCATGTCTCCAATGAGACGGAACGCGGCGTTTGAAATCTAATTCTAAAATGCTGTTGTTTTTTTTTAAATATATACAGTACCTACAGAGGATTTCACCCAGTAGCGGAAACTTAAATCAAGATTCTGATTGTAAATTCAACAGCTTCTGCATTTATGCATCTGTCTGTCTTTGTTTTAACAGTTACGGACATCAATAACGTCATTAAATATTAATAAGCACAGAAAACACAAACGCTGGTACTTACATTGATTCCACAGTAATTATCTCTATCTGGTGACAGCCTGGATTAACTTACTAGTAACAGTCACGTGTTTGCCACCCACGGCCGATGTGTGTTCAGTCACATGAAGATGACTGGGGGGTCTACAAGGGGCTCCCGGGGGCCGTTCTTTCCTTCTTGTCCTTGTTGTTATTGTTACTGTTAATTAATTCAAAACTCTGATAATAAAGAATAAATATCAAAAACATAACGCCAAAGCCCCGGGCGGCGAACGGAATAATTACACAAATGTTTCTTTTGCATTGAAAAATTCATGATGTGGTGGTGGTGAGGGGGGGGGGGGAGGCTGTGCACGTGTTGAATGCTGGGAAATGTCCTTCCTATGACGCGACACATCAAAAGAATATAAGGACTGCGTTATAACGCGACACAGCGAACACGCTTCGTTAGTGAAAGGATGAAAGGAGTCGCAATCGGGGCTGACTGCAGGTAATGTGTGTGTGTGTGTGTGTGTGTGTGTGTGTGTGTGTGTGTGTGTGTGTGTGTGTGTGTGTGTGAAACATATACAAAAAAAATAATTTCAAAGTAAAGTCCCATGTGATGGTGTGAGGAAATTAAAAATCTGTCCCTATATAATAAAAAAAATCTTTTTTTGTCTGCTGTGTGTGTGTTGGTGATGTGTGTGTTGGTGATGTGTGTGTGTTGGTGATGTGTGTGTGTTGGTGATGTGTGTGTGTTGGTGATGTGTGTGTGTTGGTGATGTGTGTGTTGGTGATGTGTGTGTTGGTGATGTGTGTGTTGGTGATGTGTGTGTGTTGGTGATGTGTGTGTTGGTGATGTGTGTGTGTGTGTGTGTGTGTTGGTGCTGTGTGTGTTGGTGATGTGTGTGTGTTGTGTTGGTGTGTGTGTGTTGGTGATGTGTGTTTGTGATGTGTGTGTGGTGTGTGTGTTGGTGTGTGGTGTTGTGTGTGTGTTGTGTTTGTGTGTGTGTGTTGGTGTGTGTGTTGGTGCTGTGTGTGTTGGTGTGTGTGTGTTGGTGATGTGTGTGTGT